>CAOLHI010003312.1:0-186964 GCA_948474755.1 Ctenosaura bakeri
CCTAATAAATCAAGCTAAGTTAACACACACTGCTAAGGATGTCAGTTTTCACTTATTTGATTTCTTGTATGCAAGAAATAATTTCAAAAGTTTTCTCCTCAGTGATCAATAGTAGGAGGGTTATTGCAACTTTTCCTTTCTCTCTCTCTCTCTCTCTCTCTTTGATAATTCAGGATCTGCGCCCCCCCCCAAAAAAAACCCCACTTGCATGAAAAACTTGGGCTGTTGCACAAAATACAGTTTTTGTGACACAGAAAACTGTGTAAACTGTACCAGAAACCTCATCAGTACAGATGTGTTTTGTTAGATGCAAATTATGAGCTAGCAGTACATTAATTATTAGCCAATTAGCAATGCATTCAACAATGTTAGATAAATGATTAACCTTCCTCATTTTATTCTTTTGTTATTTATCAGCTGTCATTCTGCTTTCCCTGAAATACACAACAGTGTAATGAAAACAATGATCTTCATGGACCAGAATTTATGGTATTTCTTTTTCTTGCCTAGCTAGCAACAGAGAATGTCTTCATTTCAAAAAATGAAAGAAGGGAAAAGGTTATGGAGGAAATTAAGATAGAACCAAAGGCCATCTCAGTTTACTAGATATTATCTAAGATGTAAGAAAGGGGGATTTCAGAACATTATCTGTTTAGCAGGCATTCCGTTTTGGGGAAGGGGGAGAACAATTAGCATTGCAGATAGAGAGGGAAGAATGGTGACTTTTTTGTCTTGTGCATTCATTGTCTTGAATCAGCCTATTGTTTATAGCCCTGACACTGCTGCCCATGTGGGAGTGCAGCTCACTGATGGTTGCATTCTGGCCACAGTTCTCTCTGACATTCCAGCCGCTTCCCCTCTCCCCCACTTCCTTTTAGACACCCATTTCCTACATTTTCAGAACCTCGTTCAAGACTTGAAAGATATTTTAGGCCTCTATGATCTGGATGATAACAATAATGGTGACGATGATGATGGTGATACATTTTATTTAATATATTTCTTTGCTGCCTTTCCTAATATCATGGTCTTTTCAGGAAAGCTTGGGAAGGGAAATGATAGGAAATATTAAAATCATGAAATTATTTAGACCGTTTTAATAGAAGCTAGTGAAAGTGAAATACAGCTTCTAATATTTAATAAAACTTAATGTCAGAGAGAACAAATGATGCCATGTTAATCACATTTGGGATATGAAATAAAACTGGCCTGTTGGTTGTCCCAGCTAGAGTAACCATAGGAGTCACACTGTTGTCTTAGCCCTCTTCAGGCTCTATTAAGTAGACAAGTAGAGAGGGCAGCACACCAGCAATACCCTTCCCGTCCCCATTCTTTTCTAGGCAAGACAACATCTCTGTTTCAATTTTGTAGAGGTTTTATGAAACCCACGTGCATTTTTTCCCCAGCATTTTAGGTTGTGCACATCTTGTCCACAAGTAAAACTTCCTCTATGGAACTGGTTGGACCAGAGTGAGGCAGGCACCTGAGAAAGCTAACTTTGGCTGTGATGAAAGGGCAGCAAGTTGTCGCTTATAAGACTATTTTTATTGTATTTTTACTTCCATGGAGAAGCGCGTATTATATTCATGCCTTTGATAGCATTCAGTACTGTGCACTTTGTTTGCTGTTGCTGTTATACCTCAACCAGCAAAAAGGAAAAAAAAAGGGGGGGGTTGGCCAGACCAGGGTATTCTAACAGCAGCAGCACCAACAACAATATTTAATTTAGATTCCACATTTCTCCCAAATAGGACCCATTTGTATTTTGCATTTTACCACACTGCTTTGTAATTTTTTTTAAAAAAAAATCATAAACAGTAAACATTGTTTAAAAAAGGAAACAAAAAAAACAACAACCAAAAGCAAATTAAAAGCCATTTCCACACTACCCTGTTATGGTGCTATTATTCCATTTTCAACATCCTATGGAATCTTGGAATTTGTAGTTTAGGGAGGGGCATTTAGAATTCTTAGCCAGAGAGCTCTTTGGCCTCAGTAAACTACAAACCCCAGAATTCCATAGGATGTTGAAAGTGGAATAATAGCACTATAACAATGTAGTGCAGAAATGGCCATAATTGTATTTTATTCTTTTATAGAAATGTTATTGTTTTAATATTGTAAATGGTTTAATTCTGTTTTAATACTCATTTTTGTATGTTTTTTTTAATTTTTATTCTTTATTAATTTATATTTTAAACATATCTTCATCATATAAAATAGAACATCTAAAGAGGAAATTAATAATAATGCTACAATCTTTTAAAGAAAGACCACCATTATAATAAATAAACTACTTGATTAGAGACCATAGTGCATCATACATCCCTACTTAGTAAATTCTAATTTGTAACCCAACGCTCATTATTTATGCACTTGGTTTGCTATTTGTGATCTTCTCAAATTATGAATGATCTAGCTATTTATTGTTTTACTTCCCTACTTCCCCTTAGTTCAGTTTATTATCGTCCTCTTAATTGATCCTCACGTTACTTTTTATTTTTTTGCTTTCATTCTGATAAATTACCATTGCTTTATGATATCAACTGCTGTCTCTATGTCTGCTGTTTTAATTTTAATTTATCTTTGTAAGCTGATTTATTTCAATTGATCCTTTCATCTGAGACTTAAAGTACAATAAATATTGATATTTTATCATATGATCTATCTGTTTATCTTTATCAGCTTATATCTGTAATTTGAGAACCAACTTCTTTATCAATCTCAGACTCGTATTTCTTAGGAATCCTTTTCCCACTTAAAAATATACTTCTCAATAGGATTCCATTCCTCCTCATTTCTGGTTTGTGATTTTCCTTGTAAGATCATTGTCAATTTGTCCATGTCTCTGAGTTCTATTAGTTTTACTAGCCACTCTTCTGTTTGTGGTGTTTGCTTGTTCTTCCATAATTTGGCATATATGATCCTGGAGGTGGTAATCATATACAGAATTATTCTCCAAAATTTCAGTTTTATAGATTTGTCTAATCTGTGAAGTATGTTTAAGAGAAATATTTCAGGTAATGATGGGATATTTGTTCGTAGCATGTTGGACATTATTTCCTGAATCTTTTTCCAATACATTTTGGTTCATTCACAAGTCCACCACAGATGATAAAAAGTTCTGTTTCCTGTTCCGCATTTCCAACAGTTGTTTCCCTTAGTTTTGTATATCTTACTCAATTTTACTGGATCTAGATACCATCCGTACAGCATCTTTAAGTAGTTTTCTTTCATTGACTGAGCCAATGTAAATTTCTGTGTTTCTGTCCAACTTTTTTCCCATTGTTCAAGGTGTAGTTCATGACCGATATTGTGGGCCCATCTGATCATGGTTTCTTTAATTTGTTCAGATTCTGATTCTCTTTCTAATAATGTTTGTGGAACTTAATGTCAACTGTTTCGGTGTTTCAAATATGGCTTTCTCAAATTCATTAATTTCTGAGGTAGATTCAAACCCTTCCAGTTTCCAGTCCATCTTGAATCTTTCTTTCAGTTGTCTTTACAGAAACCAGTAGCATTTAAACCCCTGTGTTTCCAATGTCTTTCTCAGTTTCATTATAAAATGTTGTTTATTTTCTTCAATTAATATGTCTTTATATCAGATCCATTTCTCTGTAGGATCCTTCCATCTGCCATACAGAGCTTTGTGCAGGGACAGCCATTGAGGAATTTTTCTGTAGAATTTATTCTTGAATTTTTGCCATATCGATAACAACTATTTTCTTATGTAATGATTTTGAAATCCTCTGTCTATTTTTGCTTTGCTGTACCACATGTATGCATGCCATCCCATTTGAAGATTTGAACCTTCTAAGTTAAGTAACCTTTCATCTCTGAGCATTATCCATTCTTGGATCCATGTCAAACCATTTGCGTATTAGTAAAGTTTTTAGTCCGGCAATCTGAAACCTCCCTTTTCCTTTATCTCTGTCAAAACCCTCCATTTAATCCTGGGTTTTTTCTGTTCCCATATAAATTTAGAAAGATCTCTCTGCCATTCTCAAAAAGGTTTTTCATTTGTTATAACTGGTAAGTTTTGAAAGAGAAAATTTAGTTTAGGCAAAATGTTCATTTTTATAGCTGCTATTCTTCCTAATACCGATAGCTGTAATGTGTTCCAGTTCTGTAGAGATTTTCTGACTTCTGACCAGATTAATTTGTAATTATTTTCAAACAGCTCATTGTTTTGCTTCGAGATCCAGATTCCCAGGTATTTTACTTTCTTTTCTAGTTTGAATCCTGTATTTTTTACCAGTTCTTTTAATTCTTCCTGCTTTATATTTTTAATCAATGTTCTTGTTTTTTCATTGTTGATTTTAAAGCTGGCCACTTCCCCAAGCAGTAGCTTTTTTCCCCAGTAGCTTATTTATGCTTTGACTAGGGTCTTCTAAAAAGATCACCAGGTTGTCTGCATATGCTTTCAATCTGAATTCTTGTATTTTTATTTTGCATTCCTTTATTTCCGGGTCTAATCTTATTGCTCTTGTTAGAACTTCTAAGATTGTGATGAATAGTAATGGGAACAATAGGCAGCCCTGTCTTGTTCCTTTCTTTATTTCCAGCTGTTTCATTTTGTCATCATTTATTAGAAGGGAAGCCTTCTGATCCTTGTAGATTTCTTTTATCCAGGCAATAAAAGACAAGCCATAATTCATTTTAGTTAAGAGTTGGTGCATAAAGTCTCAGTTTATGTTGTTGAATGCCTTCTCGGCATCCACAAAGATCACTGCTAGTTTTCTCTCATTGTTTTTCTCATAACGTTTGATTATGTCTAGTACAGTTCTAATGTTATTTTGTATTTGTCTTTTTGGTAAGAAACCATTTTGGTCTTCGTGTATTATACGTTGTAGTATTCTTTTGAATCTTTCAACCAATATGCTTGTGAATATTTTATAATCCATATTAAGGAGATAGGACAATAAAATTTTTTGTATATTTTAACTTCATTTTTTTTAAAAAAAAATGTGAGCCACTGAGTTCCAATTTTGGGAAGAAAGCAGAATATATATAAATATCATCACCAACAACATCATCAGTCTCCAGAGCATAGTCTAACTATGCAAAAGCTGTAGACCAATTCTGGACCTTTGTGCTCCTATGTAGTCTCACTGAAGTCACTTAAGTGGTCCTATCTGTGATCTGACTGTAGCCAGGGCAGAACAATTGCAGACAGAAGAGTGCAGAAAGACCAGGATGGAGAAAACAAAATAGACAACACCATCAAGGTGAAACTAGGAACACCTACTATTTCAAGTCACAAAGATCATCAGGTAGTCAAATCCCATTGTCTGGGTCAAGCACTCATGTTTTGTTTCATTCCCATTAAATTTTCACGGACACTGTAAATGTGGTCAAGGCAGATGTCCAGCTGGAGGTGGGAGGTGGGAAAGGCAGGATTTCCTTCACATTCTCTTTGCTTCTACATTAGTCAGTAGCTGTGGTTTCTGGAATCCTTTTCAAGCATATTGGTTTCTGAAATCAAACAGAACTTGCTTTACATATTTAGAAAACACTTTACATCTAGTCTGTGTGAATGAGTTCATTTTAGTCTCCAAGCACTTTTAAAGTTACCTCTTAATTATTGTGTATAGGTACATATAAAAACATAATCTGTGGCTATTCCAGTAATTAATTAACCAATCCCATACAGCCACTTGCTTATACATACAACTTTCAAGTTGACTCTCATCTTACAGCAGCTTCATGAAATCAATAGAGTTTTCTTAGGCAATAAATACACAGAGGTGGTTTGTCATTGCTTTCCTCTGAATTAGAGCCTACAACACCCAGTATTCTTTGGTGACTCCTCTTCCAGATTTTAACCAGCCTTACTCTTTTTAGCTTTCAAGATCAGCTGGGATCCGATGCACACATGTCTGTGTGCGTGTGCCTTCAAGTCTCCTGTTAACTTATGGCAACCTCATGAATTTCTTAGGGTTTTCTTAGGCAAAGAACACTCAGAGATAGTTTTGCCAGTTCCTTCCTCTGAAATATAGCCCACAGCATCTGGTCTTCATTGGTGGTGTCCCATACATGTACTAACTGTGGGTAGCCCTGCTCAGCTTCCAAGATTAGGCAGGATCTGGTGCCTTTGGGATATTTAGGCCTTGGTGCCTAAACACCACCATTTTTCTTTCTAGACTAATACAGTTCAATAGCCACTGTACCAGATAGATCTGTGCAAGGCTCTAAAAATGATGATGATGATGATGATGATTGATGATGAAGACAACAAACACAGTAACATCCTAGTTGGGAGTAAAGGTCAAATTCAGCATAATTCCCTTACAAAACATATTCAGAAACAACAATTGGAACTGTATTATCTCCATACTTTCAAATCCTGATATAGTAGACCTCTTCAACCTTCCTTTTGAATAAAGCAGTGATGTAGATCTGAGTCAACCGACTCGGACTCAAGTCAGATTTAAGTCATTTCAGTTACTTGACTCAGACTTGACTTGGCAAAAATTACTGACTCGACTCGACTTGAAACTTGCATATTTTCAGTGACTGACTTGCTGCACTTGGTTCAGTAACATAACATGTTCATCCAGAAACCTTAACAACTTACTGGTCACATTACAATCTGTCTCAAGCCCAAAGTGTGGACACATTTCTCAGAGGGAACAGCAACTGGGTTAGGCAATGGGCTTGAGATGAGGTTGAGATTTGCTCAGCAGCCTGTTGCCTCTACATATAGGAGGAGCTTTCTGAAACTTTTCCTAAGAGCAGAAAGCAAAACTGGTGCCCAGACTGCAGGGTGCATATCTCAGAGGGGAACATAAAATACGTTAGGCAGTGAGCTTGAGGAGGAAGGATCCTTCCTTCTAAAGCTCCTGAAGCATCAGTAATGGGGAATAAGAAGGATCCTATTCCCAACTTCTTACTTTGCAAATGGAAAGTAAGAAGGACCCTATTTCCCACTTCTGAAGATAGCAAAAGCATAAAAGTAGAGGGACAATCCTACTTAAATTGTTAAAACTGACTTTATTCAACTCTGTCCAGAAATTTTGGAATACAGGTTCAGGTATAAAGTTAGCTCCCAGGCTTGAAACTTGACTCGAAACTTGACTTGAAAGTATCTTGCAAGGACTTGAGAGTCTACTTGAGACTTGGAGTAAAAGACTTAAATACATCACTGGAGTAAAGATATACATTATTGCTCTGTCATCTGCAGCAAAGTTTGACACAAAAGAGCATACTCTGAAGAGGACAAAGGCTTTGTGGGTTTTGTACTTTTTTATTTTTTTTTTATTTTGGTGCCCTGAGACAGAATGCCTTTGAAAATGGACTTTGTAGGGTTTGATTATTGATGGATGTGCTACTAAGTGGTTTCCATATCATGATTTGTTTTGAGGCTTAGGACCTGACATATGTATTGGGAATCATGAGAGGCACTATGCAAATATTCTCAAGAAATCAATAGTTTGAAATCAGATGTGGCTACCTTCTGGGATCAAAGGGACATTTTTTCCTGCTCCTCTACATGATATTGGAAATGATGAGAAGGTGATTTCTGGTTTGAAATGAAAATCTACTTTCACTTTCAGGAAAAACAGATTTTTCTGCTAGATCAAGGGTGTGATGAAGTTCTGCTAAGCTCTAAAGGAGGATCTCAACTCCTTGTGACTTTCAGGAGTAGCAGCTCTTGTTTTTGACTCTCCTGCCATTTTTTTAAGCTTCCGGGGAGGTCTGGTGGGTAAGGGTGAGTGGTGCAGAAACAGCCTTGGGGGTTTCATGAGGACAATGATCCATGTGATTCCCGCTCCTCAATAAATTAAAACATTAAAAAAAGTGAGAGGGAGGGGGGAATTAGCATTCTTGGACTAGGAATCCAAATATATGAAGAGATATTCTCAACCATGTCCAGAGTTTAGAAATGTCACTTTTTCCCAGAGTACCCCAGCCAGTATGAATTGTAATTTAGGGTGAGGGGAACAGGTTTTCTAAGTTCTGGACATGGCTATATTGTACTGCTCTTCTAGCTAGTCTCTTTTAATCAGCAATCCTAAACTTACTGAAGAAAAATTCCCCTGGATTCAGGTGGGCTTGCTTTTGATACAGAGCACGGCAGTGCATATTGATGAAACAGCACTAAGCATATATGGTGAAGCCTTCTTTGGCCAGGCCTGCCCATGACATTTTGCTGCATGATGACAAGATAGCACCTCACCCACTTTATTGTACAAAATCCAACCAGACTAGCTGATGACTCTTTCTTCATTGTGGATGGTGGACTCTGAGAACATGGGATGAGCTGGGGCAAGGCAGGATCTATGGCTCACATCCCTATCTTCCCATTATTAGTTCTCCTTCCCATCATCTGCCACTTAAGGCAACTGCTTCCCTTTGTTTTGCTGCTAGACCAGACATGTCTCTGGAGGAAACAAAAGAAGCCCATCATCTCTATTTTCTCTTTGGGCATAACAGCAAAGAGATGTTCTGCAAAATAATGCTACCTAACCAAAGAGTGTTGGTGCAGACCTAAGATACTAGAAATACAGTGTATCCATAGATGAACACACCTCCAGAAAGAAGCAAGTAGTCTGCACTAAGGATTTTATGTTCCTATAGCATTCTGGGATTCATGTCTGGCTGCAGGAACATTTTAGAAATTGGTAACATGTTGGTCATAGTTTACTGCAATTTTTTAAAGCCTTTGGTCATTTGTCCTAGAACATATTAGGCTCTATGCCATGCCTGACACAAATAGATCTCCACAGACTGTGCATTTGCACCCCTGCTTGGACCAAATCAATACCACCTAGGCCTGGAAGGAAGAAAAACGATACTCTTAATATGTGACCAAAATACTGAAGCAATTGTGTGAAGTGGCAGTCAGGCACAAGCATGAAGTAGCAGTTACACTGAAAGTGGCTGTGAGAAGAGACAGTGCTGCCAAAGTCCAGCACTGGAAGCACAGACTTCAAAATTCCAAGGGAACTGGCACAAGGCACTGCCTGCAACTAATGTATATGGGGATTTCTTTTTTAAAAAAAGGTTCTTTCCAACAGTGAAATCTCGCCATACTAAACAGCACATTTTTGACAGCAAAATACAACATGGGGCATGTGGGAAGTCATTTATTTATTTAATAGTGTGTTAAATAAAGTTTCACATCAGCTCTAGTCACATGGAGACAGCCCTTCTCCCTTTAGCAGATTCAGCCAGATATTTCAGCAAGGCTCAGAGAGTTGCAATACACATGTACACTTCTGTTGATACATCAGCCTCTCACAGTTGTTTGTTTCCATACATATATCCCCATTGCTGGACTCCTGCAACAAAAGGCTTGAGGCACCTTAGAGACTATGCTACACAATGACTTCACTTAGAAATGTACTCCAATGAACTCAGTGAGTCTAACTTTTAAGTAAATTTATAGAAGGTAG
Source organism: Ctenosaura bakeri (assembly GCA_948474755.1). Lineage (NCBI taxonomy): Eukaryota > Metazoa > Chordata > Lepidosauria > Squamata > Iguanidae > Ctenosaura > Ctenosaura bakeri. Next base: position 9,399 of record CAOLHI010003312.1, read on the forward strand.
GGTTTCACAGTTACAGTCCACATATTTGAAATCCACACTGCAGGTTTAGGTTGCTTGAATCTCCTTGAAGTCAGGAAGGCAGAGTGGTGACTTAATAGGCACAATGGACTGTAGGTCAAACCCTCTTCCTTAATACACCATGGGGACCTATTAACCCTAACAGATGACAAATAATCATTTATATGACATTTTTTTAAATATGCAAAATGCTCTCTAGCTAGTCTTGGGTTCATCAGCCTTCCAAAACCTTTGTCATGGTAAGCTTCAATGTGATGAACAGGGAAGCAGGGCTGGTAGAAAGTGAGATACCTAAAATCCCCTAGTGGATTCTCCTACCCTCCAGCTCTTTCAATTTTCAGGAACAGTGCCAATTACTCCTACGCTATCCCACTTTTTAAGCTGCTTTTAAAATGTCCTAGTTTCTCTCTCTTCCTCCCATTTCCCCCCTTTTGTCCTCAGCTTCTTTCATTTGCTGAAAACTGAATTCAAAGTGCAAAAGTAGTTTTCACTCAGTTTACTTAGTGGGGGAGAGAAGAGGAGGCAGTTGCCTTTCTCAGGAGGCTTAGGCAAACGTGAACTGTGGCAGCCTTTCCTATCTTGTGGGTTCATCCTCATTAATAACCTTTCCTATTTTGACTACACTTTGATGTTGCTTGGCCATTCATATCTCAATTTGCTTTTGTGAAATATTGGAAGACAAGGATCCCTCTCTGAAACAAGAGCATCTCCAGGTCTGAGATGGCTCCTGGCAGTGTTGCTCCTTAATCCCCTTCCATAAATTTTGTCCCTTCCTAAGTTGGATGAGCCCTGATGAACTTATCTAGCCATGGCAGTAGCTGTCCTCCAATCAGTACCACATGGCAGAGAGTCATCATGTAAGTTTCCTATAATGCTTCTGATACAGTGGCACTATGGCCATTTCCGCACTAGCCTGTTATAGTGCTATTATTCCACTTCCAGCATCTTATGGAATCCTGGGATTTGCAGTTTAGGGAGGGGCCTCAAAGGCAAACCCCAGGATTCCATAGGATGTTGAAAGTGGAATAATAGCACTATAACAGCCTAGTGCAGAAATGGCCTCTGTAGCATTCAGGATAAATTAAAAAGAAGAATTCCTGAAAAGTTAGAGCTTGTCTAAACTCATTTCTTCTCACCATGGAGGGAAAACTCCTTTTTTAAAAAGTGTTCTTTTCTCTTTTTTGGCCCACTGACAGAAGCCTGGCAGGGCACTATATGCATTAGACATTCTGGCCACTCATAGCACCCATAGCCTTGTCCTTCTCATGGAATGAAAACCTTACCCAGGTACCTCATGAGGACTAAACATTAGTATTTACAGTATCTTTGTTTCCTGTCTAGGCCTACTTGTTGACTACTGGCTGATGTGCCACCATAGTACTGAAGTAGGAAAGCTTTAATTTTCCTGATTTTTTTAACAACAGTTTCGCAACCCCATGCTGACTAAGGCTTCTGGGAGATGAAGCCTAAAATATCTAGAAAGCCAAAGATTCCTTTGGTGTTGTTTTGTGCCTTCAAGTCATTTCTGATTTATGGCAACCCTAAGGCAACCCTACTACAAAGTTTTCTGGCGGCTGAGAATGTGTGTCTTGTGCTAAGGTCACCCAGTGGGTCACTGCTAAGCGGGGAATTGAACTCTGGTCTCCAAGATTGTAGCCCATTGCTCAAACTACTACACCATGCTGACTCCTTATCCCTGCTGCAATCTAATCAGCCAATGAAAAATGTGCAACTTTGAATAGGATTCTGGAGGCAGAGACACCTCCGTATGTCAGAAGAAAGATGAACTGATAACAGAGTATTGGAAAGATGAAAGGAAGATAACTGAATAGGTGGATCAGGAATGGCACTGCTTGATACACACAAGCAGATAAAGAACAAAATTGTCAAATAAATCAGTCCTGTTCAAGAAGGAAAATAAAAAAGAAAGAAAGAAAATGAGGCAGAGGTGGAGACTCAAGGCTACTCATCCGTATGACTTCAATAATGTTACGGAGAACAGCTTGCTGAATGTTGCATAGGCTAGTGCTTTAAAAATATTAGCTCTGCTACTCAGATTTGACTTTTGTATGAGAGAATGCTATTGTCCTCTTTAATCTTTCACTGCTAGCTTGGCTGACCTTTGACTGCAAAGTGCTGACATGGTCTTTTGAACCTGGGAAATGATAGTAGCCTGTTCTGTTACAGACAAGGTGCAAACAGACACAGACCAAAGCAGAACATGATTGGAGCATCAGTTTAAACAAGTAAACATTATTGTGGGAATAGGCAGGGAGAAAAGTGAAGGTATGAGAATTATCTGGGATTCCATTTTACTATCATTAAAACATTGTTCAGTTAAAAACATCCTAGCACAAATGCGTTCTAAAATGAACACAAGCCACATCTCAAGGAAAATATTACATTTTGAATTTTATAACAGATTTTGTACCACATTTTTAAGTGTCCAAGAAGAAAAAAAATAACCTCAGCATCATTTTCTGTCTCTAAAAAGTTTCCTATACATTTTGAACTCTCTCCCAGTAATTTAAGATTAACTGAAGAAATTACATTCATTTTGTAGTTCAGATTGTGCTGCCAGATTAACTTGTTTCTCTATTCGAGGGCCTGTAAATGGTGTCACATGATTAAAAATTACAACTGGCAGCCCCATGTGCAAGACTACAATACCAGCATTGCTTATGGGTTGCTTTGTTTTCCTACAGTTATTTGACTTCCTTTCAAGAAACTACTGATCATCCTTCCACATCATACCATTTCTAGTTCCAGGGATTCTCCAGTTACATATCTTTCCTTGTAGCAGCAAGCATGTTGGCCATAAAAGCAAAACAGAACAGAACAAAAAACCCAATATCCATCCTGTGGTGATACCTTTATTGGACCAACAAAAGGTACAAAATCCATCACCTTAGCTTTTAGAGCCTGTGAAGCTTTGAAATACAGAATGATGTATTTTGTGCCTTTTGGTTGGTCCAATATCTTTTTTTGACTCTCTTCCTCTTAGCTTCAGCACTTCCCTTTGGACAAACTCTCTCAGCAGAAGCAACACATGTCATCATGCAACCAAATGTGCTTAACCTTTTTGTCCTGCTTCATTTTGTGTTCTGTGCTTTGAAATGGCTCCTGACTTATGCTGACATTAAGCAAACCTATCATGGGTTTTTCTGGGGCTCAGAGTATATGATCCCCAGAAAAATGAGCCCTACTTATGAGGTCTGATGGGATCCAACATCCAACAATATTCAGTGGGCTGTGGGTTTCCTGCCCTGAGGTAATAATCTCTGATTCCTCTCAGGAATTTGGGATATGATGGATCATCACATTCTGATGGATCTTTTATGACACAATGTTGAAAAGCTATATCATTCTGAGCGTATTGCAATAAAAGGTCTTTCCTTGAAACATTTGACAATAGTCTCAATTTCTCACCCCCCCTTTTTTTTTACATCAGTAGGAAGCCCCAGGATGAGATGAAAATGTGGAGTGGGGTTTCATCAATTCAGTGCTAAGCACCTGCTCTTCTTTTCTACTCCCATAAACCCAGGAGCCACTATCACTGCCCCAATCCAGTTCCTAGAAGTGGTGGTCAAGTGGATGAGATAAAACAGTGCAAACTGAATCCACTCCAGACAAGAGTGAGGTGATGATGGTGTATTGAAAAACCTTCCAGTACAGAAGAACTGGGAAACCCATGATGGATGGTCACTCTGCCTTTTAACACCTCCCTTTTCCTGTGTCTGTTGTGGAAGGCCATGGTGGATTGCTACAAGAATCCAAAGTAGTGCCAGTTTCCTAGAATGCTTTATTTCAGCTATATCTTACAACCTATCAGAAAGACAAAGAATTTGACAACCCTCATTTGTATCTTTGAACCAGGACTCTCCTGCACTCTCCACTTTGGAATGCCCTTGAAGATTCTTTCAAAGACTCCAGATCAAGCTCATGTTAGAGAATTTACTGGGGAGAGACGATGCCTCAGTCTGGTTAATGGGAGGGCTGACCCTAAACATTGTTAAGTTCTGCACTCACCACTCTCCCAAATGGGAGGGTTCACATCTACCAGTTCACATCAGTGGAGACGATGTAGACTGGGCATTCTCATGAAAAGTGTCCTTGTGATGTCCCACATACATAGTCTGTATATTTCCTTGCAGTGCTGGCCCTAAAGGTAAATAATGTGCAGATAGCAGAATCCAGAGGATGTGCCACTTCTTGTCTATAACTAGAGGAGGGGGAGGATGAGGAGGACAACAGCAGCCACACTGATCCGGAGTAAAGTAAGGGGTTTTACTTTCAGGTGGGGAAAAAAATGCTGGCACTGGGTTCTTGCATGTGTGAATGCCACTTTCATATCCTCCAACATTTCACAGATGAAAACCAGGACACATATGGATAAGCAACATTAGAGTGGTCAAGATGGGAAAAGTTATTAATGAGGAAGAACACGCAAGCTAGGAGAGGCTGCAGTGGTTTGTTTTTGCCTGGGCTTTATGGGAAGGGCAGATTTTTGCCCTTCCTCTCCTCTCCCCCTCCTGAGTTAAATGAGTAGAAATTACTTATGAATACAAACAGTTTACAGCAACAAATGTAAGCTGATGACAAGGGGAAAAGTGGGACGACACGAATAAAACCAGGACATTTTAAAAGCAGCTGTAAAGGTGGGGTGACAGGACTATCTCTGTCAAGTTTGGAAAGTTGGAGGGTATACACTTTTCCTGAATAATGGATACAAACAGCCTAATGCTTTTTAACCTGTGTTCATCTTAGAACAAATGTTATGCTCAACTTTTAGTTGTGTTAACTGTCATCTTATGTGAGCTTTGGGATAGATATTTCTTGCTGCAAGTCTGTAAAACAGTTATTTCATTTATTGTTTCTGGGAACCAGAAGATAAAAGGTACTAGTTCTACATGTAAAGTGCAGAGATATTCTTTTTTGCCAAGAGAGACTATAAATATGGTGCATCTGGAGCATTGTGGCTTTGTTGATCCAAGGAAAAGAGACAGCAAGAACATAAAATGATTCCTGCCTCCAAAAATACCTCCATGAAGCTTGCAAATGTGCAGTCTGCCCTACAGAGGTTAGTCTAATAAAAGCTGTTAACGTATCTACTTAGCTTTCATAAAGATGTCAGCACTGGGCTATAGAAGAATTTGGAAACGCTACTTGAAGGAGAACACAGCTCTCAGAATTCCCCAGCCAATACGGCCAGAGTCCTCAAAAGTAACTTTCCAAAATTGTGACTAAGCCCAAGCATATCCACTGTATGACTGAGAGAGTTCTTTTCTTGTCTACAGAAAGATCCAAATGGCTAAGTTTTAATTTACTGTCTTGCCATTGCATAAACCAGAGTTGACCAACTTTGGGTCTCCTTGGATGTTGTTAGAATTGGACTGCAACTTCCAGCATTCCTCACTATTGGCTATGTTGTTTAGGGCTGATGGGAGTTGTTCTCCAACAGCCACTGTTACCTGGTTGAGAAGATGAGGAGACAACAAATTACAAATGAGTGATTTGGAGAATTCTGTGAACTGGAACATAGGTGGAAAGCGATAAAATCTCAGTTGCACAGTAGAGAAACAGAATTTGAATTCTTGCCCTTATGGAAAAATTGACAAAAGAAGTTTGGATCATCTCAACAGCTGTAAAACAAGAATAATATAAAAATGACAGTTTTGAAATATGACATAGGTTTATAACTTACGACAACCGAAACAAGGTTTGCTTTGAAAATATGGAGTGTTTCATTAGGATGCATTATCAGAATTGTAATGCAGCCTAATAATATCATAATATAAGAATTCAGAAATGTTTTATGCCCATACAGGTTTGTGTTATCACATTATCTTCCCAGATCATAGGCATTATGTATATGTGAAATCACCTGTAGTTCACTGATTTTGTATATTTGAAATTGTTGCTGACCCTATGGTCTACAATTCTGACAGTGACATATGTGCACTTTACATTTGTAGATGTTTTGTTCTGAATGAGGCACTGTTGGGCTCTGTCTAAAACCATCCACAGGACTCTGTGAAGCTTTGAAGGGCTGCAGCTACATGGGAGACGAAGAGATTGATATGACTGTGCAGTGGGAACTGCCTCTCATTTCCTCTACAGTTTGCTACTGTGACCAGCAGAAGAACAAGGTCATCACTTCTCTACCTCTCTCTTTAGCAAACTGCAGGAGGACTAGAGGCAATCCTCACTGCCCACTTGCATCCCTCCCTCCCATCCTCCTTGGCCATTTAACAGCTATAGCACTGACGTACATGGTACTTGACAGCTGCCTTGGGAAGGAGGCATGGAATCATGTACACTGAACGGTTATGCTCTTCATGCACCATGTAGAACCTTGGTCACTGATAATTAATTGTAAATGAATTGTTAAGGATATCGTAACGTCAATTATTTTAAAGTTTAGAGTGAAAGAACAAGCTGATGAGATTTTGCTAAAATGTCCAAAAGCTTTACAATTCATGACATTTTGTTTCTACCAAGGAAGAAACTCAAGTACCATATTTGTTGGCGTACAAGACACACCTGTGTATAAGACACACTCCATTTATACAGTAGCAAATACTATTTGCCGTTGTATAAGACACACTGGTGTATAAGATGCACTCCATTTTGAAACAGTATTTTTGGGGCAAAAAAATGAGTCTTATACACCAGCAAAAAAAAGAGTAATCAGAGAATATCATTTGGATTTCTTTAAAAGTTCACATTTGTATGAAATACATACATTGCCAAGTGCAAAAGTATCACAATATAGGCAGTTTGCTTACTGGTTACTCACAATAGTGTGTTAATGTATTTACCTTGATGGCTGGCAAAGGTGCTGGAAGCTGTGGATTCTATTCCCTAGAAACCGATACTACCTCTATTATAAGGAGGTCTTACATTCTGTGGTTATTCATCATTATATATTTCCTTAGTAACAGCACACTAATTTTGTACAAATGGTTATATCACAAGATCTCCAAATGAAAACCAGCAAACCTAGATGCAATAATGTGAACACTGTTCAGATTGGCTCCATCCCCTGTTGTATTTCTGCACCTGCTGAGTTATGAGGTGACTATTTTTCAGTCTTCAGCCAAAATGCAACTTTTGGGTAATTCTATCATCCAAAGTATTGTTCATTCATGTAATCATTTTAGTTCTGTTACATCGAGAAAAAGGCAAGGCACCAGGAACAGACAGGTCAGAGGAAACTGACTTTGGTATGGAAATATGCAAACTTTTAGCTGGTAGCAATCATGCTAGTGAGGGCAGTGAATCTGTTCTTGATTTTAGTCTGAATGTTAAAGTCCTGTCCAAGGTGCTAAATATGCCCCTCAATAGATTCAATATCTTGGCAGCTCTTGTCAAGTTAAATTAAAATCCAGAGCAGATTTATCACGCTACTGATATGGGAATCACCAGTTACCACTGAGTGTTGGGGTGTGTCACTCATATACAATTCAGCAAGGAGTGAAAAAACTGAGAAAAGGAATAGACTTAGGCCCTTTCTGCACGAGGTGAGTGAATTGCTCCATGCTGTTACTTACTGGCTCTTCTTGGGTCCGAAATAACACACACTGTCCCTTGAGCCCTTCCGCAGGGCTCCTCCATTAGTCCAGGGCGAACCGGAGCAGTGCAAGGTCTTTAGATCCGCACTGCTCCACCTGAAAATGGCGACTTCCTGTGTCTTCATGGGTGCGGACCAACCGCTGAGACTGGCCACGCCCACAGCCCACCTTCCACTGATCGCAGGCTTGCATTGGTGCAAGCCTGTGCATCTGCACAGGTAAGTAGGAACGCAATGGTGCATTCCAGAAAATGTAAAGACCTGATTTTTCCGGTCTTTAGTTAGCGTGGGGGAGGACCACTTGGAGGTGGGTTGGATTGGACTGAGGTGCGGAACTAAGTTAAATAGTCCGCACCTAGGCCCTTTCCACATGGAGTTAAAAAAACGGTGTAGAGCAACCTCCACAGAGGTCGTCTACACCGTTACGCGAATTGGGGTGGATTACTCTCGAGTAATTCCACACTGCAATCCGTGGTTGGGTGCCCGCAAGTGGTGGTGCCGCGTGCTTTTGAAAAACCACATTTTATGTGGCGTCCAGCCCCGTGCAGCCCCATTGCAGCGCCCGTATGGATTTACGGACGTGCGAAAGGGCGTCCCTGCAGATCGGGCAGGGGGCGGGATTTCTGACTGGCAAGCTTCTCCGATTGGTGGAGAGGCTCTGCCAGTCAAAATCCGCCATTTTGGGCGCTGCCAGGCGCCAAGGACACCGCGGGATGCTGCTGTGTGTAGAGCAGCGAAATGCGCTGCTCCGCACGGCGACGGAACAAGGTAAGCCCACGTTTTAGCATGGCTTTCCCCGTTCCCCCACCCATGTGTGGAAAAAGGGCCCTAGTCTGATCCAAGGTGCGGACGACATCCGTGCCAGGACGCCTTGGCCTGTTTTAACTGCCTCGTGCAGAAAAGGCCTAAGGGGAAGTCTCTTTGTTCTCTGGCCTAATCAAACCCACTTGAATCCTCAATCCAGCCCATGAAGATTCTCCAGATGCTCCAACCTCTTCCCAAAGCCCCCCACCTTTGGAAGGAAACTGGGCAGGAAGGTAGCATGGGAAAGCTGTGGGACTTAAGCTGCCAGGAACCATCTTCATTTGCTCTCCAAGCACTGAGAAGATGAAAAGAGAGTGAAGCACACTCCTCTCAAAGCACCAGATGAGTGAGTCCTGATTCATATCCCTCTTGCAATGCTGGGAAATGGGAATGAAATCTTGACCTGAGGTCCCTAATGAATCTTGAAGCACTAGCTAAGTAAGCTCAGCTTTATATATAGTTCACCTTCCCACCATTGGAAAGTCAACTGTGTTGCAAAGTACAAGAAGCTGGTGTTTCAGGAGCTGGCTAAGTCTCGATCCCAACTCCTATGAGGCAGTAGAGTGCACCGAGCTTTGTGTCTCCTCCTCCTCACCTCACCTTCCCCACATGGGGAGGAAAGCTAGATTCCACTTGGCACTACACCCGGAAAAAGCAGTGAAGGGGGGCATCTGTGGGGGAAGGTGGTGAGGGAGCCAAACCAGAATCCCAAACATGTTTCCCATTGTTTAATTAAAATATGAAGTGTTGGTCAATCATAGAGACATACATTTTCAAAAATTTCTTTCTTGTTGACAAAATTTACCATTTTTCTCTACATCATGAGAAAGTCTTTGAAAACTGCACTTTTCTAGGACTATTTGCAGTTCTGGTTACTCTCAAAAAACATTTTTTAGTGCAGAAAATGTCATTTTCTGTGTTGAAAAATTAATTTAGCCACAGAAATGTTATTTTCTGGACAGAAAATCATGTTTTCTGTACAAAAAAGCCATATGTATTTTTCATGCAGAATACATCCTGTCCTGCAAATATTCTTTTTTAAAATTCATTGATTGATTAGTTGTTTTTTAACACTAACAATTTAATATACAATCAAAATAATATATATTTTTAAAAAGAGTTGGAAGAAAAAAAAGAAAAGTGAGTTGAAAAAGACAAAGACATATAATTAAAACACAGTGGGGCTCTGATCTGCCTATCCTGTCTATAACAAAAATAAAAATAAAAAAGTGGAAAAAATATTATTCTACTGTTACAGATCCAGTTAAACAATCCTACTAAGACTGCTGATAACCATAGTTAAAGATTATTACATGGTTAGATTTCTTATTGCTCAAAAAGTTGTTCAATGGTTTCCAGTCTTTCAAAAAGTTTTCAACTGGCTTATCCTTCACAACCCATGTTAATTTGGCCATTTGGGCCAGCTCAGCAATCTTAGGAAGCCATTCTTCCATTCTTGGCACTTCAGTCCATTTCCAAGTTTGAGCAAACAATATTCTTGCTGCTATTGTCATATGCCGAAGAAGTAATCCACATTTACTCTCCAGTTCTTTATCCATAATGCCCAATGAAAAAACATTTCTGGTAACATTACAAAATCTACCTTTAAATTTTTTTTTATTATAAATTTTAGACCAGTAACTTTTTGCCTTCTTACAAGTCCACCACATATGAAAACAGGAGCCTTCCTTATCTTGACATGAAACCTGCAAATATTCTTGGTCATCCAGGATTCCCTTCATCAGGTTTTCTGATACTTGGGAAAGCCATTTTTCATCTTTTATTCAAATATTTTTAGATATTGCTTCAATAATCAATCCCTAATTCTTACTAAATTAGGTAAATTAACTCATAAGTCATAATTTTTGATAGTAAATTGAGTTGATCATAAATATGGATTTAGATTAACGTCTTGACTGATCAACATACTAAAATTAGAATTACTAATTTTTATGACTGTTTATACATATAATATCAGAACTGTGTGAACGATAAGAAAAGATTTTCTAATCTTGTATCTTAAATTGAAGATTTATATGATACATGCAGTATTGATGGTTAAACTGGGGTCTTTTAAAAAATCAGTTAAAATATTTATAAAACAGTGAGCTAAAATTTAAGCAGCAACAGTAAATACATCGCAAAGATGTATAATTGGATAATTTATCTATCGCTGGATAGTTTATCATCACTGAAAATATGTTGATACCATGCTGATAGGCAGTTGAATATGTCAATCTTCTTTTCACTAGCTTAATACAGACAGATTTTTCCTTAATGCTGCCAAATAAGAAAAAATACAGTGATTTTTCACATAGAAGACCATGCAGCTATCACAATTTTTAAAGCAGTTCTTCTGAGTTGTCCTTACACTGACTCTTTAGTTATACTGCATGGACAGAATACACACACACACAAGCATACACAGCTAAGATACTATGTCTGTTTCTCCATGTAGAGTATAGAAATGTAGAGTTGGAAGAGACCACACGGGCCATCCAGTCCAACCCCCTGCCATGCAGGAACACCCTCAAAGCACTCCCAACAGATGGCCATCCAGCCTCTGCTTAAAAACCTCCAAGGAAGGAGACTCCACTACACTCTGAGGCAGCACATTCCACTGCCGGACAGCCCTGACAGTCAGGAAGTTCTTCCTGAGGTTCAGGTGGAATCTCCTTTCCTGCAGCTTGAATCCATTGCTCCTTGTCCTGGTCTCTGGAGCAGCAGAAAACAAGCCCTCTCCTTCCTCTACATGGCATCCCTTCAAATATTTAAACATGGCTATCTTGTCCCCTCTTAACCTTCTCGTCTGCAGACTAAACATACCCAGCTCTCTAAGTCTATCCTCTCACCATTTTGGTTACCTTCCTCTGGACTTGCTCCAGCTTGACCATGTAGAAGGAGGTTAGTGATTTCCTGCCTTAGCAATTATGTCCAATAATGCATTGTCTGTTTGAGACACACTGCCTAATAACAGGCCAAATGAAGAAAATGTTGGTGTGTAATATGTGGCTTAAAGGCCAGACCTTAGGGCTGTAAGAGCGCTTTTTCTTTTCTAAAGTGAAAGCTGAGAAATAAGATTTATTTCACCCACATTACAGGTATTTTGCTCTGCCTGTCTTGCATCATCTCCAGAACACTAACCACAAGTCATGTTCAGTGCAGTGTAACATCTCTTTTACTCACTTTGAACCTTCCAATTAAGCTCAAAGTGTGAAAGTTATTACCCTAAATTCTTATGCTAGCCAGTATAAAATTTAATTTTAAGACTGCTTCATTCAAAAAGTGTACTCTCAATAAAACAGAAGGGAATGTTGCTAAAACCTTTTATCTTAAGATCGGTAGGGGGAGTTATTACCTCCCTCTCCCAAAATGCAAAGATCCTTCCCCAGAGGACTGTCATGAAACTCCACACCAACACATCATAGCAAGCCTCAAAGTCTAAATGCAGAGGACAGTCAGAAGGGCCACTGCCCACCACCCAGAGTTGATAGGAAAGAATCCCATGTTGTCCTCCAGGGTGACCTTCTATTTGAGCTGTCAGGTTATCACCATCCCATCTGTAAACAAAGGAATAGTCAGGTTTCCTGGGCAGTGTCAGGATCACACTCAGCATGACACTGTGTTTGGACGTTCAAAGATTCCTTCTCTCCTTGCCTTCATTTTGAAGGCTTAACAAAGAAACTGCTAAAACCCATGTAGCCTGATAAGATGACAAGGAAGTGTTTTAGTGTTATTGATTGTATACAATAGGTAGAATGATGAATTATTTCCTACAGTGTCCACCAAGTGGGTTGTGTCTTTTTTAAGAGATGCACTTACAAAAATTCTAGTCCTGAAGCCTTAATAAATGAGAAATGGTGATCTTCACTGGTCCTAAATTCATATTGTTATTATGTTTCCTTCTTCTCCCTATCTTCTTCTCCTTTTTATTCTTTTTTTTCTCCCTATACTATATTAACAAGAAAAGAGACCAGATTACATGAAATACACAAATGAGACTATCAGAGACCAAGACCATTAGTCTCAGTCGTGATTTAAAATACGTTGTTATTTGTTACCAATCACTTAGGAACGGGGCATTTCAATCAAATCCCTTCCACCAGCAGTCATATCCACTGTCTTCCATATCATTTACGCTGAACCCCTAAGAGCAGATTTTGGGGTCATTCAAAGGACTGCAAAAAGTGGAAGGTGGGAAAATTGTGTTCTACAAATACGAACTCTGCTAAAGCCGGTGGTCTTATATGATCTGCAACGCTATGTAACATTATGTATACAGTGTGTCAGCTGTACATGTGGGAGTTCTGTTCCAGGAACCACTGTACAAAACAAAAAATGCAAAGTGTTGCATTCCATTATAGTAAATAGACACAATGTTGCATACATCCATGGCAGCATGAACATGTGCACATCACATCTATTGGCTGTAATGGAATGATGTTTCTCTCAACCTCACATTCATGTGCATAGAGATTGCGTGAGATGAGGGACCACTATACTTAGCTACATAACAGAGGCACCAAGAAACCCCTTTACTGAGTTGCAAAGATGTGTAACAGGACACCGGCAGGAGTGATCAATGTATATCAGGATCAATGCAATCACATCAGACTGACATGAAGCACATTGGGATCAATGTACATTGGTCCCATTATGCATCAGGCACCAATGTACCTTGGGTGCTGTTCTGGCACTGCTACATGTGGATATGAATATTATGCAACTGTGCAATTCTAATTCCCACATACATAAGTCCACTTATAAAGACGTATGTCCTCAACAGGATTCTGGCCATTGATCTTAAGGTAAAGGAGCTTCCCTATGAATCATTCATCTTTATGCAATTGTTGTCTTTGTCCATATACCTCCTATAATCTATGAAGTTCTCTTTCCTTTCACAGCACTTCTGGGATGTAGATAGGGCTGATTGATGATATCTGGCATACAGCCATCTGGTTTGCTCTGTAGTTAAGTAATAGGGTCACCATTTAAAAGGGGGGAAATGTATCACCAAAAAGAGGGGAAAGGGACAGGAGACCAATTTGTGTAAAACTTACACGTGCTAATTTATATGTATCAAAGCACATTTAGAAATAATTACTACTGTTGAAATAAAAATTTTATACATTACATAAAGGGAGGACTGTGAAAAGGTGACCTGCCTACCTGATCAGCCTGCAGTTCTGATGCTTACTGCCTGTTCTCCTCCCTCCCCCTCCTCCCCTCCTCCTCCTCCTCCTCCTCCTCTTCTTTTCTTTTAAACCAGACTTGGATTGGACAGCCCTTCAAGTTAGAAATAGTAAACTCTCTTCAAAATTGGGACACGTCATCCCCATATTTAATGAAGGTTCCTACTTTTCCAGTGGCAGCTAGTAGCATCTTTGTGAGTGGAACAGAGAATCCAATTAGGATTTTAGTCTGAACTTTAAAGGATATCTCTTCTGAAGTTCAGATTAAAACCTAGAGCCAACTGATGGCCACGCTGAAATGGAACCCACTAGCGCCACTGCCTCTGCCATTGCTCACTAAATATTCAATGATAGTTTAAGCATACAGTAGACATTCTGAACATTTTCAAAGCCCTCATATACTAGGACTTTTTTAAAAAAAAATAATAATACTTGCATTGTATAAATTGTGTGGCATTATCTAATCCCAATGAGAATCAAAGTTAGGTTAGAGGATATTGAACCAGTACTTCAAGACACTCCCCATGAGAATTCCAATGTTTAGAGTCAGGGTTAGATGGTGGTTAGGGTATAACATACACTCCTTGTGTTTTCTGACCCTAACGAGGATTTCAATCACATTTCAAAAGAAGGATTTTTAATTTCTCCTTTAGATATACTGAACATGGACAGCTAACAACTAGGATATATCAGATTTGCATACTTCTACCATGGTTTTCTCCCCTCACCCCCAAAAAACCCCTAACAAACAAATAATAGGACCAAAATTTGACCCACACCAAAAATCAATAAACATATTGGAACATTTTCCCACTGGTAGCTATTGCAGTTCTCTCTCCACATTTTCAGGTCTGACCTTCACAAATCTGATTATTCATGAGGTGTCCTCTTTACTCCTCCCTATTCTCCCCCTCCCATTCCCTGGCCTTTTGCCCAGGCACGCTGCCTTCCTTCTCTGTGCCCCAGCACAAAGGCACAAAATGGGAGAGGGAAAGATTCCTGTGCATGCAGGCCTTTCTCCATCCATTCTTCTGCCTGCCACCCACACGGGCAGAAAGAAAGCAAGGTGTGCTGGTGACAGGCAGGAGAATGGAAGAGGGAGCTCTGTGAGCGAATGAGAGTGGGACCACTCGCTCAGATGGGGGAGACTTACTCATGGTTTTTGTACTTTGATGAGGGGTCTGCACCTCAAAACCTCATGAAAGTCAAGGAGCTACTTTATCTGACAAATGGCTGAAATCTGGGGACAATGGCCAATATTCTACATCAACTACTTAGTTCAGTAGATTTAGCTGAAATTAGGTATACTTAACTAAGTAAACTCTCCTGTCCTGACTTCCCAAATCTGATGGAGACATCATTCACTCATGTTCCAGTCTGACAGCAGAAAGGTGCTACTTCTCCCCCATGCAGCTGATGCTTACAATCATTCCATAGATCCAAAATTGTTCCATATTCGTAATTGCTACATAGTCATGTATTCTTAACTAAGTAGCTGAAGTAGGCCATTTCCACACAACTCCACAAAGTCCTTTTGTTGCAGCTCCAGCAGAGAGGGAAAGCTCTCCAGGAATGTTCCCCTCTGCACCTTGCCTGGTCACTGCAGAGGGGAGCGCTCTGGCCCCACCTCTTCCTTTCTGGAGCACAGTTGGGCACCTGTTATTGCTGTGCAGGGGAGGGAAGCAGCGCCAGCACACTTCTGACTTTCTGCATGGCCGGGAAAGGTGGCAGCGCGGCACGATGGTAGGTGTAAAATGGATTTTTTCCATTTTACAAATACCACGCTTGTGTGGCACACAGGGACAAGATGGCAGTGAGACCATGATGACATCGTGGAGAAGCACACCCTGGAGCGTGCTGCCATTGTGTTCCAACTGCAGGGCAGCCATGCTGTTCGGAAAGGGCCGTAGAATAAGGATCATTATTTATAATGATTTGTTCAGATGACAATGCTGCAGAGTACTGTGAGTCTAGTTCTGTGAGGATTGTGCAACAAATCATAAATCTGTGGGGCTGAAATGCCTCCCTCTGGTGCATGTGGGTTAAAACATTGATGTGTATATAGTTAATATGATATTATTATCTTTTGTACAGTGCACCCTCTTCGAGCGTGACCTCTGCACACATGAATGCAAAGTCACACAAAGTATCACATCCTATTGCAGTAAATTATAATCAAAGGACATGATAGGTGTGTACCCATGCTGCTGCGAGTGCATGTATGTTGCATCCATTGACTACAATGGAATGTGACACTTGCATTTTTTTGTTTTATACAGTGGTTCCTGGACTGGAACCCCTCACATATATGGTGGGCACACTAGAATCTCATCAATCATTACAACATTAGAGAAAAAGAAGCATGACAGGAGCTTGAAGGGTTTTTTTGTTTTTGTTTTGGTAGGGAGGTAATACTGTGCACAGCTGCAATGTGACAAGTATTTTGATGCTCAGATCACAAATGGCCTCACAGCTTCCTTGACACTCAGAAACTGGATTGGCTCAAATGCCATACATTAACAGTCTTTGCTCATCTCCTGATCTTCATGAAACAAAGGGCCTTTCTGCACTACACTGTTATGGTGCTATTATTCCACTTTCAACATCCTATGGAACCCTGGGGTTTGCAATTTAGAGAGGGGCATTTAGAATTCTCAGCCAGGGAACTCTTTGGCCTCAGTAAACTACAAACCCCAGAATTCCACAGGGTGTTGAAAGTGGAATAATAGCACTATAACAATGTTGTGTGGAAAGGCCCATAGATTGACTTTGAACTTATTGTGTTTTCACAATAAGATTTGGGATTGAATGATAAAGCATCTTAAATTCACTTAATTCACTTCTTAAGAAAAGGTAATCCAAACAAAGGAACAACATTTGAAGTGTGCATGGCTGAGAGGATAAGAGGCAGCTTGGCATGGTTTATATAAGGTTTAGTCGAGAAAAGCTTGAAACAGGGAACCAAGATGGAACATCAGTAAGAACATAAATGTTTTGGTTTGTTGCCTTTTGACCTATGATTCCACATTCTCCCCCTTAGGTGACACTAACACTAAGAGTACTGGTTATTGCTACAGTAGGAGACCTATATTTAGTTTGGAGAAATCTTGGGAATCCACAAAAATTGGGACTTTTTTTAAAACAAAGTCAAAGTGATTTGATAGTGTTCCCTCTGACAAGATGTCATTGGCTTAACCTGCCTTTCTTCTGTTTAATCACTTTCAGAGGCTCATTAGGCCAAGAGGAAATAAGCTTTAAAATTCAAACCACATGCCAAATTTCAAAGGACCCAAAATTTTCAGTCTCTCCCAATTTACAATGCCACATGGCATGTAATTCCACTGGAAAAAGAGAAGAAGAAAACACCCAGTTCTTAGAAAAGATGTTGAAAAATTTATGCAGTTGTGAAGTCAAGATGCCTGTTAAATTTAGTTGTTTTTTTTTAAAGAACAGGACACACGGCTGAACAATAGCTCTAATGGTTAAAGTGAATATAGTTCTAATACTCCTAATTTTCTGAATCCATGAGCTGTTCAATTTCCTTCCATTCAGTTTAATTATTCTAAATCAATCTTCTCCAGCTTAGTCTCTCCAAATTGGCTGGACTACAACAGTCATCACCCTAGTCGGCATGGTTGTGCTACTTGTGGATGGTGAGTACTGTGATTCAAAAGGATATGACAGTAAGGCTATTTTATGTCATTTTAACCGTAGAGAAATAATATTATCTCCATCTAGTGATATCTCAAAATATTGGGATGCTTCTTATGAGTTCGAGTCTATCTTTCCCTATGACTGCAATTATGTACATGGAAAGGCAGGAAACTGGATATGACCAGTCAAGTAGGGATGTCAGGGCGGAGGGCAATTCCCCATGGGCAGCAATGTTTCTGGGCCATCCCAGCCTGTAGCCATACCCCCACATGCCCTGGTTAGCCCCCATGTGCCCTGGCCAAGCCCCCACACACCGCAGCCATGCCCCCATGCACAGTGGCCACACCCCTCACACCATACCCCTGCCCTCTCCCACCCCCCTCCACACACTCCAAGCTTCTCCACTGGATATGACTATAGTTTTCATCTCATATTGCTGCTTAATATGAAGTACCTTGTAATGTTGCCTGGAACGGAAGGTTCATCTGTATCTCCCATACTGTTATCCATCCATCTCACTCTCTCCTAAAGGCTGTAGGCATTCCACTCATGCTCTGATCATGGATCACCTGTGTACAAAGCTCTGTAGTAGAAATAACTCAGGAACTTCCCATTCCACATAATAATTGAGTGCAATATAATGGATTTCAGTCTATGCATACACTCAGCAGGGCCTAGCAGGCAAGACCAAGGTAGAGTTAATAAGCGCAGATTGGCCTGCCTTGAGAAAAGGTTATTTTCATCTCCCCTTTCTTCTAAGAACATTAAGATACCTCTCATGTCTCTTTCCACCCAAGGGTTGCCAGTTAAGGATCTTTATAGACCTGAGACCTTGTCATTAGGCATTGTGCATTAAGTACTGACCACAGTTACTCACAGCTTGTCAATCAAGCATGCACACACAGAACATATTTTCCTGTTTGGACATTAAAGCAGATGTCTTACCTAATGTCTGAGCTGTTCTCAATTGAGCATGAAATGAGAAGACAATTCCTTCTCACCTGCATAAGGAGATGGGCTTAGGAACATTTAATCTAGATTCCTTTCTTCTATCCAGAATGTGGATGCAGATCAGAGCAGAAGGTGAGCCATGGAGTTAAAAAGATGGAAGGGAAGAAGGAAGCTGTGTAAATACATAGACTTTTTGGAGAGTTTTTGCAAGTTCCAGTATCAAATAAAGTAAGCCTTGCAAATTGTAGCAAGCCACTTTCTACAAGCTGACATGGAGATTTGCACAGAACCCTTTCCTCTTGCTTGGAGATGATCTTTTGCATCTTTATCTTAGGCTATCACAAAAAGTGGAGATTTGTGGGCAGGCCCTGGGATTTGGTAATCTAGGGAGTTAGCATTTGTCAAGCATTTGCCTAGGCTCATGCCTCAGGAGAATTCTGTCCAACCTGAAGTGGGACCCTTCTGAGGTGGAACAAATCCAAATCTGAACATTCCTCACAGACCCCATCAGTATATAATATTTCATCAATAAGGTTCCCGTGGAGGATGGTCAAGAAAATAAAGCAGAAATTGTACTTATGCTTACTAAATGACCATGTTTTTCAAAAGGCAGATAGGAATGTCCTGAGGCGTCCAGACTACAACCAGTTCATTTGAACTATTTGTAAGGTAATGAAGAAGAATATACATGCCATTCCCACATTTAAAATAGAGTTAAAAGAAGTGGGATGGAATCCTCTGCTTGAGTAGCCTTGGGGGATCAGGCAAAAAAAGAAGGTTTCACTGACTGCACCGTACCCTTTCACAAAGTTATCCAGTGGGGGTCCCGGCATCAGCTTTGCTGGGAGGGGAGCATGACAAGAGCACTCCCCTTCACACCAGCTGACTCCCTGTGGAAGGATGCGCAATGGCCACACCTCTTCCTTCTGCAGCGCAAACAGGCACTTTCCCAGGCTGCATTGGGGCAGGAAGTGCAGCCATTGTCCTTCTGTGGCTTCATATGACAGGTAAGTGCAAGATGGTGGCATGATCACATGTCATTGATGGGGAAAACATAGGAGATTTAATCCACGATTGCACCTCCTGGGGACAAGAGAATGACTGGATTGTGATGACATCATGCAGAAGTGTCATTGCGGTCCCATCCTT
Organism: Ctenosaura bakeri; assembly: GCA_948474755.1. NCBI lineage: Eukaryota > Metazoa > Chordata > Lepidosauria > Squamata > Iguanidae > Ctenosaura > Ctenosaura bakeri. The sequence goes on from CAOLHI010003312.1 coordinate 28,740, forward strand.
CTCCCGTCCCTATTGCGAGATGGGAGAGTGCTGAGAAAAGAGACTAAGGCCATTTCCGCACTACACTGTTATAGTGCTTTTATTCCACTTTCAACATCCTGTGGAATCCTGGGGTTTGCAGTTTAGAGAAGGTCATTTAGAATTCTCAGCTAGAGAGCTCTTTGGCCTCAGTAAACTACAAACCCCAGAATTCCACAGGATGTTGAAAGTGGAATAATAGCACTTTAACAGTGTAGTGCGGAAATGGCCTAAATTCTTCTAGGTCCTGTTAGTGACACAGTAAGAACTTGACATAGCAGGTATTGAGTGAGACTAAAATGCATGCAGGGAATATTTGGCCTGTGATCATGTCTGATGAAAATGTACAATATTATCAACCAGACACAAAAGAGAAAACCCTGAAGCATATTTTCACTTGGTACAAGCCCTCCTTGTCTCCTGCAAATAAGTGAACTGTTGAAGTAGCTCCGACAGAACAAGATACAAGCTCCAAACATGGTCTCTTGGTCCAGGATCTTTGTGGGATCACTGTAAAGTATCATTTGGTGTCATTCTAATCTTATCTATTCTGTTTAGTGAGATCTCAAAATACTGGGATGTTTGGATGAGCTTAGTATGTCTTTTCCCACAGCTGCAATTATGCGCATGGAAAAGGAGCCCACCATTTGATAAACAAATGATGGACATAGTCCATCTGGGAGTCACAGATGGGTACTCAGGTTTTGAATTTTTTTAAAAAACTTTTCTCGTGTAGCTTGCATCTTATTTAAAAATGACTTTCTCTAGCTTAAAATTTGAAGCGTTAATCCAACTGTTACTTCCAATTAGAGTAGACTCAATAAATCAACTGCTGTATCAACAGTCAACACTTGCAAAAATTTCACTGCTTCCCTAGTTCTGTTGTATCTGAGAGTAAATACTGGATATAGGTCCAGGACTTCAATTCAGTAGTATACTGAGAAGTAGGAGAAAAATAGGCCTTGTCTCATACAGGCTCCATTCTTTCACCATCAACTAGGGAAGGAACTTCTCCCAGTGCAAGGCAAAATGTCAACACAAGCAGGTTATTATGCCACATTACACAGGAGATCTAAGAGGTTTAGTGCCCAAGAATGTTTGGCATCCTTATTAAACCCACAGCTCCAATTCACCCCCTCCTCCCAACAAAGGCCTAAATCCCTTGTGTTTATTTGAATAGATGTTGGCAAGATAATTAAACGTCTCATTCAAACATCCTGTTTGAAATATTAAACAGTAATTAGCTTCCTCAACTTCACACCCTCCTCCCCATTGCATTGCTAAGGAATGAGGCCCCTAACAGCTTGTCATGCCCTGCTGGCAAAAGGCTTCTCTGTATGAGGCAGATTGTGTTCATGGGTGTGTGTGCGTGTGTGTTTTCCCATGAGAAAGTAGGGAGCAGCCATCTGAGAGGCAAGGTAGTCCTCTTGCTTTGCACACAGCTACTGCTTATTTCACTGAAATGGCAACTAATTTGAGCGACCTCTCCAAATTACTCTTCAAACAGAAATGCCTTTCATAAGTATCCGGGTCAACAACCCTCAGTAACCCAGGATGACTATTCTTGCAACAGCAGCATCAAAATAGCTCTGTATAAATAGAAACAGTTTCTATTATCATGCCGTCGCCTCAAGCATAGCATTCAACACCTCCCTCCCACTGAAATACTTCACTGTGATGCAACTTTGAACAAACAAGGGGAGCCTCTCTCCACAGAATCTAGTTTATGGATTCTCCTTAATCTGATTTACAACCTGTCCCTATATTTCTCATTCTCTTTTAAACTGAAATAACCTTTTCTAATGCTTATAGATAATAAAGACCTCATCTTCACTAGGTTTATTTTTTCCAGTAATGACAGGCATCAGAATCTAAACTATCCTTTGCCCACAGAATATTAGTGGGTCCTTGAGTTAGCAACCCATAGGCAATAGGGATGGGCCTTTTTTGGCAACAGGGTTGGGGCAGATGGGGAGGTGACTCATCATTCTTCATTACTGTTCAAACTGGTTTTCCTATACATTTAGTTGCTGACCAGGGCATTGTCAAAGTTCCTCTCTATAATGCAACCTTCTGAAATTTTGAAATCTCTAATTGTGCCTTTTACCCAATAGAATAATGGAGAGTACCAATTATGGGATGAAAATTGTGGTTTTCTAACACATCCTTCCTTCAGTAGGATTAACTTCGGTAGAACACATATGATCCTGGAATGTGTTTCCTGAAGGAAAACTTAAGGAGTACAGTTGTGGGGGACTCTGAGTAACATCTTGTTACTTATTGTCCTGTTTTGCTAGGACAACACTTTGATGGCAAAAGCAGGAGCTTTTCCCCTTTGGCGTAGTTGTGATTTAGGAGAGCCAGCATGATGTAGTGGTTTTAGTGCTGGCGTACGATACTGGGAGAACAGGATTCAAATCTCCACTCAGTCATGGAAACCCACTGGGTGACCATGGGCAAGTCACACTCTCTCAACCTCAGAGGAAGGCAAAAGCAAACCCTTTCTGAACAAATCTTGCCAAGGAAACCTCATGATAGAGTTGCCATAAGTCAGAAAAGATTTGACAAGTTGTGATTTCTGCAGAGAGCTAGCTAGAATTGATTTGATTTGCCTTCTACAGTAAGTCCATATTGGCTACGTTCATGTTTAGTGAGTCCATACTGGTTATGTTCCAGAGCATTCATGAGGAATAACTTTTCCCAGCATCTGTTATTTGGGGCAGTTTCCTCACTCTGAATAATAGCCTGACTTACCCTACATATTATAAAAGTGGAGTATATCACACAAACATTGTTTACTCTCATATCATGTGAGACATAGGCCCTTTTCACATGGCATTTTCCATACAAAAGGGCGCCTGGAGCATCGTGTGATTGTGAGAAGCAATCTGCACGATGCACTCAAAATCATGTGATGCTCCAGGGGCCAGCAGGCACCGATCACGCACCTTTTCATTTTCGGCTGGAAGCCAAAAATGGTGCACGATGGTGCATAGCTTCTGGGCCCCATGCGCACATACCTAGTGTGTGGTGCCTCCGGAGCCACGCTGGTTGTGCTTCCTGCCCCAGTGCAGCCTCAGAAACTCCCAGGCTGCATTGCAGAAGAAAGAGGCCAGGCTCTCACACGAGCAAGCAGCTTGTGCAGAGCTGAAGCAGCAGGGAGGCGAGAGCCTCTCACTGGAGGCTGCTCGTGCAATCCCCAGATCCTAGTGCCGGAAAAAGGTAAGATGCGGAAAGGGCCATAGGCAACCTGGTGACCTCCCTATGTTTTGTGTTATGATTCCCATAACTGTTTATGATTGATCATGAGTATTGTTGGAGGTATGGGAGCTGTAGTCTAAAACATCTAGTCAGTGCAGGCCAGATGTTATAAGCCTTCTTGAGTATCTTAAAAGGCAGAAAGATGGGATAAAAATTAAACTAAGAAATAAAAACAGCTCTGAAATAAAAGTGAGGCTTTGATGGAAGCAATGGGTCACATATCACATAGAACACTGCCTTAATTATCAACACATTGGTAGTACTTGTAAAGCACTCTGTGAAATGTTGCTTTGTCCTTAGTGGCCTTCTAGAAAAGGGGATGCCTGGGGTTTCTTCTGATCAGGAGCTGGTTCTTCTTCAGGAGCTGGATGTCACCAGAATACAGCTCCTTGACTAATAAGGGCTGGGGGGAAACACAGATGCTATCATGCCCCAGTACCAGGACTCAGGTGCAAACACAGACAGGATCCTCCCCAACTGCCACAACACAAAGACAGAAACAAGACAATACTTACTGGAACCAAGCATAGTATCATGCTCTGCTTTCAGAACATGGACTGTGACTCAGAGTCTGAAACAGAGGGAGTCCTGCCTCTTCAGATATAGAGGAACACTTACCTCGACCCAGCTTCACAGTGCACAGGCAGCAAAGAGAGAGCCAGCGCCATTCTCTGAGGATTTGTAACTGACAACAATCAATCACGTCTCAGTTGTGCTAGGCTCAGGACCTATTTAGCCGGCATCCTTCCCTTCCAGGGATTGTCAGAACTTATTCTGTCCTATCTCAGTCTCGGCACAGCTGATAAATCAAACAAAACAAACTAAATGTCTCCCAGCATGTTACTTACCTCCAGGCAGCAAGCATGGAGTCATAAATAAAGTCCATCATAAGCAAAGTCCAGCAGGGTTTCACAGCAAGGGAGTGTCCAAGGTCAATCCAAGCATTCCTCAAGCCATCCAGCACAGTAGCAGGTCAGATAAGTTCTGACAACTCCGGGAGGGGAAGGATGCCAGCTAAAGAGGTCCCGAGCCTAGCGCAGCTGAGACTTGATTGATTTTTGTTGGTTATAAATACTGAAAGAGCGATGCTGGCTCTCTCTTTGCTGCCTGTGCACTGTGAAGTTGGGTTGAGGTAAGTGTTCCTCTATATCTGAAGAAGTAGAACTCTGTGTTGGAGCTGGCACTGCCCCCTGTACTGTTTCTGGCACTGTAACTCTCTCTGTATAGCAAGCGCTAGAATGCCTTCTGTTTCAGACTCTGAGTCAGAGTCCAAGCTCTGAAAGCAGAGCATGACACACAGGTGAGAAAGGGAGAACCCACAAGACTCAGGGGATTTATACAGAGAAGAAGCAGTAATTAGGCAAGCAGATGGAGGAAGCTGCTGGGGTGAGGAAAAGTCTGTTGCAGACAACTGGTATTTCCAGTGGAAACAATGCTATCTTCTTTTGATCCTTGGCTTGTGTTCCTGGAAAACCTTGACCCTTGCTTGTGTGCTGACTATGTTGTGCATCCTCTCTTGAACTGACACTTTGAATTTATTACGGACTTGGATTGCTGAAACAAAAATGGTAATTGACTGATAAGCTTTTGTCTACCTTGTCTGTGGCTGCTACAGACTCTGTTGGAGGACTGTGAACTGTGGCTAGCTTGCACTAGTAGAAGTACAGCATAAGTGTCTAGTTAAGAGCAACCAAGATGATCAAAGGTCTGGAAGCCAAACCTTAGGAGGAACAAATGAGGGAGCGGGCTATATCTAGCCTGGAGAAAGGAAGACAGAAAGGAGATACGATAGCTAATTTTAAATATCTGTATGGATGCTGTGTGGATGATGAAGCAAGCTTGTTTTCTGCTGCTCCAGAGAACCAGCACAAATCAAATTATAAGAAAAGAGATTTAATTGTATTTGCTTTTTATTTAACTTTTGCAATCCACCCTGATAAGTCTCCACTGAAAAGTAGTCTCAAAAATTGTGCGATTAAAAATTGAATATGGATGAACAATCTGACAATCAGATTTATAAACACCATCTCTGAGTTCAACCAAAAGCCTCACCAGGCTTTGCTGAGTAGTCAAGCTTTTAACGTATTACATCTATTTTATTTTATTTTATTTTATTTATATCCTGCTTTTCTCCAATGTGGAACCCAAAGCAGGTATATTTCTCAGCATGCTGCTTACTGACAGAGTGTGAGGGTTCATAAATTGTGAACCAAATATTTCTTCAGAAATGGGGTAAAAAGGATTGTAAAAAGGAAGATGTAAAAAAATACAATATGGCATATGTTCCAATGACTCTCTTTTTTGGGGAAAAAAAACTCTGTTGCTTTCAAAATGTGTGATTGAACCAATATTCTAAATAGATGTAAGTAAGTAAGTAAATAAGGCACTCAGTAGTGGGAGCTCTTCCCCAGTGAGGTTGGACTAGCATTTTATTTCTTCTCTTTTAAATATGTGTTTCTGAAACTATCTGATGTGGTGGATCATCATCCCCTGCCCTATAATTTATCAGAGACTGGTACTATATGTGTGTCATTAGCTATGACTGCTTCTTTCATGGAAACTTGATGACTTGCGGGTGAGCACTTGTTACCCTGTATGTTGGGGGTCCCGGGAGGGGCGCCCAAATAACCAAATAAAAACACAAGATGGGGGAAATTAAGCTCGAGCACTCTCTCAGCTAACGAGAGGCAGGGTAACTTTAGCTAGGATCTTTTACCCTATGTCTACGGCTTCAGGTCAGAGAGCGGCTAGACAAGGTTTTAAAGTAACAAATAATATTCTACTGAAGACAAGCAACACAAAAGACGGGACATACACTAGCTAACTGAGAAATAGAAATGGAGAGCTTTGGGGAATGGGTAATACGACATCTGGTCTCGTAGTCCTGGAGATAAGAGGAGGTTGCAGGGATGGAAGCTCAACACGGTTCACTGAGGGGAGTTCACTGGACAAACCGACATCAAGGCAGGATGGAAGTCCAAAGTGTTCTGAGGAAGTCCCGAAAATGGGGACTTTTTATAGGGTGGATTTTACCTACAGGCTATGCCACGCTTGGTGAGAACAAAGGAAATTTGGAGCTGGACAAAGGAGTTGGAAAAGGTCAAGTTTTGCATGATGGGCTTAGTGTTTGATGACAATAGTATGGCCAATATGTAAATGGCTCAATATAAAGGAATGGCTCGGCTCGTGGCTGTGCGTCTTTGTAAAGATTCGCGCTGAGCAAAGCTGGTTTGCAGGGAGGTTTTTCCCTAAAGCATCGGAGAGGCATAAGTTGCCTGCCTGAATGAGGTTTGGAATGTACAACCATTAACGGCTGCGCCCAATACGTGCTTGTCCGGTGGACCTCTGCAAACACGTGGAGTAGGGTGGCAGAGAAAGGTCAAGCAAAGGCCAAATTATTTGATATCAAAAGAATATCTAGTGCTCTCACCAGACATATCATAACCGTGATAACACACTGGTCAACGGGCCACCATTTTGATTAAATGTGAAAGACAAAATGGTTTCACAGAGCTTTCAGTGGGCTAACATTGCTCTCTCTTTTTATTACGATTAATCTCTGTACAAAATGGTTCAGGTTTTGATAAAATCTATGCCTTTTGTACTTTTTGTTTTCATCCAAATAAAGGAAAAGTGAGATACTAGAGGTCTTTTTCCTCTTTTGATAATGGTGAATTCAGGGATTCAGTTTTAAAGGTCCATCTAGAACTCTTTGGGAGAAAATAAAAGCAAGCCTGCCTTTCTAGCTTCCTCTTTTCTGCCCAGATGAAAGAATCTATTTTTGTTACCAAAAAGAGGAATCTAACGTCACTGTGAGTGAATACAGGACAATGTAGTAAGAAGGTTGTCCTGAGAGATTGACTGTTCCATACAGTGTCACACCCTGTGCACTTGGACTGGCTTGATAGCTGTTGGGAAAATATACCGAAGGAAAGGATGTTTCTCTCTATGCCTCAAGCCAACTCATGTACAAGATTTAGAGTGATTGGTTGGTGGAAAGGGAGATGGCAAAGGAAGAGGACAGGGCAGATAAATCATGCTTACAGCAGGATAATAGCCACTTACCACATTACCTCTTTCACATTCTGTTGTTCTCCTGGTGGGAGACGATTTATCCATTAATGAACTCCTTTCTTTTTAAAGCTTTTCAAACTATCTCCCACAGGGAGAACAACAGAAGAGGGAAGATGTAATGTGATAAGGTAAGGTAAAGTCTCAGCCAAAGATGCTATTATCCTGAAATTTACCTGCCTCATGTGATAAAGTCCATATGAGTTACTACTTCTGCAAGGTTACCCAAAGCATCTGCACTGGGCAGCCACATAATCCCCTGTGCTATGTCTGTGGGGATGAGTGGGACTAGGGAGTCCAAGCAATGTAGTCCACTTGAAAAAATAATAGCAGAGATGGATTTTTCAATGGCACAATAGTAACATTACTGTCAACATGTTAGTAACAGGCAAACCAGTGAGTTCCTTTCTGGAATCCAATGTCACAGGCAACGTATTGGGTGACCAAAATAATTGTAACATTACTAATTCTTTTTTATTTCTTTTCAAACATTCCAAGTTTTGACTGAGAGAACAGTGATGCCATGATACTCAAATGAAACTTGTGGACTGCATCAACAATAATAGCACAGTCACTGCATGTTCATTGATTGGCCAATCTATTTTATTTTTCAGAATAAACATTAAATGGCAGAAAATTATTTACCGGTAATGAGTTAGGCATGTTTGGTGGTGGGCGCTCCCATGTTTTGGAACTCCCTTCCATAGATGTCCCTTCCAGTTAGGCCCCTCACTGCAGTCTTTCCTTGAGCAGATAGATAGATAGATAGATAGATAGATAGATAGATAGATAGATAGATAGATAGATAGATTTAATTTAGGGAGGGATTAGGTTCTAAGTATGTGGTGGCAGATGAGGCTTTTAATGGATATGTGTGTTGTATTTCTATTTTATTATGTTTGAAATATGTTTAACTTCTTGTTTTTTTCAAAAAAAATAAGAGCTCAGGTGTTGTTGTTTTTTTAGTTTGTATAAATAGTTTCTTTTAGTTGTTTTCTGTTTTTAAATAGCTGTGAGCCACCTTGAATCCCATGTGGGAAGAAAGGTATGATGTAAATTAATTAAATAAATAAGTTTAAAAGAAAAGTGAAAAGGTTGGGGGGCAGAGTTACATCTCCAAAACTCCTTTTTTTAAAAAAAAAGAAAAACAAATCTGGGGATCCACTTTGTCACGGAACCACCTAAGATTGTAGATTTCCTTTAGAAGGAGGAAAATTCAGTCACAATGTTAACAGTGGAACAATAAGAACTCATGGCTCAGCCATCTGCTAAGGGGAAAATGCTACCAGAAAGGATGGCATTTATTTGGAATGCGATGACCTTCAGGTCAAACTAAAAGAGCTTGCTTCTGAAGAAGTGCCTCTGTTAGCACTGTGACCAGAACCGCATTCATAAAACAGCTCTGCAGACACTAGGCTCCTTTTTGCTAATACTAGTTTGATCCTTCTGCTGAGTAGTAGCAGATGTCTGAGGACTTGTAGATTGGCTTCTACCAAGGCATATGACTGTGTCACAGAGGTGTGTGTGTGCATGTGTATGGCAGGCACGAAGAGGGGCTCTCAGCATAATTGATCCTGTTCACAATCAAAATCAGTTCAAATGTGTTTGCATAATCTGTGAAAAGGACTCCTTCCCGCCTGCCTGTCTGCCTGCCTGCAAGAATCTCAGTCCAGTTCTAAAGCTCAAATCTTAGGAAATACTTTTGCATCAAATTTCAATAGCAAAAAAGAATGAATTGTTCTGTTTATTCTACTCTCTACTCAGCACAATCTTGCATTAGTTAATGCAGCTTCACCTTCTCCAGCAGTAAATATCTGCATGATGATTAGGCTGAAGAATCTGAGAAACTCTGCATAGAAGCATTCTTAATGTTTTTTCTTTTAAAAAAACAAAAACAAACTTTTTGTGCTAATTAAATTACTGGCTTGGAGTGACTATAAGGATTTCATTGGGATTCTTCAGGAGTTCAATCAGCCACACCCTCTACCAGAATGCTCTGGAACTATCAGCCACCATTCCATGAGCACTGAGCATCCTTAGTCCTCATTGAGCCATGGGGGGGAGGAAGAGGAGAAGTTTTTCCCATTACATCTTTTCTCTAAAGAATTGTATCAGTTCTGTAAACCTTGGGATGGCCCCAAATCTACTGATGCTTCCATCTTGAGTGTAAGTGGTACTATTTCAGTTGCATAATGACCTGCACGGGGAGATTTAGTTTGCCAGTGGTGTACAATATAATGTCAAGGGTGGCTTCCATGTTGGTGAGACAGTAAATGTGCTCCAAGTTTTTCATCCAAAATTTAAAGGAGATATGCAGGGTGGTGCATTTAGTTTGTGAATAGAGTTCAACACCTTGGAGACCTCCTATAAAGTGTGAACTAAAATCAGGAGAGGATACACTGTTCCACTGGCACCAGTTGCCACTTGATAACCTGTGCAAGAGAAATTATAGTTTGGACACTGCTGGCAGTATGTTCCACAGCCATGGTTAAAATATTTTGATTAAATTATTCCCACAAACTTATTTTGCACTTATTCTCTCAGAACACCACTAGAAAGTTTGTGAAGAGCCTACCCCTACAAATGTGGACCACTAAGGGAAGAAAAACAGAAGTTTTAAACCTTTTGTTGAATCAACTTCTTCTCTCACATGCTATACAAATTTTTTCTGGTTATTTCTGGGTTTTAATAGAGTACTATTTGCCCTCTGATATTTGGAGTAAGTCAACATTTCTTAAAATCGAATTAAGTGTGATGTAGCAATTGGTGATATGAGTATAAACTAGTTCACTTTTTAATTTTTTTTATTTTTGTCTCATAAGACTTGGTGTCAATACCAGCTCATTTACTTCAGCAGGAAACTTGGATGCATTTTCTGATCACACACACGACAGTCTTCACGCACAATTATGCTTTCTGTATTTGATGCATTTTTATAATATTGCCTGGGGTTAACCAGATGGTAAGGGGAAAGTATGTTTCCTACAGTTAAACTGTTTTCCTTTCCACAGTGGGATTTCCTCAGAGATTCATTCCTCAACAGTTGAACTTGCAAAATTAAGGAAGTTTATCTATGAATGATCAATCACAAAATCAACTGTCCTAAACACAAGATATGTAGATGAGGAAAAGCATATGTTATCATAAATAGATGTATTTCACCCTTTAAGGGTGCACCTCTAAAAATAAATATGGTAAACATACAATCCCTATAACTCTGGATTCTAATTCTGATTTCTGCTCAGTAAACCATTTTTCAGTGTTTGTTGTTTTGCAAATGACAGAGTCTATTACAAACTGAGACACAGAACCAGGTCAGTAAGTGGATATTTTGGACAGACATGCCCCCCAGTTTATGAACCACAAGACCCTCTTCAAAGTGGGAGCAGGCTGTATAACGCAGTGTGTGTGGCAAAGTGCCATTTTTTTCTGAAAACAAAGAACAGGTTTACTCTCACATATCAGGGAAGAGGAAATAGGATTTCAGAGGTGAGCCTGCAAGCCTGAAATATTATGGAATTCATGCCCTGGTTCCTGTCATTTTGACCCCCACTTAAAATGCACAGCTATTCACTGGTAAGATAAAACAAAGGAAATGAGCCAGAGAAAAGCAAGAAATCAAAGAACATAAATAAACTAATGGTAACAGTAAAGCGTGGTGGCCAAGGATGTTGGAAATCATATATGAAATAGAGACTGCTTCCTCTAGAAACCTCTGCAAGTGGGGAAAGGTTGCACATAAGCAGGAAAGAGGAAGAAGAGAATGCTTGGTTCTGAGCACATGGATGCTCCCACCCACCCTTTCTTTCTAACATGCACAGCTCAGCACTTTGATCTGATAATGTACATGTTCCTGTCCCCTTTTTATGCACTTTATAAAACATTACTCCCACTGTCATTTTTCAGATAATCTGTCAAAGAAAAAAAAAACATAATCCATGCTAAATTCGAACACATTGTGTCAACTTTTTAAAGGTGAGGTTTATATGCAAAGGATGCTCATTTATATAAAACTGTACTGAAGGCTACTGATATTCCAAGTCTGTGGCCATTTCCGCACTAGACTGTTACAGCGCTATTATTCTACTTTCAACATCCTATGGAATCCTGCGGTTTACAGTTTTGGGAGGGGCTGGGCGGCCCCTCCCAAAACTGTCCATAGGATGTTGAAAGTAGAATAATAGCGCTCTAACAGTCTAGTGCGGAAATGGCTTGTTTCCCAAAATCTGGATGTTTGGTCTGTTTTACACTTTATACTGTGATTGCAGTGGTTTTTAACCACAGTAGTTCACACAATGACCTAGATAGGTCACACTTGCAGCTAGTGATACCATGCTGGTTTATGTGTTTGTGTTCCTTCTGGTTTCTTTTTAAGGTGAAAGGCGATAGGGAGAGAAAACCTCACATTTCATTCTCACATGCAGAAATCAAAACATCTGAATGTTTTCTCACCACTGTATAAGATTATGAGTGTCTTTCATATAGATATAGAGATTTGCATTTTGGGAATTTTTTGGAGACAATGTTAAAAGAAATGTGTTGATTTTTCCAGTAAATGCACTGTTTTCTGTGCAAAGCAATGAGGGTATTTGTGTGTGTGTGTGTGTGTGCCTGTGCCAATAACATTTTCACAACAAGTCCAGAAATTGCAGTAGGTAGTAGACCATTTTTTTGATGAAAACAAGATATTATGTGAATATTATTTGCATCTTCAAAGGGGGAGGCAAAGGACAAGCAGAGAGGTGTATCAGCAGTACTCTGTATAGCCAAGGCCAGACCTACCATTAGATAGAGTGAGAAGCTGCCTCAGGAAGAAGGTCTCAGAAGAGAGAGCTGTGTGCCTTGCTGCTTGGCCTCTGCTAAATAAGGACATGGTTTTAAATGGTATTAGTCCATTAGCTACTTTTAAACTGCTTTTTTAACTTGCCTGGTTGTTCAATATTTTTAGTTTACTTAGATTATTCTTCTTCTTGTAAATTATTGTAAACCCTATATATTAGTTTTATTGTATGCCACCCTGACATAATTGGAAACAGGATAAGATTAAAAATATTAGGATGAATGGATGGGTGACCAAATGAATTAGATAGCCTCTTGCTTACTGCCGTGGTAGAGGATGCTTTCCCATGATCAGTGCTGAAGAAAGATTCAACAACCCAATTCGGTTAACTTTTACACATAGCACAGAAGGGGATTCCATCTTGTTCTTTGGTGCAGGAAGCCAAATCCTGTGTACAGCACTTTTAAGTGTTTTGAGCACTTTACATGTGTCTTGTAGTAGTATCTTTACTGCAGCCTTGCCAAGTAGGTCATATAACTGGGGGTGCTCTGTAAAGAGCAACTTCCAATGAGTATTGCTTGCAGAATTGCCATGGTTCATTCTCTCACATTTTTTGATTTGTGTGTCTGCATGGGGGAAGGGGGGGTCTTCTCAACACTTCTTGGTGCATGTTAACTCTATGGAAAGGAAGAAACAGACCTTGAAAGTAACTAGTTACAACTAGTGGCTAACATGGAACTGCATTGGCTAAGCTGTAATTAATTCTTTTCCCCCAATAATGAAGTTATACCTATATTAAATTATGACTGCAACTAAATGAGAGAATATTACACTCCCTTGGTGTGTATCTGCAATTTTTATAATTACCTTTATAGTTATGATAGACTGGCCTCACTAAATAGAGGAGAAGGCATATCAAGTTGTTGGAGACAATCAGCCCACTGTGCTTCAGCTGTCTGGGAATGAAGGAAGAGCAGCAGTGGCGCCACCTCCAGGACTCAGGTGAATAGCTCTCAAATTCCTCACCAATTCCTCTCCAAGAGTAGCTCCCAAATATCTCTTGGCTGCCAAAGGGGAATGTGACATGGGGGGAGAACAGTCTCTGGGTGAGGGTCAAAGAGTGAAGATGGATAGTTGATGAGGGAGGATGATGGTTGTTGATGGCAATACCTGCGTATTTTCCCTACTCCCCACAAAGAGTCAAAAGATGCTGAAGGAATAAGCAAACTTCTGGGGCCTGTGAAAAAAGTTCGCAGGACCCAAACCTCCTCCTGGTAGCCCTGGGTACAGTGACAGGATGGAGGGGATGCCATGCTGTCTTGGTTCAAGCAGCAAAATATGAGGAGCTGGCCCTGCGTTTGCTGAACATTCATCCTGAATACTTTAACTAGTCAAATAACAGTATGAGATACAGCTGTCTTCTAGAGTGTGTTGTATGCTGAATTGACATAATTGATGTTATTTTGATTTTATAGCCAGGATACAATCCAGCTGAAACAGATCACTTTCATTTTCTTTAGTTTTCTGAGAAGAGATGTAAACTTGTGCTTAATTCTTTTGTTAAAATCAGTAAGATTGGCAAGTGTTTACCTTTGACCATGCTCAAGGTGTGCACATGTGTGCATTTGTACAGTTACTCTGCTGCTTCCTGGCTTTTTCAGATATTTTTTGTGATGTTGATATTATTCACTGTATTCACTGGTCATCCTTAAAGAGTTTGATATGTATTCTGAGCCATACAGAATTCTGTCTTGATCAGTGATTGCTTTTATTATTGCCTTGGGTAAACTTTTGTGGGGTTCTAGTGCATTCATCTTATTCTTTTATTCACTTGTTATGACTGTAATCCATGGACACTTGGGATCTTGTTGTGCTTACATTTTTGATAGCTACTGCTTTGTGGACTAAGGCCTAGCAACTGTCATCCAGGCCCTCATAACTTTCCAACTACATTATTGGAAGCTAGCCTTATTCAGTTGATCATTACTGAGTTCCAGCCTAACTCACCTTGAGTCCCAAGCATGGTGCAGATATATTGTTTGATTGATATTATTAACATAATTACACCATGCAAGAGAGAGTGTGGCCCTTTTCGCACAGCATTTGTCATGCGAAAGGGCCTCTGGAGCATCGCGGAATTGCGAGGAGCATTTCAGGTGACATCCTCACAATCACATGATGCTGCTGGGGCCACCAGATGCCAATTGTGCACTATATAATTTTCGGCTTTTAGCCAAAAATGGTGCGTGATCGCGCATTGCTCTGGAGCCCCACACACACTTACCATATGTGCGGAGCATCCAGAGCCATGGCCCTCGCACTTCGTCCCCCAGTGCAGCCTGGGAAAATATCCGGCTGCACTGCGGAAGGAAGAGGCGGAGCCCTCATGCTGCCTGCTGGCCGGCCGGCAACTCCTACAGAGTCAGAGCAGAGGGGATGCGAGAGCCTCATGGAAGAGGCTGCTCGCGTGATCCCCGCGTGACTGTGCCAAATGGAGGTAAGCTGCGGAAAGGGCCTGAACTCCCGTGTCTTCCTTTGATCCATCCTTTCCCATCCACATGAGATGGGAGGTTTAAGCCAGAGCTTGGAAAAGGTTCTTTTTGGAACTACAGCTCCAGAATACCCAAGGGCCATGGTTTACCCCTCAATCTCTCTTCACAGCATACAGTTAGGAACTGTAGTTCAGAAGAATGCACCAGAACAGTGGGTTTTCACACTTTGGTCTTCCAGTATTTTTTGTACTCCAAGTCTCTGCCAGTCCAGAAATCAGGGAGTTGACTTCCCAAGTTTCTGGAGGACCTAAGTTTCAAAGCCACTGCATTAGAGATGTCTAGCAGAAAATACTAGAAGTTGTAGTGCATAAATATAACTATTGCAAGCTCTCCATAAAGCTCTCCACATAATTTTGAACCATGTTAGATAGGTTTCAAAATATCACAAGGATCATCTTCTTGTGCCTCCTTACTGCAGATACCCCCCTCCCTAAAAACGTAAAGGGACAGGGGTTAGGGAAACAAACAGTGATGATGCAATAGCAGGAACAATAAGTGCTGCTATGTTCTACCCTCTCATGTTAGAAAACATCCTTTTATGTTTGCCCTTCCACCATAAGGAATTCCTGTACTCCTCAAAGTATCTCTTTCCTCCACTGTTCTATTGGTTTCATATCACTTAAACGGATTCTTTAATCACTAAACTAAATTCCCAAGATAACTTATTTGAGCCTTAGTTCCTCTTCTCATGGTACCTTGGGCACAGTAGGTCATAAGAGTCACATTAACGCTCTCTAACGTAAAATTCTAAATGCATCATTAAATTTCAGATCCCACGGTTCGTTAGGCTGGAGCTGTAACAGGTAAAGTGATATCAGTCTGATAACTGCTGTGTAATACAGAGTATGGATATAAGGAATACTAGCAAAATCTGTCATCTTCAACAAGAAAGGGTGTCTTGTCAAGAAAAAGGGCAACTGCTGCCAAGTTTTTCATCATTTAAGACTTTTTCTTCAAAAATTTGTTTGTTCAAAAACGTGTTTCTTTGTGCAAAATGTTGTTTGTGCAAAGTCCAGAATTAACCAGTGGATGAAGTAGTTAAATTATTTGTTTGGTACAATTTTCTATTGAAGTCTTCTAACTCACTGGATTTTTCCAATTAACACTGAAGATAAAAAATATGCTTCAGTGGATATGTTTATTAGTACTTATATTTATACTCTTCTTCTATAGGATTCAGTGAAACAGGAAGGCCTGTTCCCTTAGGAGAAGATATTTCAGGACTGGAGGAAATGCAGCACATGGCTCTGTTATTAAGCACATTCAAAAAAAGAAAGATACTTTCCTGAAGTCTGAATGAGAGCAGCAGAAGAATCAAATATCATAGAATGGGAAATGAGAAAAAAGTGAGTCTTGATATGTAATGGGATGGGAGGATCCTCAAGCCAAACTTTCAGAATGCCAGGACATTTTGGCGTGAAAGGCAAGTGCTCCTTCATGTCGCCAGATAGGCCAATATGGAAGACGTGTTTTGAATCATTCTGGGAGGTGAAAGGCATTGTGATTCTCTTCATTATCTTTTCCTCTATTGGTTAAATTCTGGGCTGATTTGCATTTTATATTATGGTATAATACACAATCCTGTATAATATTATTTGTGATGACCTACAATGAATCATGTTGTAATCTTACATTGTTCACATATAATCTTACATTGATCATGTACACATTTGGATAATTAAATGGAAAGTTTTCCTCACTCTTAACCCATTTATTTCTCTCTTGGGTTCTCCCTTTACCCCTACTGTTCTGCTTTTTCACTCTTTCTTCCTTCTCTTCCTTCTTCTCTTCCTCTTCCTTCTCTTTCCTCTGCCTCTTTCTTCTTCATCGCCACTAGCTTTTTACCCACCGCCTTTTAACTATACAATTAAGAGAAGATGAGCATAGAAAATAATAGGCTTCTTAGATTTCTGATTTTTTTTTAAAAAAAATTATTAATTATGAAAGAAAAAGAACAAAACATAATGCCACATGATTACCATAAAAGTGAAAAAGAAAACATTACAACAAAATAGCTTACATTATTATTTCTTTCCAGATCCTTTGTCATCATATACTTATTCCACATGTCATATATCATATTGCTTATATATTTTTGTTACATTCTTAACTCTATCCTTTTCTGATTAGGCCAGCTGAAGATGTCACAGGTTGAGTTTGGGATCCCTGGCTCCATCCTGCATGTAAAATATGTGATCTGTCACTGATTTTTGCAGAGTACCCTTTATAACTTGGAGTGGGGAGGCAGAAAGGATGCAATAATTTAGAAAAATGTTCTACATGTGTGTCAATTTCTAATTTAAGTGCTTATTTATATATTTAAACATTGAAATCCTGCCCCATTTTCCAGGAGCTCAGGACAATATACAATAAAACCAGTTTGGACCATTTAAAACAACAACAACAACAACAACAACAACAACTTATGCTCAAAGGCTCTCAAAATGTTTCTGATTAAGTATTCTTAGTTTCTTTCATTCATCCTTATAACTACCCAACTGATGCTGCACTTGCAGTGGATCAGAGCCCTCTAACTGAAATGAACAATTCCTTGACATTTAATAATCAAGGCATTTGTTTTCTTGTGTATATATATATATATATATATATATTAAAATTCCACTTTGGGTGTCTCCCCATGAAGCTCTATACAGTAACCGGAGAGGGCCACCGGAGAGATGGATGACATACAAAGATATAATAATTGAAGTTGGAAAACAGACACAAAGAGTTAAGACAAGAGAGGAATTAAAAAATGAAGGGTGAAATTGTCAGTGGTTTCTGTACCTCCAACTCAAGGAAAGATATAAAATAGATCAAAATTTGGAGGGATTTGACACTACAATTTCAATGAATGAATTCGAAAATATAATATTTAAGAAGAAAGATCATATAGTATCGCAGATGTATAATTTTATGTTACTAAGAGAATTGGAATCAGAAGTCATAAAAGATTCAATGATTTTATGGTCTCGTAATATAGGTCACGAAATTAAACTAGAATATTGGACAAAAAGTTGGGAGGATACACGGAAATTTACGTTAGCTCAAAACTTGAAGGAGAATCATATTAAAATGTTATACCGCTGGTATTTAGATCCAGAAAAACTGAGTAAGATATATAAAATGAAAGAGAAAAAATGCTGGAAGTGTGAGGGGGAAAGTGGTTCATTTTACCATGTGTGGTGGCTTTGTAAAGAGGCGAAAACTTATTGGAAAGCGATACATAAGGTAATTACAGAAATACTGAATATAAACATACCGTTGACACCAGAGATATTTCTGTTGAATATGTTACATCAAATGACAAAAGAACAAAGTAAATACAAGAATGGTGTACTGTACATGGTAACAGCAGCAAGAATTTTATATGCTAAATGCTGGAAAATGAATAAAGTTCCAGAAATAGAGGAGTGGCTTATTTTTATTTTTATTTATTTTTTATTTTTTATTTTTTACACAAAAACAAACGAAAAATAAAACACCATGTGTTATACATAATGGTGAGTTAGAAAACAAACAAACAAACCAAACAAAACAAAAAAATTTTTTTCCTTCTTTTAAACAATGCAAACTGATATTATTGTTTTTCCCTTCCCCTAAAATCATAAACTTGTTCAGCTTGTTCCGTTCATACAACTTATACATTTTTGTTACGTATCTTCAATTCTTATTTTCATTATATTCATTTTTATTATTATACTTTCACTCTTAATTCAATATTTTTCACTCCCATTTAATCTCTTACTATTATTAATTATAAACTTATTACTTAATATCTCTAAAAATAACCTCTCTCTAAAACCAATTACCTTTTAACTTTTTCCCCCTTTTAAACATTGAACATCACATATCAAATTACATCTATAAATCACAAGTTTAACACACACAGATAATAAACAATATAAAAATACAAAATAAAAGATAAAAGTAATAATAAAAAAAAACCCACCCCCCAGAGCCAACTTTTTATTTAATCCACTTTCCAAAATTGCCATTCTTCTTTTAACAGGGTAGCATTACCATCTCTTTTCAAAACTTTTTCTAAAAATATTTTCCAAATTTCTTCAAAATCATTTGTTTTTACCAAACCTTTCATAAACCTAATTCTACATGTTAGTTTATCATGGAGTGGCTTATTAAAGTTCAAGAATGTGTAACTTTAGATAGCCTATCGAGAGCGATGAGAGGAGAAAAAAGAGGAAACAAAAAGACTGAAATGATAGAAATTAAGAGATATATTGAGGAAAACTGGGAAAAGATCTGTAATGAGTAATGAAAGAACTAGGGTAAGGTACAGGGTAGTAAAGACAGGAGAGCGAAAGGTACATTTAAAATATGATTAATGGGGAAGATAAATGTTTGATGAGAATGATTCTAACGTAATGTAAAAAACTGAGTCAAAGAAAGTAGGAAGTGAAAGAGATAATGAGAAATGGGGAATATTTCTTTCTATTGTTTGTGTGAAGAATTTAAGGTTATTGATAATGTAAATATTGTAATTTGTGAAGATGTTTGTAATTTGTTGTTAATCTTAATAAAAATATATATTAAA
Source organism: Ctenosaura bakeri (assembly GCA_948474755.1). Lineage (NCBI taxonomy): Eukaryota > Metazoa > Chordata > Lepidosauria > Squamata > Iguanidae > Ctenosaura > Ctenosaura bakeri. Next base: position 47,977 of record CAOLHI010003312.1, read on the forward strand.
AAAATAATAATCAAGGCATTTGAAGAGAGGGGAGAAAAGGAGATGTAGAGAAGTGACAAACTTAAGTGAAGTGGTTATAAGATGAGATTCGTGCATTAGGGCAGCCATTCCTAATCTGCAAGTTCCCAAAAGGGTTGGACTCCCACCATTCCCAGGCAGCAATCATGTTGTGCGCTTTACAGTATGTCCTGGGAAAAATCTAGGCTCAAGGAAAGCCCCACTAAAGTGGCCAAGAATAGAATTTGCCCCTTGAGTCAACACCTACAACCTCCATGTCACTCTGCTAATCCCACAGTGTGATCCACATAATGTTTTTAGTGATGAGGTAACTAACAATGGCCATTTCCGCACGGGGCGAGGGAATTTTTGGTAACCCTTTGGGCTCGACGCTTGGGTCCAGAGCAGTGACATGCATGCAGACACTTCAGTACATCCATGTAGACATTGTTGACATTTTAGGTATAAGGCACAGTGTTCCATAGTTACTGAAATTTGCAGATCCGCAGGTTGCTTATATAGACAGTCCACTGTATAATAGGACACTATTTCCTTGGTCATCTCAGCTCATCTGATCCGGTACTGTGCTATCATCTCCTTTCCTTTGGTGAAAAGAGATCAGTTAAAAATAGTGGATTTTATTTTTTCACAGCCACACCCACAGCCTGGATCAGGTCTGTAGAGAGTACAATATTTGCAGATAGGTTTGCCTGGTTATCTCTCTTTTTATCATTTGCCATTTCATTAAGACATGTTTTCTTATTCTTTCAGACAATGTCTTGCATGGCGTAGTCCTACTGAAATTTCAATTTTATTATTGTTCTTAATTTTATGCTGCCTTTTTTTTTTTTTTAGTCTAGCTTAGACAAATGTTTTAGAAAAGCACCCTATCAAAAGAAAGATCTAGCCAGATGATGGGAGGTGCATTTGTGTTCCCCGTGCCTAATTCATTATTCTGTATACTCATAATTTCAAAAGTGTATGACCGAAGAGGCTATCAGGCTCTGAAATCTCTCAAAAGGAGATGTTCCATGAAGTAACAATTTCTGCTTCCTCTGAATTGCCATATTTTTGAACTCTCATAAAGCATCTACACAATACAAAATGAGTGACAAAAACAAATATTAGAAGGTTACTAGAAACAAAGGGATAAAAAATATTACTAGAAAAAGGAGAACTATATTAACTTCATGCTGCTGTATGAACTATTAACGGCTTCATACAGAATTAAAACAATGGGGTGAGGTTTGTGTGTGCAATCGCAACTATTCTACCATGGATGCTTGAAATGTGGGTAAATGTGAAGCCTTAACTGGTGTCAGATTTCCAAAGATAATCTTTAATGCCGACACCATATTCTGTTGCCGTTCAGGAGAGTTCGCCCAAAAGGAACAGCTAATGGCTTGTGAATGGGGCTCTGGCAATGTGAGAAGAACTGGGAGGCCACCATAAAATCTTTCATTCGATGCAATGCCATCATGATTAAAAAACAATTACACAGCTCAGGCACAACAACACAACAGGGAAGTCCAGCTGTTTAAAGCACACCATATATACAAGCCTCATTTCCCGTGTGTCCTTCCCAGATAATAAATATTTTTCCCCCAGCTTAAAATGCCTGCCTCGGTGAAGAAAAGGAGTTAATTTAAGGCTCATTAGTTTATTTTTAGTTGCTCAAGATCTGAAGGATTTGAAAACATTTCCCTTTTCTAATAGGACATGCCTTCCTGTGTACCAAGACCTCACTCCCTGCTGGAAGGTGCCACTGATCCATGACAGAAATCCTATGAGGGCTTTGAAAGTTAAATAGGAACCAGAAGAAAGTATTAGCATGCTTAGCTGATTATGACATTGGAAGCAAAGTTCAACTGTGACTTTTCAGGAAGGAAGGAGTAGCGCCTGAAACAAACAAGCACTTCCTGTGTTTGCCTGGAAGAAACCAATCATCCCACTCTTGGTCTAATGCAAACTACTGCTAATTTCCCAGTAGCTAGGAGGGATTTCTGTTCTTAGTTGTGGCTCTGTGGCAACTGTTTTGTTTTAAGTAGAAATTTAGCTGTGAACATACAGCTTTAAAAAAAGAAAGAAAGTCGTGCCATAATTGAAGTACATTAATGGTAATTACTTCTTTCTTTCTCTCATCATTCTGTCAGAGAAATCCATTATCCCGCCATCTCGGTGTTTCCACAAAATTGCTCTTCCCTGTGGATGTGCAGAGACTTAAGGAAATCACAGCTTTGCTCTATAAAATGTCCCCTAATGCTTGCCCATTCTGTCAGTGCTTCTTTTTTTATCTCCTCACAGGAAGCAACAGCACATATCAATAAAATGCACAAAGTAATTTTGGGTTCTGACCACAAATGGGGACAGAAAATGGAGAAATTTAGTCACCTCAGTTACTGATAGAATTGGAGTGGACTAAGACATTTTATGAGAGCCAGCATGATGTAGTGGTCCGAGTGTTGAACTAAAACCCTGGAGATCAGGGTTTGATTCTCTGTTCAGCCTTGGAAAGCCACTGGGTGACCTTGGGCACATCACATACTCTCAGCTCCAGAAAACTCTGTGATAATGTTCACTTTAGAGTTACCAAAAATTGGAAATGACTTGAAGGCATAGTATAACAACATTTTGGTTTTTCCTAGGGGTGGGAATCATATGGGCCTCATATGGAAAGAATATTCATAATGATGTGTTCTCATTTCCTAATTGTCAGAAAACTGTGTTAGGAAGATCAGCAAAAACTTTGAGCAATTTTCTCCTGGTATTTGAACATCCTAGAGGAATTATTCTATACCGAAAAATGCAAGGGTTTTGTTTTGTTTTGCACAAAACAACTTGTTTTCAGCACAGAAAACAGTTTTTTTTTTAAGTGGTGGGGAAAAGCCCACGTGTTTTTTTCCCCCACAGAAGAATTTCTTTACAATTCTTCAGGACCTTCAAATATGAGAATATTCCAGACGAATATTTGTTTTCTTTCTCAACATGGAAGAAACTACTATAATTATTCAATCTCTCATTTAATTATGAAATAGTCAAGGATATACATCCCTACTCTAGATATGGTAGGGTTGCAAACTATGCTAGCCCCCACTAGCATAGCCAGTGGTGAGGAATGCTGGAAACTGCAGCCCCAAACTGTCTGGAAGGCTGCACAATTCACACCACAATCTAAAGCAATAGGCCAAGGCCAAGTGGCATCCTCAACCCCTTACATGTAGAGAAATAAAATGAGGTAAAATTGAATTTTGTTTCAGCACAGGCAACAGGATAGTGTCCTCTAGCAGACATGAGGGCAGTATACTAGTTTGGGAGGTTTAAGACAAGTCTTCTGACATACACAACTTTGACCTCTAGCAGAGGGGAATGGATAAGGGTTTCAAGAGAAATGGTTCTGGGACTGCTACTGCTGCTCCTCCACCTTCTGCCATCTAAGGCAGCTGCTTCACTCTGCCTAATGATAGAGGCTGCCCTGGTAAGAGTTGCTAGAAGTTTTGGCTTTTTCTTGATTCAAATAAAGAGGATGCATTAGCAGCAAGTTTGGAAGGTACATGGTGCAGCGACCTTGTCGAAACAAAGCAGGTTTGAAGTTTCATCTTTGTCTGGGTGGCAGACTCCTGGAAAGACAATGTCTTGTTGTTGTGTGTCTTTAAGTCATTTCCAGCTTATGGCAAGCCTGCAGTGAACCTATCACTAGTCAGACTTCCGCACTAGACTGTTATAGTGCTATTATTCCACTTTCAACATCCTATGGAATCCTGGGGTGAGGCCCCTCTCCAAACTGCAAATTCCAGGATTCCATAGGGTGTTGAAAGTGAAATAACAGCACTATAACCAGTCTAGTGTGGAAATGACCCAGGTTCTCATGGCAAGATTTGTTTGGAGGGGGTTTGCCTTTGCCCTCTTCTAAGACTGAGAGAGTGAGACTTGCCCAAGGTCCCCCAGTGAGTTTCCATGTCTGAGCAAGAATTTGAACCCTGGTCTCAGAGCCCAATGCTCATACCACTGCTGCCTTAAATGGAAGAAAGACGGGGTATAAATGTAAGAAATGAATATATTTAGAACCTGCAATGACATTAAGACAAGAGAAAAATACATGGGAGTGAAATGAGATGACAGAAAACAAATATTAAAATAAAGAGCAGCAGTATAATGAGGCAGGTTTATACGGAAAGGGGAAGATTGCCAGACAACCCATTCCCCCCAGATGAAGAAGGTATCAAAAGTATCACATGAAATCCATATGAGGAATGGGAGGAGATAATCTTGTTTCCCATAAAGAAAGGCTATATAGAGGGAAAGTAGAAACTCAGCTGCCATGAGGATTTGATTGAAAGGCCAGGTATCAATTCTTTTCATGAATAATAAAAGAAATAAACCTTGCTCTGTAGCAGATACAGGAATGCAGAAATGACAGAGAATTCTGGGTTGATTTAGCCTGGCATATTTGAAAGCACTAGCAAATGCTCCTCTCAGCCACAGTGACCTGGAATATGTGTGCTGAATGTCATGCATTTTAAAATTTACTCATGGGTGGTTTGGGAAGCAACTTAACATGGCAACTGCCATTTAATGCAAGTGGATGTTCTTATTGTTGTCATCCATCCTCCAACCCTGGTGTTTTGAACTTTTCTGTGACGAGTCCCATCTAAACAGAACACAAAAATCATGTTTGCAATATTCCTAACTCCCTAACCTCTGCACCTACCCTTCTGAAATTCTCTGTCTTTTGCCTCTATGGCAGTTCCAGACAAATTATTAAAAATGGGTGAGGGGCAGGGGAGAAGGTATACCTCAGTGTTTGTGGTTTGTGCACAGTGAGGCTTAAACTTTTTGAAAGGTTTCCCTAAGTCCTAAACTTGCAAATATTGCTTATGTTCACATAAGCTGAATTACAGCTTCTAGAATTTCCCAGTCTAGCAGAGGAATTCTAGAAGTTACAGAAGGGGGGTGGGATTTTCCCAAACTTTATCTATTCCACAGCTATAATGCGGTTTTCTAGAAACAGGATAAAACAGAGCTTGGAGGTACCTTGTAAAAAATTAGAAGTTATTTGTAATAACAGCTGACAGATGCTTAAGTCACATGCCATTTGGATTACTATAATGTAGGGGGGGCTTTGAAAAGGGTTTGAAAACTTCAGCTGGCCCAAAGAAGGACAATCACCTTATTTACCAGGAATGGTTACAGGGAAAATATAACTTGCTTGTTTCAGCAGCTCCACTGGCTGCCAGTCTGCTTCAAGGGACAATTCAAAGTATTGGCTACGACTATAAAGCCCTCTATGGCTCAGATCCAAGTTACCTGAAGGACCTGTTCTCCCCTATGAGCCTGTCCACGTTTGGAGAATTTCTGGTTAGGCCCTTGTCTCTGTCCCACCACTCCACAGGTACCTTTAGTAGGAACCCAGAAGTCCTTCCTGACAGCTGATCCCAGGCTTTGGAATTCCCTTCCTAGAGGGATTATTAGACTGGTGGCCTCCTTGCTATCCTTTCATAGGCAAGAAAAGATCTTATTGTTTTGGGAGGCCTTTGAGGACTGATTGCACAAAGAGAAAGACTCTTTCATAACATGGTGTATTGTTTATTTGCACACCAAATTCCCTGCAAAGCAGCTGCTGTGGTTGCCCTTTGGTGGCAGAGACCCGAAAGGAACTTCCCACTGGTGATTTCTGCACAAGGTGTGTTACCTTGTTTACTGGGGGTCCCGGGAGGGACACCTAAATGCGCTCACAATTAACTAAGTTGGGGAAATTAGCTGAGAGCACAAGCTAGGAATGCGAGAGGCAGGACAACGCAGCAGAATCTTTTATCCAATGTCTACGGGGTCAGGCCGAGCCAAGAAACACACTGGAGTTTAAGAATAATTGAGATTTTTATTAAATACAGACAAACAGTGTATGCAACACATGCACACAAGTAACTATAGAAAATAAAGGTTGGAGTGGTATAGAGGGATTTTGAGAGGGATTGTTGAATTGGGTGATACGACACCTGTCCTGAAGCCCAGAGAGGTCTGAAGATTGAATTCGTTGGTATGGAGTCTCAGTACGTGGGAGTGAGGGGACAGCTCGCCAAACAAAGCGGCAGCAAGGCTGGATGGAAGTCCGGAGGAATCCGAGGAAGGTCTCGGAATCAGGGGTTTTTATAGGGAGAAATGTAACTGCAGGCTATTCCGTACTTGGGGAAAACAATGAGTTTCGGGCGCAAGACAAAGCTTTGGAAAGGTCAAAATTTAGCATGATTGAGTTAGGTCCGAATTGACAAAGAGGTAGACAGTATGTAAATGCTCAGTGCTTGGCAGTTGAGTATTCGGCTTGCCAAGTTGCCTGCTCAGGCCAGAGAGTTCTTTGTAAACAGTGTGCACACATAATGAGGGTGTTTGCAGAGAGGTCTCCTAAAGCAGTGATCTGGCTATTTCTGGCCTGCCTGTATTGTGTTGGGATATTGCAGCGTTTGATGGCTGAGCCTAGTTCTGTGCTTGTCCGGGGGCCTCACAAACACGTGGAGAGGGGTGGTGGAAGAGAGCCAAATTATTGATATCAAAATGATATCTTTATGCTATCTCCAAGGAGGCCTAACCTGCAGTAACAGGTGGCTGCTGAGAGAGCACTCACCCTGTGCAGGTTATGTTAACATCATCAGTTGCATCTACAGCAAAATTATCACAGTGCCGGATTGGAAAAAAATGGGGGTTGGTGATGGGCCACACTAGGCCACACCAAATACTCTTAGGCTATATCTCTAGTCCAAGGAAGAAGGTTTGGGCAGGACCATGCTAGGCTGTGACGAGTGAACCATACCAAGTGCTTGGCCACTCTCGTGACATATGCTGGTACTGCTACAGGTGTCTGCCTGCAAAATGCAGCCTGTGGACAGGTCTGCCTGGTGCGTGGGTACTCAGCCTGGGACCTGCTGGCTGATACTGATACTGAAGTGGAAAATGGATGGTTGGGATTGAGCCCAACAAACAGCTTACAGCAATCTGGAGGCAGCACCACAATTTAAAGCTCACCAGCCTTCAAAAGCCTCTGTAATGGCCCTCTGTCCACACCTCCCAGCATCAGCAACCTCCCAATGCACTGCCCCAATTCCCTACTTGTTCTGTAGTCAGAGGGAGTCTGAAGATGCTGCAGTTCTCTGCCTGGATCTGGATAACGCTGTGTGAGCCAATGGTTTGCTGAGCTCCTGAAATTCCAAAGGGCAAAGAAGGGGAGATGGGTGCGGCTCTGCCTAATACAGCTGCTTGGTCCGCCCCTAAACTCCCAGTCATGGTGCATGCACTGTTTCTGCATTTACACAGCTTCCCTTTCCCATGTGGTCAGCAAAATATGCCTCCCCATCTCATGGCTGTGGACCTACTGGGGGCAGCTGAATTACAACTTGCCCTACCTTTCTTCATCTGCCTCTTCTTTATATGAATTAGCCTGTCATCTCAAAAACAATCTATTATGTTTCATGTGTAGATCCTAGGTGACAGGTCATCTATTGACTCTTTCTTTCGGTTCTTGAATTGCCTCTTTCTTTCCTTATCCTCTGCAAATCCTACAGGAAGCAAGGTTCTTCCCACAGTCACCCACATGCCTTCTGTCTCTATTCTTTTAAAAAATAACAATAATGGACAGCTCAGTTTATTGCACTGAGTGAGCCCAGCTGAACTGAAAAAGATTTAACAAAGTTAAAACTAAAGCAGAGAATTTTCACTTCAGAGAAGAGATTCAGAGGCTCCAAAGGCCTTGCTTCCTCTTGGGCACATTCAAGCTCAGAGAACCAGAAAGTTATGTTTTAATTTTCAGTTATCTTCTTTATAAATACCTTATGAGAGTTATAGTAATGCTATCAAAGCAAGATACTCACTCTTCTTCCTTCTTGTTTCTTTCTTGAAGCAAACATGTGACATATATAACCAGTCCCAATACACTGTATAACAAACATCACTTATGTTTGCTTCAGATATAACACCAACCTCTCATTTGGTGCCATGTGAATGAGCCTGGATCATAACCCTTGGGAGTCACTTGTTTCCCCCTTTGCCTCTCCTCTGTCCTTGAGACCCCCACTGCCACTCTCTCTTGTGGCCAGAGGTCACCACTAAGTCTCCTTGCTCTGTTCCCACATGATTACTGTGGCTCAAAGGTTTCCACTGTGTTTGGAAAGGCTGGTTGGAAAGGCTTAGAAAGCTATGACTAAATTCATTTTTAATTCAGATTAACCTCTATTGAAATGCATAGGAAATATCAAGAGTGGAAAAAGGAAGGCTCATGGATACAAACAGACCCCAGGATTTTTTATAGATCCCGTTTTTGCCTTCCAATATCGTCTAGTCACTGGAAAGACAATTTTCCATGTTTTTGGCCCTACTGTAGAATGAGGAAAAGTCTTTTCAATCTGAACATTTTTGGGGGACAAAAATCCCTATCCTGCACCTAAAGAAAATTGAACTTGCCTACAAGCCCAACCATGGGGGAGGATTTTGTGGCCAAAAAATTTGCAGCAGGTTGTGGCCTGCTGAGATCCCCTGAATAACCCAATGCAGACCTCTAAACCTGACATTTGCCCAGGTCTGTTCTATACAGTGGCCTGGGAGCCCTTTGAACTCTTTCACCTTTCCTTGACCAATTAAATCAGTGCCGGATTGCATAAACTGGCTGTTGGAAATGCTAACATTTCAACAATCCTTACAACAAGTACTAAAAAATCCACCTGAAGTTAAGTATCCTTCCCTTTTGTTAACCAGGAGAAGACAAGCACCCTTCTTTTGCTCACCTGTATAATAATTCAGTAAACACCCAGTAGAACATGGGTTGAAAACTTGTTAAAACCAAGCCAAGCCAGGGCTTCTTCCCCTTCACACTTGATGTAACTAACAACTGCTATCAAACAGAATGATCCTAAAGTGCCAAGAAAAAATTACTGAACTGCATAGCTGAGGAACATCCCCAGATTTCAATGACAAGATATTCTTCATGATAGAACAGTCTGGAAAATAATGGTGGTTGGTGGCATCCGTGTCTGTGTGACAGCAATTTCATCCTCAGTCTTAGGCCCTTTTCACATGGCATTTGCCATGCGAAAGGGCCCCTCAAATGTTGCATGAATGTGAGGAGCGGTCCACACAACACACTCACAATCACACAACACTCCAGGGTCTGGCAGGCACCACTCGCACGCTTTTTCATTTTTGGCTTTGAGCTGAAAATGGTGCGCAATCACGCAATATTCCGGGGGCCCACACGCACTTGCTGTGTGTGTGAAGCTCTGGAGCCACTGCACTTGCACTTCCTGCCCCAGCGCAGCCTGGGAAAATCCCAGGCTGCCCTGCAGAAGGAAGAGGCAGGGCTGAGTGGCAGCTGCGGAGCTGAAGGAACCGGGACACGAGACCCTCTCGCTGGAGGCTGCTCGCGCAATCCCCACACTCCAGCTCCATGAAAATGTGCATTGCAGAAACGGCCTTAGTTTGAACTTCAAAGTAACTATCCAAGGTACTGAATTCTATAGGTTTTGCACTTTGGATAGCTCCTTCAAAGTTCAACTGAAAATCTGGAGCTGGTCCACAGCCCTAGTGACATGGAAGCCACCTATACCCACTGCTGGAAGCCATCAATTCTGAGACTCCCACACTTTTTCCTCAGGTTGTAAAGGCCTTAAAACCAATGAACTGAATCTTATATGGGTATTCAGGAGAGTGTTCTTCTTCAGATGCAGTTGGCCTGGCTGGCTCCTGGTATCTCAGTTAGATGTTGGTTTCTGTCCCTCTGAATGTATGAGTTTTTAAGAGGATTGCACAAAAGGTCTTGCTGGCCAGGCTGGCCAGGATATTCTGGGAGTTGTAGTCTAAACACTAGCTTTTCCAAGCTTTGATTGAAAAGCTTGAAAAGGAAGCTGCACTGAGATCAATGGAACTTACTGCCTTTTCAATGTCTATAGGATTGCAACACTTAGCTGTGGTTACTTTGAAAAGGAATGGATCCAGAGGGAATGAGGGTCCTCAGAAATTGATAAGAAATACTAAGTGGATTCATCCAAATGAGAGGAAACGCGTTTTGTTGTCAGCAGAGCTGTCTTAATTGTGCCTTGCACTTGACATCTATTTCCTCATAATCTAAACTTTCAACTTCAAATCCCAAAAGTAGGAATGAAATTGATTTAATGATCCAAGCGGGTGTTTTCTTCAGTAGTGCAATCAATGCGAAGAAAATTTACAGTTCCTGCAGGTCAAAACCCACACGTTGCAAGAGCCTTTCCTTGTAAATCTTCAAGATAGGTTTAGGATGGTTGCTGTTATTTTTGTAACCTTTATCTGAACCATAACTTCCTTGCCAGGCACTTCATAATCTACCTTTGAGACCTCAAGTCCCCAGAAGCTAAACTATTCCTTTCAGCTTATTCTACTGTACAAAGCAGCTGCCCGACAGCCCCGGGGGGCTTTACTGCTCGTTCTTCAGAGAACAGAGCACATCTTTTATCATTCCTTGTGCTAAATGGAGATATAACCTTCCCTTAAGATCTAACTACATCCTCTGCTTCACGGGGGCCTGAGGATATACAATAGGCTCGACTGCTCTATCCCCTTGAAACTTTCAAGGCAGAGCTAATTTTCAGCAACGGCTCACCCGTTAAGGAGGGCCCAGGACTCAAAGGTTAAAATGCAATTTTAAAATTACAGGCTCGACATTTAGGAGTCAGAGGTGCAGAGTACTCACAGTCAGCCAAGTTAACCTGGCATAGGCAGTAAAATGACAAAGTAAAGAACAGATCATGGGCTGCCTTTTTATGACAAAGGTCTCAATCCAACATCCCCTTAGCATAGCTTAAATACCTGCACAGGGAGATATGCTATGTGAGTGCTACACAAGCCCCATACAGAATAGCAACATGGTGCAACACATGTCAATGACTGGATGCTGTTGCACAATACACAACACACAACCACAATGCAGTGTACAGGATGCACAACCACCATACAAAGTATATGATGTACAACTACAACACAACTTGCTAGGAGAAGGCACAGATGAGCATGCCATCTGAGCAACTCTGCTTCTGCTGCTATCAGCAGAATATGCCCATTGTGCAGTAGTGCCTTTTTTGGCTCCGCATGTATAATGTGACTTACAGGTGCATATATCCCTAAGAGAATTCTAGTCAAAATCTGTCACCTGAGGTGGCTCCTCACTCTGTCTAATGGTAGAGCCAGTCCTGCACAATAACATTACATAGCAGAAGAATGACAAGATCCTCTCCTCTCCCGATATGTGCTCAGCTGAACTTCAGGCAGACAGAGCTCCCCGAGTACAACTCAGCAAGCAAGGCACAATGCAGTTAATTTGGTAAAAGAGATCAGATGAACATTAGCCTGATCATTAGCCTAATTTGTCCTTGATCAAAAGCATAAATGTTTTGTTTCACTGAAGTTGCCATGACTCTTCTATGTCTTTTTTAAAAACCCTAAGCCCATTATGCTTTGCAAGTATCTCTCCCTTCCAAGACATTACCTTAGGCTGAAGAAACATACATTAAAGCAATTGCAAGGACGAGTTAACTACTTGGGGAAAATGGGGGTGGCTACACGTACAGTTACACCTCTGGAAATGAAGGAGCTATAAAGATGAGAATTTTTTTATGGTGAAATTAAAGCTGCTGAACAACAACAACAATAACGTTGTATTCTTTAAAAGCCCAATATGCTCTTTGGTATCTTTCAGCCACCAGTAAATTTGTTTCCTGTTACCTCAACAAGAACTGGAGGCCTATTCTGCATTGCTTTGAGAAATTACAACAAAATACAAAATACAATAAATGTCTGCAACATACTCTCCCTCCGGAGGTGCTGGAGGGCCCAAAGGAGGAGCAAGTGGCTATCCAAGGTTGTTCAACTGTAGCTTCCATCAGTTTTAGGGATTCATAGCTAAGAAAGCTCACCTGATAAAGGGGATGGGGGAGGAGGAGGTAGAGGTGAAGGAGGGAGCAAAAGCAGCAACACACAGGATCTGAGATGGTCTCCCAAGTATTCCTTAGTCTCTTCAGAAAAAAATATTTTCCCCTCAATACTTTAACTGTTTTCCTTCTCATTTCCAGCTAGAGCTATAGTGTTTAGGCTGTAGTTTGGAGAGTTTCTGCCCATATGGCCCCCCACCGGCATCTTTACCTGACGTGCGAAGACATTGAGACATGCCATAGGAAATGACTTTATATCAGCTAAGATTGTTTATCCAACTAGGCCCAGCAGTGGGCAGCAGTGGAGACTAAAGGGACCATATCCACCCCATTTTTTCCTCCCTCTGAACTCTCCTCTGGTGAAGTGTCTGAGGACTTGAAAGAGGGATTGCAGCCACGGAGTCCAGCCACCTAAAACTGTGCCTTTGGGCAGTTTAATGTTGTGTAGATAAAGAGTCACAAAGAATTATGCTAGTCAAGAAGCAACTGCAGAGGGCCCAGAAGTCATATTGATACTGGCATGATTAATGGAAATGCAACTGCATTTGGTCCCATTGAGCTGTTCTCCCTCCTATCTGCCTTTTCCTTTCTTTACTGCTTTTGCCACTGTATGGCCCTTTTCTCACGGGGTAATTAAATCTTCCCAGGTCGACCTCGATCGGGTGCCTTTTTCACCTTAGAGAGCACCTGATCGCATTAAATTTTTTGGATTCTCACCCCAATCCGCACGGGGGAGCCACCATTCAGCATTTCCGCACACCTTTTAAAAACCAGAAGAAATGTGTTTTTTTCCTCCAATCCGCGCTCGTCGTTTCGTGAAAAAGCGACGGTGCGTCCTGATTTGTGCGGGCGATCAAGAGAGGGAGGGATCAAGGCGTGGCCAGCAGAAGCCACAAGACCGCCCCCAATACGAACGGCTGAAAGGACCGTCATTAGCGGGGCTAGCACCCCAGCAATGATCGTCAGTAGCTCGTTCTCCATACACAAAACAGCAGAAAGCAAGCAGAAAGAAAGAGGGGGAAACTGTTTCCACAGTGGTTCAAAAGAAAGGCGCGGGACAGGGTGAGGGGGCGGAGGATGTGAGGGGGTGTGCATGCGTACTGACGTCAGTGATGACACTCAGGGTGTTTCTTTTAAAAATAGGGCACAGCCAATCAAATGCTAGGCAGGGCGGGGACAGGACACCTTCGGGAGTGGCCATGGTAATATTGTGTGAATGCGTTGATGCTGCCTAAGCCTCTTCCCTATGGAGCCGTGAGAACGCTACTAAAAGTTCAGTCGTGTTAGTGGGGATTAAGGAAAACCCCGCCTGGATCGTGGCGGCACGATTTCTGCACCCCGTGAGAAAAGGGCCTAAGTTGTTTTAACCTGAGGTAAGCTCCTGTCTTTTTAGCCTATGTTACTCTATGGGCAACTTTGTTTTATAGACTACTTATCCGCTTTGGACTGCTACAGAATCCCCCAACCAGCATGGCCACTGCAGAGGACTATAGTCTAAATCAGTGGTTCTTAACCTGTGGTCCATGGATGAAGGCTACCATGGCTTGCACAAAAAGCAAGAAGTGGTGGCTGTGGCTTATGTGGGATGGCACTGCTCACTGCCCAGCCCTGCAGGATGGTACCTGGACAGCTGAAGCACATAAGCCCTCCAGCCTCTCTCCTGCAAGCTTCTTGCTTTGGGGGCATGGTGGCATTCTTCCAGGAGGGAGCAAAGGTGGCTGCCTGGGTCTTAAAGTTGAGCTCTCCCCTCCACCAGCACTGACACCAAAGGTTCTCTCCCTGTGAAAGTCCCTTCCCGAGGCTCAGGTTAGCCCCCAAAGCACTTAGCCACTCAACTACCAATTGCCTGCACTCCTGCTGGGCTCACCTGGCCCACTTCAAACTGGCCTCCTGTGTGAGGCAGCTCAGCTTAGGGCCACCTCAACCCCCAAAAGATATTTATTTTGATGATGGGGCCAGAGGTGAGATGATGGGGAGCTAAGCAAGGTGGCAGCACAACAACAGCAGTGGGGGGGGATTCTGCATCCCCTCTTGTCTGCCAGTGGTCATACGATCAGTCCCAGCACACGCAGAAGCAGACATATACCCTTCCCCCAAGGCATAGCCCTACAGTGAGCTGCTCCATCCTGAGTTGTGGGACAAGGTTGTTGTCTAGGAAGGATCCTGGCTTAAATTACATGAAACCACCTGGCTGCTAGCTCAGACAGGTGCAGAAGTGCCCAGCTACCCAAGTATGACAGAGCAGCAGCAGCTGCTGACTAACATGTGGGACAACCATTGTTGCCTCATATCAGAGCACCCCTCCCCCTGCAGCTCCAGAAACAGGGTACTCCTCCTTCGGAGGAAAGAAGAGCTTTTTGCAGTGGGCGCAGGTGAGAAGAGACAGCTAAATGAGTGAGGCAGCAGAGAAAGTCCCTCCCAGAGAGAGTTAGTGGCAGCCCCAGTCCCCCTGCCCAACTGGGAAAGCCGTAACCAGGCTTCTGGCCTCTGCCTCACCCTCCTGCTGTGCCCAGGGCCAGGCCAGCAACAAGGTTAAAGCTGGGGGGCTGGGGCATGGCAGCCATGGAGAAAGAAAGGGGATCAGGAAGTATTTGGGGAGGAGGGAGAAACAGGGTAAGTAGTAGGCCAACAAGTTCAGTCCAGCTGGTTGGCAGTCCAGTGAGGGCGGCCTTTGGCAGGTGGGAGGAGGTGCCCTGGCTAGAAGGCACAAACCACTGTCAGGCAAGCAAGAAGGGTGGCAGTGCATTCCCAAGACCCAAGTGCAAGGCCCCAGGAGGGCTCCAGAAGTCACTCTTCTGCACTTGGGGAATCTTTGTGGTCCACAATAACAAAAGACATTTAAAGAGGATCCATGGTAAAGAAAAGGTTAAGAACTACTGATCTAAACTTCACAAAACTTCTCTGAAAGTTGCAATTATGCATTGATGTTATCTGACAAGCTGTAGCTTACTTTTAAAGCCACTAGGTTCATAATATTGCAATAGAGAAGCATATTGTTGTTATTACATCTTATAAGGCATTGTTATTGACAATTACACAATGTAAAAGGAATAGTATTTTTTTAAAAAAAATATAAACCAAAACAGATATTATTTCAGGACAGAAATCTCTGTTAATAGTGATTGATGCATTCCCTGGGGAATTAATATTCTAGGGATGTGGGAACATAACGTATAACTAATAGTATTTCAGAGTGACAACCTCTGAAAATCAAAATACCGTATGATACAGTATTTCAGAAGGTTTGCCCTCATGATTTTATGGACAATATATTTTGATTCCCAACAGTTCCTGGTCTTGGGAGCTGATTCTCAACCTTTTCTAGATATTCCTACATGTTCCATAGCTCCAGCTGTGAATCCAAAAGACTTTACACATATTGAACCAGTATTCTCCAAACTATCCTATGCCAAAACAGTTTACCACTTCTTCTCCTTCTCCTTCTATCTTTCTATCCCACCTCATCTTCAGTCTGGAACTCAAAGTGGCCAAATTAAAAAACATACTGTTAAAAATACACAAGATGCAAAAGTTATAACAAGATGAAAAAATAAAGATTAAAACATATACCATTAAACACATACACACCACTAGCACAACAATTAGCAGGATCGAGAACAATATTTTGGTTAGATAAGCCTTATATACAGTGGCTCCTCCACTTTTATGGGGGTTCAGAGTGCAGTACCTTTGTAAAAAAAAAAAACCCACGAATATCTTCCCCCCACCTCACCCAAGTGAGCAAGCAAGGGAATGTATGCATGTACCTTCCCTCCCCAGGCTTCCCCCTCCTAGGTGCAGAGGAAGAAGGCACACATATGTTGTCCCTTCTCAGGTTTGCCTTTCCCATTCCCTTGTCTTTTGCTCTAGTGTGGGAAAGGGAGGCACATGTGTGCTTTCCCTTGCAGGGCTCCCCTCCCATCCCAAAAGTGTTGAAGGAAGCTCCAGCTGCCTGACCAAACAGATTCGGTATGTATTGAAGATGTAGACCACAATCCTGTCCTTTGCCTCAGGCTGCAAAATAGCTCAGGCCACACGTGCACAGGTACAGGAAGCAATTCTGTAGCTTTTATAGCTGCATCTATGTGAAGCTTCTTCTGGCAAAGGAGCACAAGGTGAAAATCATTGTGGAATTTCAAAAAAACAGAGGACCACAGCTGGGGTAGAGGTGGAAGATCGGCAATGCAAATCTTTTTAAATGCGGTTTTATCCTTTTAAATGTAGGTTTGAATTTCTGAAGTGACATTGTTTAATTGCATTTTAATGTTCACTTTTGCATGTTTTCAGCTATATTTTTCTGTCTAGATTGTAAGCTACCAGCAGGCTGTTAGTAAATATGTAAGTAAATAAATAAATAACCCACCACCATCTTGTTATGTGTCTATCAGAAATTTGCTGTGTCAGGAATCTATCCAGAAAAGGGGTGGAGTGTGAAGAAGCTTCATCAACATCTGTTTTGGCATGAATTGAAAGTAGCCCTAGTTGTAGCTAACTTTGATCAGTTGTACCACTGGTTCAGCTTGCTAATAGCAGAGAAACAGCTGAGGAGAAACATGCTGAGTCTGGCATGTGGATTATCCTCTTTAGTAAAGATAAATGCTTTGCTAAATGAAGTAAAGCCCCAGTTCCGGATGACACTTAAGAAGGCTGCTGCCTTGTGCTCACAACAATCAGAAATCACTGAAATATGAGGCTACCGGGAAGTTGCTATACATTTTAGGTAAAACTGGATCGCCCTCCTCCTCCACAACTGAGCACTGGAGGCAAGAAATAAAAACAAGAGGCTTCTCTCCTGATGGGAAGAGTTACTGGTCTGTGACAGCAACATCAAGTGACAACTCCTACAAGATCCTACAAGACCTTGTCAAGCACTATAAGCCAGGTGATGGAATCACCAGATGTTGCTGAACTACAACTCCCAGCAGTATAGGCAATGGTGAGGAACACTGGGAGTTTATTTGATTCTTTAAAAGCCCATTGCATTCAATTCCTGAAAGCCCACTGGAATAGAAACCTTTGCACTTGCCAGTGGAAGGAGAACAAGAAATAAGTTATTCCATCTTTCCTAGGGAAGGAGTGCCAAAGTCTGTGAACTGCAACTGTGAAGGTCCTTTTTTTCTACTCATGTGCCTGGGAACATGGTGGGATGGCGAGAAGGATCTCCTTTGAAGATCTTAGACCTTAAGCAGTCTCATATAGAGAGATGTGATCCTTCAAATATTCTGTACCCATGCTGTGTAGAGCTTTAATGCAGTCCCATTACATCTAGGGGCCACGTCCCCCCCCCGCTATAATATGAAGGGGGAATTAACATGGCTTCACATGGGCTAACCCAGAAAAGCTTTTATCCCTTTTAAATTGTGTGTCTTGGCCTTAGCAAATTTCTTCAGAAGAACAAGCTGACCCTGTGAAGATTATATGGTATATCTTGTTCCCTATGACACCCAGGGAATGGGTTATGTAGCAAAGACTGGGGAATAGTTGTTTACTTTAAGGAGGCTGCACAAATTTGTTAGCCTGATAGAATTGTTCCACCACATGCACTTTGCATATTGACTTGGCAACCTTGACAAACTATATTAGACTGTACAAGCTCATGGCCCAGGGCTCCCATTTTGTTCAGATTCTGATCTGTGAGGATAGGAGACAGAAGTGCATTTCTTTAAATAAAATTGGGTCTTTGATTCACCAGTCCTGGTCTTCTGATTTCTACAGTTATGCAGGGAGGAAAGTCCTCTTCATAATCATGGATGCAGCCTTTTTAGCTCTCAGAGACATAATGCTATTAGGTGGGACCTGGAAATCACAGATGTGCAGGCACATAGACAGACTAAGAGAGAGAGATGCACACAGATCCTACAACACATTTGGGAACATACAACCCTTCAGATGTTAATGCGCCACCACTTGTATCAGCTATATCCAGATAACTAGTGGTTCAGGCTGACAGGAGTTGCAGTTGAACAGCATTCTGAGGGCCATCCATTCCCATTTCTACTTTAGAACCATGGGAGATATGCATCCAACCTCAGGGAACGGTCACATGTATTTTCCATGTAACAGGTTGTCCATCCTATATGTTCTTGTTGTTGTCATGTGCCTAATACTCATAAACAGGATCCAGGCGAGACTATGCTCATAAAACAGAGCTTCACTTGCCCTCTGTTTTGCAGATGCCCACTGACACCCTGGGCATTCCTTGCCTCAGGGGATCAATAATTTATAATTATTTTGAGGCAAAGTGATTTAGGGACAGCGGAGGTGGCAAGAGCACTCAGAAGGCCTTGGCAGAACATCTTTTCTCCACTGGCAATGGGACCAGGGCTACCAATCCCATCAGCCACACCCGATGATGTTGGCATAATTCCTGCCTTGGGAAATGTCTCTTTTCATATAAAAAGAGCTTGTAGCTCAGTACTGTTGTGCCAGTTTAAGCAGAACCAAATGTAAAAGCTTAGTGGATGACTCTCTCTTTCCTTTTCTACAAACAGCAGGGCTCATGTAGTCTTTCTAGCACATCAGACCTGGAGAGTGTAGAGGATGAGGTTTGCTGAAATTCTTGCCTTTAGGGTGATATCATAGGCAGAGGCAGTTTAAGCAAATATGTGACTGAGGACTCAACCTGATTCAATAAACACACCCGAGGAGATAAAAGGAAGGTTTCAAATTGGGTTCATTAAACAACAATTATGATTTCCTTACTCCAGAGTGGTCCCCATCAGTCTTTCACTGGGTTTGTTTACACAAGGCTGGCTCACAAGTTAAATCACATAAGGGGAGGGGTGCTTCTGTTAGACACAGGCATTTCACCCTGACCTTTTCATTTCAGACCATGCCGTGGGCATGTTTAGAAACCTCTCTGACCTCACCTAAAACTTTCACAGATACCTTCCATGGCAGGCATAGCACCAGTTTGTATGGGAGCAACAAGGCATGACATGATTCCTAGGAATGCCTGGGAATGGTAGTCCATGAGAGAGTTTAGAATGAAAACACTTTTGCACTGTATCCAAATACCAGGTTGCAGCCCACAACTGGTTTTCCTTGACTGCTTACTACCCTAGTTCAGAGCATGGAAAATAATTTTAGAAATAACTAATTATTTGTAATTTCGAAAGATTTGTTTGCTTTATTGCTATTGACACTTCTTTTTTTTTTAAAAAAAAAAGTATTGGTTTGCTTTCCTATTCATTAAAAGTAACATGAATGCTACAAGTATACACTCTTCCTGTCCACTTTGTTGTTGCTTCAATATCCACAACAGCATGCAAAGCAGCAGTGTGACCAACACTCAAATCCTTTTATTTTCCATTCGGACATTTAATGAAGCCACATCCCTACAACCATAGAATTTTTAAAATGTGTAATTACTCTACAAAAGGAGTGACATTATCCTTTGTTAAACTGCAATGGTAATGGTAACATAATGTAGTTATGTTAGTTCTGAGAAAAAGGGATTGATTATAATTAAATAGTTGTTTATAACTAATGAACTTGATTTCCAAGCACTGCTCTGGTGCTGGAGATCTTGAAATTTTGCAGACTTTTTTATTTTTTGAAAAAAAATTGGTTTATCCTAATAAAGGTGTTGGTAACTGTGGAGTGTCAATTTTCTCCCTCTCATGGCCCAATGTACACATTCTTAATCCCCCCCCCCAAAAAAAGGGTAAGATTGGCTCTAAAGATGTGCAGAAGGCTTTCCTGCCTTATGGAACTCCAGTCTAATCCCAGATTTCTGGCAAAGTTCATTTGTGGATGGAGTATGTCAGCACCTATATCTATCTATCTATACACACACACACACACACACATAATTGTTACCCCAGTGGCATGCCCTATCCCGGGGACTATAAATTTGATATCAGATATGCCCGCCATGCCAGAGAGGTTGCCTGGGTGGGCATGTACGCACAGAGGTCAAATGACGGAAAGGAAACCAGGTCAAGACCAGGAAAATCTCCAGTCATGTAGCCCAAGGAGACCTCAGGCTATACACATCCACATAAACAAAGGGTCCTCAGACAAGAATAGCCAACTTGCGAGGATTAGCGTGTTTTCCCCAGGTTTGGCAACTTCGACTCTGGAAAATCCTACAAGGCGAGGTCCATCTACATAAATAAATAACGCAACCCTACACAACTGCAACCCTACACAACTGCAACCCTACACAACTGCAACCCAGCATAAACTAATCATGCAAATTACCAAGTTGCCATTGTATGGCATTCCTTCCTTTGTTGTTGCCATTGTCCTTCCCGGGAGAGGGCCTGCCCCCAAGATACATTCTGCCCTATAAGTAGTCCTAGTTTTTGAAGGTCTCATTGGAGAACTCCCCACCATGCTAGCAGACTGGCACTCTGTTAGTTGAGTGATCCCTTCAGCTGTCTCTTCACTGAACTCCGTTCTTCTCGCCGCTTCCCGGACTGAAGACTTCAGGATAGGTGCAGTATCACCGCCTCTACATTCTCTTTGCTATATCCCCTATCCATTTTTCACCTCTTTTCCTTCTCAATAGGCCTTGTGTGCATGAGTGAATGAATGCGTTGTTGCGTGGTGCTATATTCCTTTAATAAAATTCATTTATTTGGTACATTTGTCTGGCTTTTTGCTTGGCCTGAGCCCGTAAAGTTGGGTAAAAGATCCTGCTGGGTTACCCTGCCCCTTGTTTTGCTACTGTCAGTGCTCCACTAACTTCCCCAACCTTTATAATTTGGAGTGAATCAAGGTGTCCCCAAAGGACCCTCAGAAGTCAGAGTAACACCCTTTCTGCATGCATTCAAATCCAGGTGCATTATGTGGCTTTTAAATCACTGTCATCTGTTTCAGCAATACTGCCTTGTGACAGAATGATATTTGAGACAACAATTTAGAATTTAATCCATTTTATTACAGTGCTAAGATACTAGAATTCTCTATCCGTGTGTACTTCTTTGATAAGGAGGCATTTATAGGATGTCACATGGCCTGCGGTGGAAAGAACACACCACTGTCCTACTACTGTGTTGAACCGTCCCCGCCACCCTTTAATTGTGCCTGTCTCCCATTTATTACCTCCTTAGATCCCAATGACAGAGTTGGAATGGTGAAGCCCTTCAGATACCATTGAACTGAAACTTCTAGCATGGCTTGCCATTGGCTATGTTGGCGGAAGTTGTAGCTCTGTAATTCCTACCCTTGCCTTTCTCTGTGTGGTCCTTTCTCAGAGTGGCACTGGGAGGTATTGGTGACACATCTTGGCTTGCTGCAGCACATGCAGTTTTCACATCCACTCCACTAAACTAAAACAACCTTCCTTTGGTCCAACAAATCACAGAATCCCTTACCATCGTTCAGGATGACTGGGGTTCTGGGAATTGAAATCCAGAACCTCTGGAATCTCAGCCATGAACCACTGCTTTATATTGCTTCATTACAGAATAGGGCTGGGATTCTGTTGGAGCTGAGGTTCTCGTTTGTCACTCACCAGGCTCCACCACCTGAAGCAGGTACTTCACTCTGCCTAATGAGAGAGCCAACCCTGGCCATTTGTTAGCTGCTCTATCATGATGGCACTGGAACACCTGATAAAGGACTGGGTGGATTGCTTAAAGGTGATGTGCACTAACTGTCTGCCCAATGTATTTACTCATTCCATGATTTGTCATGTATTTGTGAGTTGCTACCTTTATATGCTGTCTTTATGTCAATGCACTCAAAAGACAATTAGCAATTTAAAGTACAGTAGGACCCCCGTATCTGCGGATTCATTATCCACTGATTCAGTTATCTGCTGTTGGCTCCCCACCGCCACCACTATTGTGGAGGGCAGGAGAGAAGTGAGGAGCGCTGGATCGCTCTCATCGCCACCTCCTGCTCTTCACTCAGGTCCAATCGCAGAGGTGGCCAGTGAGAAAAGAGCAGGGTTCGCGGGATCATGCTCCTTGTTGTTTTCCCATCTCTTGCCTCCAGCTGATCAAGCTCCCCACTGTTTTCCTGCCGGCCACTGCTGCGATTAGGCCAGGGACAGGCAGTGGGACAAGGCATTTGGCACTATCCATGGATTTCAGTATCCATGGGGAGCGGGGGCGGAACCAATGGCTTATCATTTAATTGGGACAATACAAAAGGGACAGAGAAGGCATAAGAAAATACAATCTAGTCTAGGAATGTTAACTGTTGTGTGAGACAGAATTGGTTGCTGCTGCAAATTTTATCTGGGCCCAGATGCAATAGCTGCCAGCCCACTAGAATGAAGTACTGGATCACTGAGCACTTCACTGCTGGAATTCCTCAGACTAGTGGTAAACCATTTCTGGTCACGATTCTGTGTTTCAGTGTTGATATTCAATGACAAAGGTATGACAGGTTTGCTTCAAATTTCTATATGATTAATCCACTAAGGTGTGTATATGATGTTCTCTTCCAGATGTCCTCCCAGCACCTGGATGTTTCTATCAGAAAGAGAGCCTTCATACTGGCAGCAGCCCATTTATGGCTTTCTCTCTCCTCAGAGATGCTTGCCTGGGACCTACCTTGCTATCATTTGACACCAGACAAAAAAAAACTGCCTGTATTCCCAGGCCTATAAGCTTTTAAGCTCAGAATTTTGTTTGTTTTGATTTGCTGGTGGTGTTTTGCTTTATTGTCTGTTTTTGTTTTCATTTAATTTAAGAGATAAACTCAACACTAGCAATAACATCCATTTTAATGTTATCATATTGTTAACCTTCCTGGGAACCTACTGCTTGCATGAAAGGAATAAGGTAATTTGGGGAGGACAGAAGCCAAAAACTAGGTGGTTCAAGCCAGCCCAATGGAGAAGTCAACACTATATATCCTCATTTTCTGAGATAATCAGATAGAATAGCTGCCCACAGTGAGAACCAACAAATGAGCTGGTCACTGCTAGTGTGGCTGGGAATATAACCCTTCACTTATTTTCTTCTCAAAGGAAACGAACAATAATTTTAGCAATTCTTCCTGCTGCATGAAATTCTTTGAAAATCTTGTAGTTTTTGAAGCCTAGTCACAATCTGAGACAAACGGCCTTTCCGCACTACACTGTTATAGTGCTACTATTCCATTTTCTACACCCCATGAAATCCTGAGGTTTGCATTTTAGGGAGGAACATTTAGAATTCTCAGCCAGAGATCTCTTTGGGCTCGGTAAACTACAAACTCCAGAATTTCACAGGATGTTGAAGGTGGCATAATAGCACTATAACAGTGTAGTGCGGAAAAGTCCTTATTTTGCACAAAATTCTCACTATTTTGTGCTGAAAACAACATTTAAGGAAACAGTATTTACTGCAGATTTCTACACAGAAATATTATTTGCTGCATGGAAAAAGCTATTTACTGTGCAGAATAATCCTGTTTTCTATACAACTTTGTGCAAATTTTGCACAGAATAAGACTCCAATTACAGATTTTTCTTTGCGGAAAATTGCATTTCTGTATGCATACCAGAAACAGGATTTTCTGCATGGAAAATAATATTTCTTAATTTCTGTTCAGAAAATACTGTTATCTATGCCAAAAACGCATACAATAACAAGTAAATTTGGCACAGAATGTCCTGAACTGTGAGGAGTTTGTCATCCAGGATTCTTCTCTTCAGGGCTCCTTGACAATCAAAAAAATTTTTTTTCCAAACATTTTTTAAACATTTTTTCTTCCCTAAGTATGATATGATTTTTTTTGCCCTTTCCTGTCTTTCTGTGTTACTTGAAAAGCTCTGGAACAGGTTTTGAAGGAACATGGCGGCCTGCTGAAAAAGAGGACTGCCATCTCCCTTAGTCCTCCTGACACAGAGTTGGCCTGGGGGGGATGAAAAGAAGGCATTGCCCCCCAAGTTAATTCTGCCCCAATGAGTTTTTTCTGCAGTCCTCAAACTTCTAGTACTGCAGATAGTGAGATGCTGAAAACTGCACACACCTTGAACTCTCGTATTGACTATGTTCACATTCCCTTTGGTAACTTTGTCTGTCCATTTTCTTTGGATGGCTAAACTTTAAGTCACTGCAAGGCTAGAAATTTCAGAACTGAGGGAAAGTGTCATTGGCAGAGCAGTATTCTTACTTTGTGGGTTGGGGGGAATGCCCTCATTTTGTCCATACTTCCCCATAGCTACATCTCTGTTCTGATGGAAGCACTTCCACCTGAACCTGGCCTAAGTATGTATACTACACCTGTCTCAAATATTCCTTACATTGCAGGACAAGTGCTGTAGGTTTCTTTCCTTCTTTCTTTTCTGTAGTGCAATAACAACAAAAATGTCATTCTAACACTCATACTGAGCTGGCTAACAGTGACTCAAAGAACAGCTCAATCTGTTCCCAGCCAGAACAAAATGTTCACAGAATTAAAAACTGTGTGCACTGTTAACACAAAAGCACACATTGCTCAAAACAAATGTTGCTTTTCCATTCTTGCCTAGGAAATTTATTTTCTTTATGCAAAAATGCCAGCCACATCATTACACATTATGTAACATGTCTAGCATGCTTGTTAGTGAAAGTACTGCTCTGCTGTTCTTAACAGATTTTATCTTTGTAAGGGAACAATTTCCAGCTTGCTTTTTTTCTGTCAGGAAACTGTCCTGTCAGAGTGTGTAGGGATATTGCTTATTTGTATGTACCCCCACGGTCAAATCCCTCCTTCACAAAGGAAGCTTATATGGCACTCTCAAGGAGAAAAGACTTTGGGCCTAGCCTTTTTCTTTGACATGCTAGCTTTGTACAAGAAGAGAGGTACAGACAAAGAGGTGCATTCCAATGAGTTGTCCCCATGTGAATTCTGAGACCTTGTACTTGCACAAGAAAATATTAATGCTATGACTGAGTGAATGTTTCCACAAAAGACAAATAGGAAAGATGGCAGCACACAGAAAGACAAGGAAATGCTATAAAATCTGGAAATAGCTTGGATCTACATTTGCTATACTTAGGTTCCATTTGTCCCATGTTAATCAAGGCCTGCCTAAGGACCATTCAATGGACTAAATCCAAAGTTCCATGAGTAGACATCACACAAGAGGGGTTCAACACCCCAGATCTAGTCTGTACAATTTACCTACCCTTTAGATGAGATCTGTGGTGACATCTGCTGTGAGTCAGAACTGGAAACTGAATCATCAGTAACGCCATTGGATGCAATTCACTAGATCAATTCAAAACATCACTAACACTGAATCCAACCTTGTTTGCTCAACGATGAAGATACGAAAAGGGACTGTATTTAGTTAGTTCAGACCATGTCTATAGCGCTTTCTATAAAATCTCAAAGTAATTTACAATAAAAGATTTCACAATAAAAGATGTACAATCACAGTGATTTACAATAAAACAAAACAAAACAGTAACTATGTGCAATGTGCTATGATTCCTTCATCAACTTTTTGAAGGAAGGGAGGAACTCATTGTCTGTCTTCATTCCTCACTCTTCCTCCAAGTTAGAAATGTAAGTGCTTTTACAATACAGCCTTATACATGTCTATGTGAGAGAAGTTCTGTGGAACTTTGAAAGCCTTCCTTCAGAGCAGATGTGTAAGAGGCTGTAAATGTTTTCTGGTTAACAGCATGTGTATAAAATTTGTATTTTAAAAAATTCCAGAAAAATATGGCTTAACAAATGTCACACTAAAAAGCAATAATGTGATTTCATTTGCAATTGGTGTGATCAAATTATGGTGATCAAAGGAAAAAGCTCACATTTCTTGCAGAGTTGTTCCAGTAATAGAATCTGAAGTGTATTCCACATGGTCATCATGGGGAGATGTGTTTGTCAGGGCGGGGATGAGCTGTAAAATCAAGAATGGGCATCTTAGTCAGTCTGATTAAATGTAAGCACAGCTTGGACGTGTTCCTTTTTTGGATCACAGCTTTCAAAGCCCCCCTGTGTGCATGGCCACAGGAATTCTGTGAAGTGTCATCCAAAAAGGTAAATTTTCCAGGCTGTGGATTTCAACTAGTTTGCCCACACCAATGCAACAGTATTTTCCCAGCCATGAGGACTTAGGAACTTACCTTTCAGCAGGCACTGTTCACTTATAGAAACAAAAATATTTTCACAGCCATGTGAACTAAATGCTTGTCATTTATTAAGACAATTGAAATAGAACAACATTCTAGAAACTGAATTCTGTGTAGCCAATCCCATATTTAGTTTTATTTGCAAAATGCACACGCACAGCTGCTCCAGTCTCAGTCTGCTAAAGCTGTAACTCATTCCATGATTGGTTCATCTGTTAATACAGGGGTGGGAATTGTGCAGTCTTCCAAACATTATTGGACTGTAACTCTTATCAGTCCTAGCCAGCCAGCACAGTCATTACTGAGAAATGCTGGGAACTGAAGTTCAACAATATTTGAAGGACTGCACAATTCACGCACCATATTCATAGGTCTTTTTCTCTAAAAGGAAGGTGGGTATGGATGCCTTAGGAAGGCAGAATAAGAATCAATAGCAATGTGTTGATCAAAGATGTCCCTAACCAGTGATTCTTATTGTGTAAGAGCAGCAGCAACTCTGAAGAAAAGTATTATGTACAAAAGCTGAACCTCCCTATCACTTCCAACAAAAATGGATTGAAACATCACCCAAGCTTTGGAACACAGTGACTCACTTTGCAAAGGGAAAGGAAGAAAAACTAAGGTGTTGGTTGTGATTTAATGCTGCAAGGGCATGTGCATTTGTCTTATCCAGAGCTATATTTAAAAATATTCCAAGCAGAGGAAACAAAGTGGTAATATCCACCATGCTCTTCAGTAGGAATGCAACCAGGAAAATGGAGAACAGCACACTGAAATAACCTATTTGACAATCAGTGTCACAAATTGTCCTAAGGATGCTGCCTAGGAAACAGACTAGACCCTTTACATTGTTGTTGTTGTGTGCCTTCAAGTCACTTCTGACTTATGGCAACCCTAAGGCAAACTTATCCCAGGGTTTTCTCAGCAGAATTTGTTTGGGGGGGGGTTGCCATAACCTTCCTCTGAGGCTGAGAGAGTGTGACTTGTCCAGGGTCATCCAGACAGTGTCCATAGCTGAGCAGGGATTCGAACCCTGGTTTCCAGAGTTATAATCCAACACACAAACCACTACATCACATATCACTTTAATTCAGGATTTCCACTATCTGGAGAAGAGGGTGACATGTTATAATTTTTATTTACTAAAATACAACCACATTTGTATTTTACATTTGTCTTATTTTAAAACACTTTGCCCCTCTGATGTCCTCATAGGAAATGTTTAGCTGGTTGTTTAACAGCCTCCCTTTTATGGGTCCATTTTGTTGGGCTCAGCAGGGCTTCTGTCTCAGGTTTCCTTCCAGAGTCATCTCAAAAAATGAGTCCCACAGTCCATAAGGACTGGTGCTGTAAATGATGAAGAAAAAAGATGTGAAGGGCCCTCAAGAGACTCATTGATGAAACCAATGTATTGTGTAATTGGCACCATTATGTTTTATCTGTTTACTTCAAACCTAGGAGACCAGCTAATAAAGAAAAAACTTTTCTTCCTCCACCTAGAAAATCCTTACTACAGGAGTGTGATTAGAAGAGCAACGCTTGGCATATGAGTAGGCTTACTCAAGCTGCAAACAAAAGCTGCAAACAAACACACAAACTGTTTGTCTCTTGTGAAGCTGGACTTGTTTGAATACCCTCTGATCTTAAATTTTGAGGGGCACCTAAAAGATTTCAAAGCAAAGGTAATCATTACAAGTCAAATGAACTCATGTCCATTAATTGTAGACATCTAATGCAGGACTCTTCCTGCAAAATCAGGCAGGAATCCCCATGTGTTCATTTGTTGTTGTAGTTCTTGTTCTTGTTGTTGTGTGCCCTCAAGTCGTTTCCAAGTTATGTCAAAACTAAGGCAAACCTATCATGGGCAAGATTTGTTCAGACAGGGTTTTGTCTTTGCCTTCTTTTGAGGCTGAGAGAGTGTGACTTACCCAATGTCCTCCAGTGATTTTCATGGTGGAGCAGAGATTCAAACTCCAGAGTCACAGTCCAATGCTCAAATTACTATACCACATTGGCTCTCTTTGTGTTTACTTATTCTTATTTACTAGCAAAAATACTCAGCTTTACCTGGGTTTTAAGCCTCTAACCACACCACACCAGAAAGCCTTTTCTTTTCTGAACCCACTTTCCCCCACTTTTTTTGCTGATCTTTCTACTACAGTAGACTTTAAGTCTATGCCAGTTATGCTTAGGTTAGAAAACCCAGCTCCAATGCCTTGCTTCTCTGTCCTTTTACTTTTTCTCTTCATTCCCCACCATTAAACAAACAAACAAACAAACACCCTCTCTTTCTGTCTTAGTGGTCTTTTTCTGCCTCCCTCCTGGTGGTCCTTCAGCCTCTCCCTCTCCTTCCCACTTTTGCCAAGCAACAGGAATTTCTCGTTCTTTCTGGGTTGCCATATTCTATTTCCACAAATCCAGGCAGCTGTGTCTGCAAATTATTGAAAT
This sequence comes from Ctenosaura bakeri, assembly GCA_948474755.1. NCBI lineage: Eukaryota > Metazoa > Chordata > Lepidosauria > Squamata > Iguanidae > Ctenosaura > Ctenosaura bakeri. Next base: position 76,370 of record CAOLHI010003312.1, read on the forward strand.
TCTTTGCTCATTATGCAAAACAGGTGGTGGGTCATGAAAGGGCTAAGCAGCATAGAGATACACGCCCCTTTCCGATTCCCAAGTCAGAAACAGCCCTTTCAAAATTGTTTCATAAATAACTCAAACATATTTCTTTTTGCTTGGATTCTGTCAGAATATTTGAAGTAACATCTCTTTATTTTGCTCACTTTATTTCTGTAAGAAGTTCCCATTCAAAAACACTACTTTATGGATTTTCTGCACTCACAGCTATAGAATTCTGATCAGCTAGCTTGTAAGTGGCACTCTTAATTCCTATTCAGCAATTCTGTAGACCCAGTTTAGTTCTGGGTATACGCAGTTGTAGTTTAACACATTTGTCATTTTCAAGTCAGATCCGTAGCTAGTTATGTCATGAAAACTGAAAGGAAGTATGTGAAATTTAACGAGCTGATGATGAAGGACTTTGCTTTCAGATCTGTCATTATCCAAGCTAGTTCTGTCATGAGGAATCACAAGAATGCAGGCATTCATAATAGAAGTGCTCACAGTGTTTTAACCAAAGCAGTACCAACTGCACCAGTCGACTGGTGGTAAAAACAATAATATAACAACTATGCCTTGTACTTATATTGTGCTTTTCATCTTCAAAGCACATTATAAATGTATTATCTTTTCAGCCTGAGAAAGCTCAGCTCCTCCACCTCTCAAACCCACCCATCCAAACATTTAATAAAAATGGAAGGACAAATCCCAGTGTTCAGAGAGAAGTGATGTGCTTGGAAATGGGAACATCTCTTGCCTCAGTCACAGAAGAAAATTCACAGCCTTCATGTGAGAACAGAACAACAAAAGAAGATTTGGGTGACTTCCTGACATCTCAGGTTCGAGCAGCCACCTAGCTCAGCTAGCTGAAATGACAATTTATAATACAAGGAGAAACTCTTACTTGGAACCTCCAGGGAAACAAATAGGATTTTTTTCCCCTAAATATAAAGAAGAGGCACCTACCAGCTTCAGATCAGGGTCATCATCTCAGCAGGAGGGAAAGAGTTCATTCCCAAATGCCTGGATCCCAACTGAGTCCAGTCAGCCTCGATTCCCCCTGCCCAGCCTAGATCTTTGACTGAAATAGTTACCTAGAGAGGAGGAAAACAGGAAACTAAAAGATTTGAAATAGGAAACCCCTATCACATATGATGTGCAAGAGTACCCCCTTTCCTCTCTGCCTCCGCTCTCTTGCATTTCACCATTTTGCTTGGCAATCTAGCATTAAGGAGAATGTTTTTCTAAAAAAAATATATTAAGAGCCACTAGAAGAAGAAAATGTCAACATTACATGTACGAGGTGGACAGAGGGATAACAGGCTGGAGCAGCAGTATTGTGAGCCAAATGATTACGCTAAAAACTAATAAGGGATTACTGGCTTTCCAACTTAATGCTGATGATATGTAGAACTGTTTTGTTGCTTTAAAAAAATAAATGAAATAGATGCCTTTGGTGAAAGAGAATGTGAGATTCCAACACCTGGTACTAGAAGGAAAAGTTAGGAGGGGAGGGAATCTGACACACCCCAGCTGATATCTCAGGCCACATGACCAGCAGATGCCCTAGGAGATTCTCAGGCTGATATGGGGGACTGGCCCACATCTCAGGGACTGGCTCTGATTTTGACCTCTCTGAATTGGGCTACAATGGTTTCTTTCTTATCAGGAAATATTCCAAGGACCAGCAGCCAATTACTCATGGACTGATATCAGTTTGCTTTGAGTAGTATTGCCCTAAATGATGAACCTTAAAAAAGCTACCTTTACGAGCTGCATGGGCTGCACCTGGCAACCCAACCGCATATGTAATTGGCTACTGAGTGAGTGATTTATTCTGTAGTTTGGCCCATTCTCTCTCTTTCTCCTCCTCTTCTTCAGTGCCACAAAGAAGAAGGACTGAAGAAGCTACTTCCACAAAGGGTTGTTCTGAAATAAGTTGATTCAGGACCACCATCTGAGGAAAACATGTGCTGTGAGTGGGATGGAGATAAGTTGTCCTGGAATCAGTACTTCTTTGCAGCAGAAATCTAATTTAGAAGCTTTGTACACACATTCTGGTGCATATGTGGAACTCTCTAATGAACAATTTTCTAAGGTGACTTTTGCCTCCCATTTACAAGCTTTGTTATAAGGAACATGATTTTATAAATCATGTCATCAGAATTTACAAAGAATGTTAACAAAACCCCTAAATAGAACAGCATGAGTATATTGCTTCCTGTTTTCTAAGTTAAAATTAACTGGAAATTAAATGACTTCTCAGTCAACTCAAGCAGGTGTTTTAAGTGGGCTGCATTATTCCTTAGTGAGAACAATGCAGAAGCAGGTCTATAGTTAGATGCTGTTCTCACAAAGGAATGGGGTCTGTCTCAAAGGTCAAGTTCAACTCAACAAAAATAGCCATCTCTGTTGTTTGGTACAGGAAATAAATATGTGAGTTTACTCCTCAGCTGGGATAGCATCATGTCACTGAAGTGAAAAGTGCTATGCACAGTAACATCACCTCAATTCTAAGCTCAGAAATAGCACACCCTTTGCAAATGCCATAATTTATGAGTTGATGGAAGATTCCTATTCATGTACCTGTGGAACATACAAAAGCTATTGTTCTACGCAGGTTACCTGGGCATAACTCTATGCATGTTTACTTGGACAGGACATAGTACCAAATACAGTAATATTTTTGAGTAAGATCATTCTGATTAGGAAGGCAAGATTCACCCTGCAGCTTTAAATGCATCTGATGTTCCCTTCATATCAGAGACATTAACTGAGGCCAACCAAATATCCAAACCAACAATTGATATATTCACACACACACACACTTCTGTTATTTACAAATAAACATGACATGAGGGGTTTATAGCAGCCAAAAAAGAAAGAGAAGCCTCAATAGATGACAGATGAAACTCTTTAAGCAGTTAAGGACAAAGAAGCAAAAGTAAAAGATGACAGAAATAGGGTCAAAACCCTGAATTCAACTGTTCAGAGACTTTTCGCAGGGATGAAAAGAACTACTATAGCAATCAATGCAGAGACAACAAAAAAGGAAGAATGAGAAACTTCTTCTACAAAATCTGAGAAATCACTTCTTTAATAATGATGCCATACAACCAGCAGGGAAACACATTACATGACCAAGTAGAAATGAAAGGATGACACAGCCATTCAAGGAAGAACCATTTGAAGATGAACCTATAGGGTTAAAAAGTGAAGTGGATGCTGCACTCAGTGCACTTGGAAAAAATAAATCACCAGGAACAGATGGCATACCAACAGAGCTGCTTCAAGCTACAGAGACAGAATCTACTCTGGTTCTTACTAAAATCAGTCAACAAATGTGGAAAACAAAACACTGGCCCAGAGATCGAAAATGCTCAATATACATTCCAAGCCCCAAAAAAGGAGACATCACCGACTTCAGTAACAACAAGACCACAGTTTTAATCTTCCATGCCAGCAAAGTGATGCTCAAAATTCTACAAAAGAGACTTTTAATATGTATGGAGTGAGAAAGGCCAGATGTCCAAGCTGGATTCAGGAAAGGAAAAGGTACTAGGGATCCTATTGCAAATATACACTGGATAAGGGAGTACATCAAACAATTTCAGAATAAAATCACCTTGTGCTTTATAGATTATTGCAAAATCTTTGACTGTGTAGCTCATGAAAAACTTTGGATCATTCTTAAAGAAATGGATGTGCCACAACATTGATTGTGCTGATGTGTAACCTGTACTCAGGACAAGAGGCTGCCATCAGGACAGAATACAGAGTAATGGAAAGGGGGAGACAATAGATACCATCTTATCTATTTAATTTGCGCACTGAACGTATCATATGTAAAGCAGAATTAGACTCAGAGGAAGGAAGCATGAAAATTGGAGGAAGGAACATAAGTAATTTAAGATACTAACAGAAAATAGCAAAAACTTCAATTGAGTAGGGACATCGGGGTGAGGGAGTGATTCGCCCTGGGTGGCAATGTTTTTGGGGTGTCTCACCCCATAGGTACGCCCCCATGCACCCTGGCCATGTCTCTGTGTGCCCTGGCCACATCCATGCACACTCTGGCCACACACACCCGTGCCCTGGCCCCACCCCCATGCCATAGCCCCAACCTCTGCTGCCCCCTCTCCACACACTCCAAGCTCTGTCACTGAAAGACTTTTAACGATTATAGAAGAAAGTCAAAGAAAAAAATACAAAGGCAGGCTTACAGTTGAATATTAAGAAAACAAAAATCATAATCACAGATGATTTATGTAGCTTTTAAGGCAGATGTTGAATACAGTGAAATAGTTCAAGCTTGGCTCAGTCACTAATCAGAATGGAGACTGCAGTCAAGAAATCAGAAGAAGACTAGAACTTGGAGGGACAGCTATGAAGGAACTAGACAAGATCCACAAGTGTGAAAATGCAACATTGAATATTAAAGTTAGGTTTGGCCATGGCATCATATATCCAATTTCTATGTATGGCTGTGAAAGCTGACAGGAGGAAAAGAAGAAAAATGCATTACAGACAGAAAGACTCAATCAAGGAAGTCACAGCCCTGAGTTTGCAAGACCTGAGAAGGACTGTTGATGGTAGGATGACCTGGAGGAATCTCTCGTTCACAGGGCTGCCATACTTTGAAGTCAACTTGATAGCAGTTAGTAACAAAATTCCAGAGCTGGGGATTCATACCAGTTGTTTTATGTCTTCTAAGTGCCTAGGGTTGTCAGGTCTCAGGGTTCTGGTTTAAGTTTCAAGGAAATTGCTATGCTTGTTTGGATCCCCCAGCAAGGAAACAAACCTAAGGGAAAGGACTGCTGGAGCAGGACAAAGCTAAATTTTATCTTGTGACATCGCTTCAAAGCTTGGACACCCATCTCCACCAACCAGGGTTCATTGTGAAGTTATATGTATTCTGCTTGTGCAAAACTGACCAGGAACAAGAGGAAGGAAGAGGACTGGGGAAAAGAAAAGCTGCAGTCTAGCCACTATGCATGCTTATTGGACCTCAGCAACATTTAGAATAAGGCAAGTAACAAATCCCCAGCCTCTGGTCACAGGAGATTTCTTGTTCCATGAGCTCTGGATGCAGGGGTCCTGGGAGCCAAAATTTCTAGTGATCTATTCGTGAACGTTCCACAATCTCCAGTCACAATATAGGGCTAGGGAAACTTTTTTACATGTTACATACGGCTGAAAGAATAATAGTTCCATGTGTATCCTAAATGGAAATAACAGCAACTGAGCAGCTTCTGTTCACAGTTTTCCCCCTAAAAGGATTTCTTTCCCCCTTGCTTGAATTAAGGTTGGTATATTGTTTGGGTATCTGGGTTTTACCTAAATTCTGCTCCATTTACCAAAACTCCCTTTCCTCTTACCTGTCTCCATTGATTTGGAAGCAATTCCTGCCCTTCCCATTCCTTCTCAGTTGATTGGTCTCTCTCTTCATCTCCTCCTTCTCTTTCTTCTCCCTCCACATTTTGCTCCTGTTTCTTTCCATTTCAAGGCAGAGGGTATTTTGACAGCTTCCTTACTTAGCAGCCATGATTGTTCCATCCCCATGTCCACTTGCCTGCTTCTTCATGGTAAGATAAGAGATTGGTTTAAAGGACAGGAGCTAAACAGATAGATTGTCACACTAGTTTCTCCCCTTCTTATTTACATGTTTGTAGGGGTGGGAGAAAGAGAAGAGAAGAGAAAGAGAAGAGAAGGGGGTGGGAGGGAGAGAGAAATAATTCCATAGTGTTTCTTATTAGAGGATTTACAAAGACAATTAAAAGTGGAATTGGCAACATAAAATTTACTATAGCATCTAGAGCTTTGGGAGGAGTATGTAGGCAAACTCATGGGGTAGCTGCAATAATTAATTTTTTAAAAAAAATCAAGTCTAAGCATATGGTATTTACTATAGCGGTTTTTCAAAGCGGCTTGTTGGAGACAAGTAACTTTCAGAAATATTATTTATTAGTTACAACTATACCCCGTACATGGCCCTTCTCATATGCTCTTTAATCCACTTTATCCTCAAGCTGAAAGTGAATGACTGGGCCGAGGCAACCCACTGAGGTTTATGGTTCAGTGAGGACTAGACTATGGATTTCTCAAGCTGCAGTCTAGCCACTATGCCAGACAATGTCTAAGTGGGAACCTTTGTGAAGGAATAAGCCCTAAAACACGATAGCTGGCATCCTGTTGGGACTTTATGACACCGTAAACCAACTTTCCATTGTGCAGTTTAGAATTGCTGTATTGCACAATGATCTAACCATTGCAGAAGTGGAGTGAGCAGAATGGACATTTTACCTTTTATTTTTTTATTTTTATTTTTTGCATTATACTTTGTGGGACAAATTGCCCTTGTGCAATGACAATGCAAGGAGGGTGGGCAACACTTCCAACAGAACCATGGGGGATTGGTAATCCTCCAGAATGGAGGGTAGTGGAAAGTCATGGCTGATAGAAAGTCTTCATCTTTTTTGCACCCTATAGAACAGCAGAATTCAATGGGACATTTTTGCACCGCACACACTTATCCTGTGGGAATTCCCATTGCACAGTGGGACACCTTGCACAGTGTCCCATAGTGCATCATCTCAATTCTCTCACAGGGTTGTGTATTATGTCAGTGACGTAGCTTCATCATAATAAAATTAGGCATAGCTGCCTATGATGCAGGATCATCAGCTATTGTTTTGATCATTAATTTGTGGATGCACTTGGGGAGAACAAGTCTCACTTTTATGAGTATGATCTATATGTATTCATGTAAGCACTGCTTTCCAGAGAAATCTTTCTTTCTTTCTTTCTTTTTCTTTCTTTCTTTCTTTCTTTTTTTTTTTCTTTCCAAAAGATAGTGGTCTTCCTCACAGACGTTTTATGTAAAATATATTTAACAAAAGCTAATAAACAACATGGTGTAGTGGTCTGAGTGTTGGGCTATGACCCTGGAGACCAGGGTTTGATTCCCTTCTTGGCCATGGAAACCCACTGGGTGAACTTGAGTGCATCACACATGCTCAGCCCCCAGAAAACCCCATAATGGATTTGTCATAGGGTCACCAAAAGTTGGAAACAACTTGAAGGCACACTATAACAAACATGACAGCCTTAAATGTCATGAGAGCCATAGATGGCTCCCCTGGACCATTTAATATCAAGGCAATGTTTAAGTGAAAGTGAGGTCTAAAGTTGTGTTTGTCATTCCACATCTGTAGTGGAACACCAAATAAGTCTTGTTCATACACAGCTGGAATTCAGACATTAAGCCAGCTGGAATTCAGGCTCACATGTGTCAGTGAATTATTCTGTCAAACTGATTAGTACCAAGTGGATAGATGCAGTGATAGTTAAACTATTTATATCTGAAGTCCAGAAATCAGTCTCTATTGTGAGCAGACAGTATGTAGGAAATGATTATATATCTGATCCATAGCCCTTTGATGCACTAATATTAGTACTGCAATCAGGATGTATATGTTTTATTAGTAGTATTACTCTATATTGGACCAGACCCTCTGGCCATCCATGTATTTTACATAATAGTTGCTTAAGAGATGGATTAGGAAATCCACATTATCTGTCTCATGCTCCCTCCACCACGGATGTATGGATATTATCTAGCAATTATTATACAGGGGTGAATCTCCTGAGATTTCACTACCCCTCTTCTCAGTCTCAGGGTTTGGCCCTGAATGTTCACAGAATGGGAAGGTGCTGGCTTTGTAACTCTAACAGCCAACATCATCCATGTGTGATTTTCACCAGTCTCAGCTGCAGACTGAGTAGTACTTCACTTCCAAAATGAGGCAAGCTTATATGTGGGCCTGACGATTTCCTTTTTGCTGTTTATTCCTGTCTTTTTCACTGCTTTCTACTAGTGTTCAGAACCACTGCTGTTTACCTATCTGCCACTGCCTTGCCATGTTTGTTCACTGCTTTTCCTTCTCCTTGACTGATTCTAGCCAATCAGAGATCAGGTACTGCCAGAACAATACACAGCCAATTAGATTTGCCTCAGTACTGACATCACTATAGGAAAAAGTCCATTGAAAATCAAAGCAATCACTGAGCAATTTTAAAGTTCCACGGTGTTTGTTTTGTTTTGTTTTGCTTTGATGCCAGAAATCAGTAAAAAGAGGTTTCTTTTTTCCATGTTAAGTAGTATTTCTGCAAAAATTTCTTACCCATATCTATGGTTCAGATGTTTCATGACACCTGACACTTGAGTCTGAAAACAGATGGAAAAATTGAGTTGTAGCTCATATTAGTATTGCAATAGCAATACTAATTTTTATATCACTTATGCCACTCCCTAAATGGTTTACAATGTGTTTAGCTAATTGCCCCCACCAGGCTGGGTACTCATTTTACCAACCTACAGGAAGATGGAAGGCTGAGTCAAACTAGAGCCCTGCAGGATCGAACTCACAACATTGTGGCTGCAGGACCAGCATTTAACCACTGCACCACCACCAATATTCAATCTTAAGTGTCAATCTTAAGTGCATGGTGATCTGTATGGTTTATCCAGGGGAGGAACATGTTCTCATATGATTAATCATTAGAAGCACCCATATTCATGGCTACTAAGTGGTAGATACACTGATTATTGAGATGGAATGGACAGATAATTCTGTCTCTGTTTTATGCCAGTTTTTACATGCATTCAGTCATAACTGTTGAGCCTGATTTCCACTTCAGTCCAGTATTTGAAAACATGAACACTGGATTTATTGAACTTGTGAAAATACTGAATGAAATTGAAAGAAAACAAACATTTACTCAGTTTCACTGAAACTATGCAATTTTGTATGAATCCTATTCCTGGTATGCTCATTTTTTTTACACAGGTTTTTAAAAAATACACTTTTTTGAACATTTCTTGAGCTGGGAACTACACTGCAAAAAATCCGAGACGTGTTTAATACAGTGAGCCATTAGCAGTCTGGGAGGATGACCTCAGTCTTCTGTCATGTTTGCAGAAGTATAGTTGGATGCTACTTGGTTGCACCCCAAGTCAACAAATGGTGAAGGCAGCAGCCCCAGAACTTGAAAGGTGCCTACTGTGGCAGGAGCAGGATGGAGCTTCACTGCTTATTCTCTGCACACCCTGATGTAGGATCATGGCCCTAGTGTCCTGCCCTGAGTTAAAATGGAACTTCAAAATGGAACTTCAAAATTTCCAGTCAAAATCTGAGAGCAGATTTGGAATGCAGGCTTCCACACCGTTCAGTTCAGTTCTGTGAACAACAAGCAAAGCAAAACAAGAATCTGGATGAACTGATACAAATGCATCTTGAATCTGTCCCACCAGATTGCTTCTTAAACAGGAGGAGTTTTGCAAGGGATACAATATGGGTTGATTGCTCATATTGTTTTAGTTATTTTTCCAAATGGCTTCATGCTGAATGACACTCACTTGCTACTGAAAGACTGCTTACATATTGTGCTGACTGAGCTTAGAAGTGGCACATTACAATTCACTGTGTTACCTGCATAAGTGTAACAAAGTTATATTTCAAAAGAGGCCAATTACAGCTGCAGCTCATAAACTATAGACCAGACTAAACTGCTTATATGAGTACAAATATACACTTAGCTCCTTATATATTGTGGATTCTACCACCAGACTGTAAAGCTGGCCAGCAGAGTTGCATAAAGACAGAGTCAATAAGGCAACCAGTTTATATCTCAAAGGTGAGAAGGATTGAGGTGATTATGACTTTAAGCCTGTTACAGCAATGGATCTTTTCTACTTAAATACTGGAAACCCCAAACTGTTGCCAAGATGCCATATATACCCAAATATCTACCAGAGGTCCCCGTCTATGTTCTTTCCTCATCTGTTTTAGTTCGGATCGACCTAATCCTAGGAAAAACAAGAAGTGCTTACAGCTTCGGCACAATGAGAGTTAACAGTGACAGTGAACTGTTAGCCTTCATTAAAGTGAATACAAATGCATGGCATGTTATCCTATTTATTACATTTATCTCATGTCTTTCATCCAAGGAGCTCCAGACAGCATACATTGTCCTCCCACTGCTTTAAGTCCCACAACAGCTCAAAATTACTCACTTTCATATCTGAGCATATCTGCCTCTCCCAAGCCCAACACGTATAACCCGTGGCTGAGCTCCCATAAACGCTCAGGACTACCTTTGTCTCTATTTGCAAGCTCTCTAAAATGTGCAGGCTACCCCTCACCACTCATTTTTTCCAAAACCAGAAATGGCCACATTTTTTTTTAAAGCCTATTACAGTCCCCACCAAAAAATGATTTGGGGCCTGAAATAGCTTTCAAATGAAGACATGTATCCCCAGGACCCTTGTGTGGGTGCTTCTCTTCATTTGGAAAAAATCTCTCCTCTCCAATAATGGTAAGTTCAGGAGAGCAGCTCAAGGTGCTTGTTGGGCCCCATATGCTCCATGGATGACACAGTTCTCACCTCTACTTTATTAATAATCACTGCATTTCACTTCAGATATGTCCTATGGACACACACTGGGATATCTTTTCCCAAACTTGAAACATTCATTCTAGTGGAGTCAGTGGTGCTATCAGCAATGTCCATAAGTGCCCCCAGATTCCCCCTACATCCTCTTAAATGAAATGGACAGAATGTAAGAGCTTGGGAAGTTATTTTTTAAATATAATTCATAGCTGGTTCTCATTACAGAGAATTTACTATAACCATGGTGTTGTCTAAAAAGTAACTTGTTGCCTCATTTGTCAGGCTCATTCCTTTTCTATTACTTTCCATTTAAAGAAAAGAGAAGAAATAGGATCAAGAAAAGAATCTTATAAAAGTCCAGTTTTTAAAAAAAAAAAACTAACAATGTCTGTCAAAATTTCTCAGCATTTTTTAAAAATTAACTTTTGAACGTAACCAGAAAATTACTTGATTCACCAAGAAAGTGACTTACTGGTTACATTACTTTTCAAAAGTGATTTCATCATGACCTTGATACTAAAAAAAAAGTATCTAGTTATATGTAACTTTTAATGTGACTTATTACTAGAGCTTTTTAAACTGAGGTTGGGTTACCACCTGTTAGATTTCTTTTTGGGTTTCTGTACAAGCAGGGAGCTTGATTTGACTAGACTAGTTAGACTAGAGTTAGGGTCCTTTCCTCCTCTATAGTTCTATGATTCTACATTGGGTTCCAGTCCAAGATGCATGGCTGTACAGATCCACACAGCAATTCTGCTACTGCTGCTGTGGTAATTCTCCAAGATTTGCCAAATCTTTCCTCCCTTGTTTAGGTCATTACATTCTGCAAGCTGGGCAATTAATCCTACAGAATCCATGATAATTGCTCATGGACACAGTGCATGATCTTTAAGGAAGTTCATCAGAAGAGAGAATGAAAACATCCTTAAAGAAAACTTTTGTCCTTTTTTTATTATTATTTTGATTATCACAGGGTTTTTTGGTGCTGAGAGTGTGGGTTTCCATGGCTGAGTGGAGAATTGAACCCAGATCTTCAGTGCCATAGTCCAATACTCAAGCCAATATCCCATGCACTGAAGTCTTTATTGCTTTCCACAAGCACCTCTGCGCTTGCTATGAACTCCACCCTCTGCCTAAAAAATATTTCTTACTGTGAGACACAAATCCATACTGAATAAAGGCTTTAGCATTCTTGCCTTATTCTCCACCCTTACCTCTGAAACTAAATGCACAGCCCTTAAAAAAGAAAAGAAAAGATTGTTTCTCCTCACTGTCAACATAAATGTCTAATTATCACATTTGATGAAGCAGATGGGAAAACATTTGGAAAAATTACATTTCTACAAAAAGAAAGGTGATCTAAAACATGATTAACCAGATTGCTGGATATAATCTTCCCAAATGCCTGCTGAAAAATCATTATTGCTATGTTTCTAGGATAATGTCCTCAGATTCTGACCCAAAGATTTGCACAAATATCTATAAATTCTCAGCTCTGGTGTCAACTTCATGTACTTGTCTCCATCCCCAGTCCTCTTCTGCACTGTTCTATTCTGCAACACTCTTTGTTCCTTCTGTAATGAATAGGAATACTAAACAGCTGTCACGCCCTGGATAACTCGCAATCCACAAACTCCATTCTGAGGCATACAGTAGTCTTTGTAGCAAACCAAGCAACCCAGCACACTTCTTCTGGTTGCTAAGACTAGAGCATACAGAGAGTTCACAGGTTTTGTACTTTTCCATACAAAGTTGTGAGCATAAAACTGTAATGGGAGAAGGATTATAAAGGATTATAAACTTTTGACATTCCCAGACTCACAGTTGTTTACCTGTTTTTCATCTTTGAGCATGAACATATTTCCTGCCCCTTACCTTTAGGCACTCGAAGTTCCCAAAACACCTATTGGTACTTTTGTTTTCACCTACTCTGATCTTTTCTCTCTTCACTGAATACATCTTGGCAGTGAGCAATAAAGCAGTTAATCATTTGATACATTGGAATACACAAACATGCTTCAAACAGATACACTGTTGTGATCAACAATTAGCACTTGACACTTTGTAGCATTCTGACTACCCGTAGCATTACCCTATATTGGCTCCCCTGTATATTCCAATACACATCCAGCAGATTCACTATGATAGGGGCTACACATCCTGACAACACCAATCCAATCCAATCCAATCCAATCCAATGGATGTCTGTTCAGAAGTAAGTTGCAGAAAGTTCAAATGGACTTACTCTCATGACTATTTAATGGTCTGCTTCAGGTAGCAAAACGTCTTTGGTTGGCTCAATACTTACCTTACAATTCTTTCAAAAGTATATAGGGCTCAAAACACATAGGGTAAGAGTAGGAAAATGTTGGCCTTCCAGATGATTTGGGTCTCCATTTGAAGAAGCCTCAGCTAGCATCCCCAACTGTAAGGGGATATGGGAGACGTAGTCGAAAACATCTGGGGACCAAAGTTTCCTTTCCCTGATGTAGGCCTTTACAAGTTAATAAGTCAGTACTTTCACTTTTATCTGAAAGAGGACACAAATGCAGATGCTGTAGCTCAGGTATTGTATAAGTGATAAAGAAACAGTCCTGTTCCATAAAAACCTTTGAAACCTTCAGTTAATTATTGGTTTTGCTACCCTGGTTTCTGTGTGCTTTTGCGTATTGGTTTTGATTACTAGTTTTCATTCTTCATTTTATCTGGACTTTTTTTTTAATGGTCATTTCATGGTCATTTTTTGGATGGCTTAAAATGGTCATAAGTAGGCCACAATCCAGCCCTTACTAAAATCAATGACCTTAAGTGTGCTTAGCTCTGTAGTAGATTGCAGTCTGTGTGCATTTTATTCTGTTAAAACCCTTTGGGTATCTTGTCATGCACTAAAAGGAGTAAGATAAATAAACATATATTTTTGTCCCTTGACAAAATGGCACTACAGATAATGCCACCATGGAATGCAGATGTCAATCCACATCTCATCTCTGTATGTACTACAAGTGTTGAAAGAATAAAAAGAAATTGCAGTATAGTACTATTGTTTCCTCTCTCTCTCTCTCCCCTCTGTGTGTGTGTTTGGTACTGCATTCTGTTTTGATCCTTGTCTTTATTTTAATTCTGATTTGCAGTTTAACTTTCTGCATTCCACCCATAAGCACACTCCTGTTTTTCTTCATCATTTAAAAATTGTACTTCTGCTTTTCTAAAGAAACATAGAAATGCCCACCTGGCAGCAGCAAACAAAATCTATACTTCAGTTTGCTGGGAATACAATTTGTTCATTAAACTGCATGCTTTTCCACCTAAATAAGAAGGCAGAAATCATGGACGGGGAAACTTTCATCCTCCAAATCTATAGGACTATAACTTCTATCATCCCATACCACTGTCCATTCTGACTGGAAGTAATGACAATAGAAGTCCAGAATTGCAAAAGATACATCCACCATGCATACAGGAAAAGTGGTAATTAAAAAAAAAAGTATGCAGGCATGAACTTTTATTATCCCTTGTTTGTTGATTGCATTGGCACTTGGCCACAGTATGAGAGTAATGTCTCCCCAATTTGCCATATGGTTTTCTTTCCTTACATTTTGCAAAATGACAGGGCTGACTGAATGTACTTTTTCCTTATATCAGTAATGCTGGATTAGAGATGTGCATTCTCATGTTCTTTATCCCCACAGGAAAGAATAAGTAATTCCTGCAGTATCCTCTCCACTGGAGGCAAACACAAAAGACTTCTCTTTAGTTCCTTATCCAGTTTGTGCTTAAGGAAATGTTCATTTGTACAGAAATACATGTGTTTTTCTTGTTCTATTAACCAAGGTATTTTCTGTGCAAGGAACATGGTTTGTGTGTGGGGGGGGTTGTCTTGGGTTTTGTTTTTGTTTTTTGCATAGAAACGGATACGTTTTCCTGTGTGGAAAACACTTTCCATGAAGAAATATGATTTATGAACAAAAATAACAAGTATTTTTTCCATGCAGAAAACGTTTTTTGTGCAGAAATAACATTTTCTATGCAGATATATATGTGGTTTTTTTTTTCTGCATAGAAAGCTTATTTCTATGCAGAACAGCATTCTATGCAGATACATTCTTCCCAGAGTGCAGAAAAACATGCAGTTGGCTGTAGCTGCCTGTAACTTTCCTCATGGGCTTTACCAAGTATTAGAAAACCCCTTTCTCAGCTAGGAAATGAATATTCTTTCCATCCCTACACAGGACTGATATAACAGAGGCTTCATTATTGAGACATGAAGTCCAAAGTCTGCAAGGAGAGCTGTGTTGCTGCATTCAGCTGGGTCTGTGAGGAGTTTTCCAAGTTGTCTTGCCTAGTGCTCACCTCATCTGGACCTGATGATACGTCAGCTGTATCAGTGAAATAGCTGTAGTGTTAGCAATATGTTCAGAGGTCAGAGTAAAAGTTTCCTTGTCATGTGATTCCTGAATCAAATCAGAGTGCCAGCTGAGCATTCTTCCAACCTGAAGTCATTTCCATTGCTGCAGACATTCTTTCAAAATTTGATTCATCAAGTGATTGATCTCTGTGACTGGTGGTATATATTCCAGAGAAAGAGATGGCATGTGGGGAGGGGAGAACGAATGTTCTATATCAGAATTACACGCATATATACACTTCTGACATGGTAGCAAAAACTTGCAACTAATAAAAGATGTCTTCTAGATTTTGATGAGATAGTTTTCTAATACAGGTTATTCTACCTCTGCTGATTATCATCTTTCTGTCTGTCTGTCTATCTATCTGTCTATCTTTATCTGTGTATCTTGCCTATCTTCCCTACATCTTCCTTCATCTCCTCATATCTTCTTTCAGTTGTTCACTATTCTACCTATCCTTCTTTTCTTTCTCCTTCCAGCATTCCTTTCTTTCTAACCATGACATCTCCCCTTCACTCCAATGACAATATATATCTTTAGTGGGCTTTTCCTTTTGTACAATCATCTTAGTACCAGACTTTTCCAATCTTCGTTCAGTATTTTCTTAACCTGTTTCTTGCCCATCCCCGTGTTGGGCCCCTTCTACTGAAGAACCAGGCAAAAGGTCCTTCTAGTCCAGGGTTGGGAACCAAGGTTGGGAATATGAGAATAATTGGTCTCCCCTGCTATCAGTTCCTTGTCCAGCTGGTGTGCACATTCATTTTCCTCACTACCCTTTCTGCAGCTTACCTTCTCACACTGCTGGAGTGGGGGCCTTGCATGAAAAGCCTGGGCAGGCAGGCTCTCACAAGCCTCCTACTTCCCTGCTGCTTGGGCTCTGCAGCTCCTTCCTGCTTGCGCAAGAGCCCCGCCCGCACCCCGCCCCTTCCTTCCACAGTGCAGCCTGGGAGTTGTAGGCTGCACTGAGGAGAGGATGCGCAACAGGCCCGGCTCCAAAGGCTCTGCACTGCAGGTGAGTGCGGCCCAGGCCTGTGAGCCTTGCACAATCACGGCTTATTTTTGGCTAAAAGCCGAAAATAAGAAAATGTGTATTTGCTATGCTTGCGGGCCTTGAGCGTGGCGGAAATGGGAGTGCGTCATGCAGACCACTCCTGACATTTACGCGATGCTCAACGGGCCCTTTCGCTTCTAAACTGCCATGTGAAAAGAGCTGTCCTTTGTTCAGAAAAACAGGATTGGCTGAAAAAAAAACTTTATTATTTAGTAGGGATGGGACGAATCCAGAATTTTCCAAATCCAAATCCAAATCCCTAGAAGGTTCTGGGAATCCACAAATCTCATGAACCTCGAATCTTTTGAATCCTTTTTTAAAAAAGGGTTTCAAAGCAAGGGAAAGAAGGATAATCTTGGGCAAGACACACTCTTTCAGCCTTAGCAAAAGCCTAGGCAAAGGCAAAATTCCCTCTGAAGAAATCTGGCCAGGACAATTGTCATAGTTTTGCCTCAGGATCTCCCCAGATTGAAAATGACATGAAAGCTCTTTCTACACAGGCAGAAAAAGGTGCATTTTCTTGCCTGTGTAAACAGGGCCACATACTACAGTACAGAAGTAATCTATGTGAAAACTGGATTTTCTTTGCATAGCCCCTTCTGCATCCTGGGGTTTGTAGTTTGATGATGCACCAGCACACTTTGGCAGAGAAGGCTGTGACACCTTGTAAAACCACAAACCCCAAAATTGTGTATGAAAGAGCTTTGCAAGGGAGCTAGGCAAAGGAATCTTTCAGCTGTCAGACAGACAGACAGACAGACATTTTATTTTGGTCATTGAGCAATAAAATAATAAATACAGTCATAGAACCTGGTAACAAAACAGATAACACAGATAATTTTTGATAACTCACATCAACTACTATTAACCATTTGAGGGCATATGTTGCACATAATATATATATATATATATATATATATATATATATATATATTATTGCAACTTTAAGTATGACAGTGTTTCCCTGGTTATCCAGCAGATAACATAAATAGAAAACATCAAGATGTCCTGGGAATTGGGTTAGCAGGGGAGTAATCAGCTGTGGGCAAACATCCCTGTAAAACTGACAGTACAAGAATACATGGGCTATAGTTTCTATAGCATCAGTGTTGCAAGGGCAAAATCAGATCTTATAGGGAATTTTCCTATATTTCCCTTCCAATACCACTGTAGGGAGAACACTGAATCTAGCCAATGATAAAGCTCTCCTAAATTTGGTTACAGTAACATAGTGTAAGTATGTGGCCAGTTTAGAAATCAACATTTGCCTTCTATATCTAAGATCCTTTGTCTTACAATAGATTTTGCTTGATCTAATCCTAACCTTAGAATAGTATCACTTGAAAGTCCACAAACACTCAGTTTCTGAAGTACAGCTGTTTCCCATGTGGATTTGTAATTATCAGCCAATATTAACTGAGTCAGTCCACCAGGATTATTATTTCAGCTGTCCTTGAAATCTCAAGACCATACCTTCCAGTCAAGTCTCAAGTCCTATAACAAGGAAGGCACTTAAAAAAAAACCCAGCCTTTAGTCCAGTCTCAATTCTCTACCCTCAAGTCAAGTGTCAAGTCCTGCAAGGGACTTTCAAGTCAAATCTTTAGTCCAGTCTCAGTAATTCCCAATCCCTACCCTCCAGTCTCAAGTCAAAAGAATAGAGATTATTACCTTGCAGAAGGAGGCAGCCCGAGTGGGCACAGGCAGTCCAAGCGGGCATATCTTGTGGAAGGAGGTATACTGGCCTACATGTGGCAATCACTGGATGCGATTGTGTGACCTTGCCCTCTGCCCCACTACTTCTGATAGGCATCAGACCCACTGACCCCTGCATTTCTACATGCCATTGATTTTCAGCACAGAAAATTGTACTGAACTTAAATATCAAATGTTCAATTTAAATATATTAGAATACAATGCCAGATGTAATTGCTGAAATTGTTAGCAAAGGCCATTATTACTTCAAGGGAAAAACTCACCTACTTGCCCTCTCCCCTTGCGTGTCTGGTCTTCTAGGCTTTCAGGCGTCCTCGTCTCCAACGAACTATTTGGTTGGTGGATTCGAAAGATTCAGTCTGCCAATTTTGGCCCAGGGATTCGGATTCACGAATCGTGAATCCTTGCCAAGGATTCAGTTGCCCCGTCTCTATTATTTAGTGATTTTACAACGGATGTTAAAAACAACAGACAAAATAATTATACTTCAATACAATATAGTTACATCCCAGGCCCAGTTGCAGACTAATGAGGCCTGGACATTTCTATGAGCTCTTGCCTAACAGTGGCCCTGTCCCCTCCTCACAACAATACACTTGTCACCAGATCTAGCCCCTCTGTTAGGCAATTGCAGTTATCAACTGTTCCTCCCAAGCTCCCTACCTGGTACCTTAAAGTACAACGAAGGACACTGTCTTACTGCCAGTGCTGAAGATTCAACTGCCAGTCAAGTTAACTCTTGCATATGGGATAGGAGGATTGCCATTCTATTTTGCCCTCAGGCAGCAAAATGTCTTGTGCTGGTTCTGGACATGGGGAAGTTTAGGTGAAGCAGGATGCTTCTGTATGCTTCTGCCAGTTGGACGCATCAAAATCTGAATCCAAACCATTGACTTTCAGTAAAACTTACACAATATGGTTGTTCTGCCAACCAGGTGGAATAATCTTTGGGGAAAGCATGAGTGCTGGTGCACTCTAGGGCCATTTGTGTTCAGCAGGTGTTGTAGAGTAAATATCTCAGTGAAATGGTGTGCCTCTACCAGCTGCCAGAGCAGTTCGTGGTCTTCCCCTTGCTGGTTGGCCAAGACTTGGGGCAGAGTCTCCTAGGTAGACCTGCAACATTCCCTGTCCAGTCCACAGGAAGAACATGAAAATGTTTCTGCATCACTACCACTGTTGCTCTTTTGCCTTTCTAAGATAACAAAAAAGGGATACCCTTTGAAATAAATCAATTTGGCACACTCTTTTCACTTATTTCTCTAAATTGTCCTCCATTTTTTCTGAGCTCTTTCTATCCTTGCATCTCTCTAGTAATATTGCCTCAGGAGCGCTTTGCCTTGAAAACTCCAGCCTTGCTTGTGTTTCATTTTAAATGTTCCCAGCGCTTTTCTAAACTGTTACCACTCTGGTTTCTATGGAAACCCTTCTGTGCACATTGCTGTTCTCTTAAAGCTTTCGTTAGATTTAACATTTAAATAGGCATTGATTAAAACATGACATTTCTAATGCTCTGAAAAATATTCATTTTTGTACAAAACACTATTATACAGCACAGACAAACTGGTAGATGGCCAATTTAGTGAACAGAGCTTTTCATTGGATCATTCCACAAAATGCTATATTCTCATTGTAATTTTCAAGTTCTCACTCAAACCCACGCAAGCACTCAGAGTGACATTATACATCACTTTATCTAGGTTACTGAGAGGTAAATTAAGGTAAGGGTTATTGAAGGTAAAGTCATTCCTTTAATCGGCATCTGGAATCATATGCAAGATTCCTCTTTTAAGTTTGGAAGAGACACAAACTTGAGCAAAATTAAATCTGCACTTGCATACAGTCTTAACTGGGAATAAGCCCCGCTGAAATTCATAGGACTTCTTAGCAGGCAGGCATCCGATTGTATTACAAAGGTGCAAATCTGTACACACGCCACCAGACAGTAAGTACCACTTAGTTCAATGGGATTTATGTTTGAGTAGTCACTTACAGGGTTATAAACTCAGTTCTCGCTGAGGGCCAAACTTGAAGTTAAGGAAAAAGCATATTCCTTAAAATTAAGCCTTTTCCCCTCCCCAAATGGCATTTCCTCAGCGATATGTCTCATCCATGGAAATTTTCAAATTAAATCTGTTGTTTGCCTTTTCACTGAAAACACAAATGGAAGCAAAAGCTATATATGTGAGAAATCATGTTCTATGATAGACATATGTCTTTCACCATTTGTGGGGGGGCACTTGTGTAAAAGAAAAAAAGGTGCTAAACATATTGTGTAGTTTGATCTTCAGATGCTATACCTGCATCCAGGCAATACCACCTCATACTTCAGGTGTTGAATCATGTGATCAAACGTTCTTGCAAACTAGAAACTTTCCTGAACATAAAAACTGGATTTTAGTGGAAAGAGGACATTTGTCCTTGTCATCTACTTTCTTATACAGAAGGATGTATTCTAGTTTACTCAGTTAATGAGGGCTACAATTATGTATGAGGGACTGACTTAGCATTACTTGTTCAGAAATTTGTTCGGTGTGAGGCTATAAAGTTGGATCTCACTTTTGCTTAGGTCTCCAGAAAAGCTGGTCAAAGCCCACCCACTGCATAGGAGAACAAAGATAAAATCACAACTTTGTTCCTTATGCAATATGGGGACACATCATCTTCTTCTCAAGTGGTGCTGGAGTTTTACGGATGGTGTAGACAGAGACCAAACATCTTCCTGTTGCCTAGACAACACACAAGGACAATTGGTTAGCTTCTGACATGGTATAGGAACATTGCAGCACAGTGACAACAACATTGCTATTCTAAACCAAAATGATACAGCAGAGGGGGGAGATCTTTGAAACATTTGGTAGGTATGTCCTTACCCTAATCTGTTTGTGTGCACTATTTTTGTGGGTTATGCAGCACTAAATCATTTTTCTGATTCTTGGATTCTGTATTGCTCTAAGTCAGGGGTAGGCAAAAGGTTGCCCATAGGTCACAAATTGTCCCCAAGCCCTTTCTGCACCCCCACAAGAATCCTCCCCATACGAAAATACCAAAACTGGTGAATAGTGCCCCCTGGGAGCCTTTGTGGAGGAATGGTTGATCATTTTGTGCCTGGTCTTATTTTAGGCTTTTATAGCCATTGACCTTTTTATTGTTATTATCTTTTGAGGGGCCATAGAGGGACATAAATGCACGGGGAATATTGTGGAGTTCCACTCACTAGAAATTACCAATTCCTGGTCTATGTTCACAACTTAAAGAAGGAGTGATCATTGTGTTGGGCAAATGGTAGTACTGTTAAGTTGCTTTTTTATTATTATTATTTTCATTAACCTTCCACAGCATGGCAACCTCCAGATGTTTTGAACTACATCACCCATTTGCCCCAGCCAACATGGCTTGTGACCTGATATTGGAGTCGTAGCATTTGGAGAGCCTATAGGGTAGGGAAAGATTTTTTAAAGACTCCCCCTAGTTATGTTACATTCCATCAAACATAATGCCATCTTTGACCTTAGTGCAATGGCAGATGCTATGTTGGATCTTCTGGGGCATAGCTTCCACACTGTCCTGACCATCTTCTGAAGTTCTATTTGATTTCCTTCTTTTGAAGGTCCACTAAAAAGTATCAGGAGAAACTTGTAGGGTTTGCCTGTGTGTGTGTGTGTGTGTGTGTGTGTTGTTTGTGTGTGTTTCCTGGTGGTAAGGATGTGGGTGGGAAGTGGATGTACTTTTGGTTCTTTCCAGACCTCCTGGTTTCTTTGTACTCTTTGGAAGAGAACAGCTGTGGTGTAGTAAATGGTATCTATTTAGCCTCTGAAAGATAAACACTTCAACAATTTAGGAACCCTTAGCCTATACTTTAGTGTTCCGTACACAGTACAAATCTTGCAACTGAGCAAAACTGATACTTGTTTTCTGCCTATATCTTCCAATAAAAACAACAACAAAAGAAAGTGCAATAAAAAAAGGAGGTATGCTGTGGCAGCACAGTATCACTTGAACAATATCTTTAAATAAACAGGGCAATTACTTCTTTTTTTTATAGATATTTGAAACGCTCTGAATATGGGAACATTGATTAATTGGGATCATAATAGAGTATGGGAAAGACTCTTGCTAAAAAGAACATAAGTGACCAGCAAGCAAAGTTGTTAGAAATGAAGTGACATGGAGTGACATCCAATGGTTTGTGAACAGAATCCCACTTATACTGTGAGACTTTTATTACCTCTCCCTACCTTCTGCATCCCTCCCATCCCTGCACATTTGCTTTGGAGGATCCCCCAACCCTCTGCAGAAAATTCTGGGATTTGAGAGAAGGACCACTCTACTGGAGGACAGACTGCTTAGGGATTTTACCTACTGAATAATATTTCCCTGTTACATGAGGATATTGTGGTAGCAGATTTTGTTAGTTTGTTTATAGTATTTATATCATGTCATTCAGCCAAAAAAGGCCCATTTATTGTTGTCGCTATCTGCCTTCAAGTCATTTTCTGATTTATGGTGATCTTAAGGCTAAGCTATCATGGGGTTTTCTGGGACTGAGAGTGTGTGACACATCCAAGGTCACCCAAGCAGGGAATTTGAACACTGAGTCTCCATGGTCATAGTCCAACACTCAAATCACTATACCATGCTAGATCTCTCAAACTGTTAATTAGACAGTTCTTTGCCGTCAGGGTTGAAGCCCAAATAAGATGTGGCTCTTAATGAAAAGGGAATGTCAGTTGGGGAAGGGATGAAGTCCAGGAGATTCTGGTGCCCTTCTCTCCCTCAGAGGCCAGAACAATGGCAGCAGGAACACGGACAGAGGGCCTCTCACCAGTCATTGGGCCATGGCATGATGGAACAGTGACTGGGTGCTCTTCTCTCACTCTGAAGCCATAGCAATGGCAGCTGAGACATGGAGGGAGGGCCTCTCAGCAGCTGATGGGCCAAGGCACGATGGCAGATGGCTCCTCAGACACAGTAACTGACCCTCAAATAAATCCTCCCAATAAAAACTATATTAAAGTAGTATTACAAAAAAAGTGATTCTGTTGTGCTAAGGAAGGGAAGAGATAGAGCTCATTTCCCAGATTATTTATACTGTATGTTCATTGATTGGGACTAACAGACCATTAGCCCTAGATATAACATAAAGACATATATTGGTTGACAATCTGTTTATTTCCTTTATGCCTGTGCATGTCCTTTTCTAGGTGTTGCTGAGGTTGGTACTGTCTTTCACCTTCCCCAGGACCCAACCCCTCTGGACTCATCATGCAGTCTGAAATCCCTCTACGCTCATTACTATCCCATGTCTCATATGGAGTGGGCAGGTCTAGTGTCTCCTGGGGGACCGCAGTGATTCTCAGCACTGCTATATTCATTCTGTGTCTGGCTATAGCTCATAGTCCACAGCCAGATGCTTCTCCATTCCTGCTGCTCCCCATGAGGCACAGAATGGACATGTGGGTTGGGAGCTTAAAGACTGTATAGTAGGTTCAAGAGCTAGCAGTATATGGCTCGGTCTATTTGTTACCCTGTATGTTGGGGGTCCCGGGAGGGGCGCCCAAATAACCAGACAACAACGCAAGATGGGGAAATTAGTCTCGAGCCCTCTCTTAAGCTAACGAGAGGCAGGGTAACTTTAGCTAGGATCTTTTACCCTGTGTCTACGGCGTCAGGTCAGAAGAGTAGCCGGACAAGTTTAAACGTAACAAAAATGATAGCTTTATTAAAGGACAAACAATGAATAAGACAACACATGCACACAGCTAACTAAGAAGTAGAAATGGAGAGTTTTCGGGGGAGTGGGTAATATGACACCTGGTCTTGTAGTCCTGGAGAGGAACGAAGGTTGCAGGGGAAGAAACTCAGCGTGGTTTGCTGAGAGGAGTTCACTGGACAAACCGACAGCAAGGCGGGATGGAAGTCCGGAGTGTTCCAAGGAGGACTAGAAAATGTGGACTTTTTATAGGGTGGATTTTACCTACAGGCCATGCCGTGCTCGGTGAGAACAAAGAAAATTTGTAGCTGGACAAAGGCGTTGGAAAAGGTCAAGTTTTACATGATGGGCTTAGCACTTGATGACAATAGTATGGCCAGTATGCAAATGGCCCAACATAAAGAAATGGCTCGGCACTCGGCCGGGCGTCTTTGTGTAGATTCGTGCTGAGCAAGGCCGGTTTGCAAGAAGGTGTTCCCTGAAGCATCAGAGAGGCTTAAGTTGCCTGCCTAAATGAGGTTTGGAATTTACAACCATTAACGGCCGCTTGCTCCTAACATGTGCTTGTCCGGTGGACCTCTGTAAACATGTGGAGCAGGGTGGGAGAGAAAGGTCAAGTAAAGGCCAAATTAGTTGATATCAAGAGATATCTAGTGCTCTCACCAGACATATCATAACCGTGATAACATACTGTAGGTTCACACGTGGAACTACCATGCCATGCTGAGCCATACTAAGATTAAGCCATACCAGGATTATACCCATAGACTATTAGGTCTGCATCTGATTGATTTCTAGGTCTAAATTCCATTGTAAAGCCTGACTAGAATAGAGTCACTGAATCAATTGCTCAATGCAAAGTCAACAGTTATGTCATTCTTACTTATTTTATTCAATGGATTTATTCTAGTTGGGCCTAGTAACTAGGTTTAGGCCTCAGTCATAATTAAAGCAGATTAATTGAAATAGGAATTTGGAGGAATTAAAATGTAATACTTCCTGATGATGAAAAGTTTCTCCTCTCTTAGTAAATCATAAATTTAAATAAATAAATAAATAAATAAATAAATAAATAAATAAATAAATAAATAAATAAATAAAAAGAAAGATCAGTAAAGCAGTTGAGAGACCACTGGCAGGACCAGCCCTAATTATCTGTCATCCCACTTTTTGAGCTATTTTCAGAATGTCCCAGTTTCTCTCTCCTTCTTCCTCCTTACTTAATTAAAGTATTTATACCCTATTCTTCAGGCACAAATGCTCTCAGAGCGGCTTACAAATTGTTAATTTGACAGTTCCCTCCCCTCAGGCTTTCAATCTAAGTAAGACATGACACAAAGGGAAAAGGGAATAGCAGTGTGGGCAGGGAGCAGCAGATACTGCCTTTTCTTCTTTCCATCCAAGGCTAGGCCATTTCCACACTACACTGTTAACAGTGCTATTATTCCACTTTCAACATGTTATGGAATCTTGGGGTTTGGAGGTTAGGAAGGGACATTTAGAATTATCAGCCAAGGAGCTCTTTAGCCTCGGGAAACTACAAACCCCAGAATTCCACAGGATGTTGAAAGTGGAATAATAGCACTATAACAGTGCAGTGAGGAAATGGCCCTAGATTAGCGGCAGTTGGGGTAGAGGAAAGGCCTTTCATCTGCTTCTGGGCCTCGGCATGGTGGAGCTGTGCTTTTCTATTTTTCTCTCCTTCCAAGACCCTTTTGTTCTCAGCTGCAAACAGAGTTCAAAGTGCAAAAGCAGTTTGTACTCAGTGGACTCAGAAGGGGGGAAAGGTGAAGAGTAGCACAATCGTGCCTTTCCCAGGAGGCTTGGGCATAAGCAAACTGATCCACTTTCACATAGCTTGTGTGTTCTTCCTCATTAATAACTATTGCTATCTTGACCACTCTCCGATGTTGCTTGTCCACATGTGTCCTGGTTTTCATCTGTGAAATGTTGGAAGCTATGCACACAAAAGCAAGATTAACTATTACTACCACCACTACTATCTATAGACAATAGTTGTTCTTGAGAAAATAGCCATTCAGTAGAATGGGAAAACCCAAACTTAATCCATAAGGTGTAATTATTGAAAGGCTGGTGCTGTCAGCTCTGAAACAGCCAGCCTGAGGCCCGACTTCCTGAGCATGGCCAGGACATTTGCATGGTTATTGATCAAACAGAAGGGCAAGATTTCCAAAAGCTGCCTTGTTATAAATGATCCTGAGTGCTAGTATGCCATTTGTTTAAACCTACCATTTGGAGGTCAGAATGGTGTTTGCACAAGAATAATGAGTTGTGAGTAATATCTTTCCTCCACATAGACTGTGTGTTTTGTTTTAAAACAGGCAATAACTATTTAGATTGGGATTTTCAAAGGCACAGCAGTGGTTTAGGACTCCATCCCTCGTGAAAACTCAGTTACAGCTCTTTATGTAGGTCACTGTGGGGAACTTAGAGGTCACCTTGTCCCAGGATTTGTATCAAATACTAAATGCACACAGACGGTCCGGCACTTCGAACTTGGAATATGGCTGATTCAGACATATATTGGCACATATGACATAATGGATATATTTTACTCTGTTGGGTGACATGGAAACTAGATCAGCTATGTATATGTATGTATGTATATGTGTGTAAGTGTATATATGTGTGTGTGTGTATATATATATATATATATATATATATGGAAAAAGAGAGAGAGAGGACATAATGCTACAACCATTGTATAAGCTTTGTGCAGTTTTTAAAAAGATTTTAAGTGACCTTTTTGGAAATTTATTGTACACAAAATGGTCAGGATGTTGGTTAAAGACTTGATACAGAGGTGAACAGCTGCTAAGGGTTGGAGGAGCTACATGGGGCATTTGAAAGCTGTATTTTTTTAAAAAAATGAACATTTTTAATCAAATAAAATTCAGAATGTCACACACACACACACACACACACACACACACACACGCACACTGTTTACTCTAATCAATGTCTGGTTTATTTCCTGAGGTTTTAAAAAAAGGCCTTCCTGGATCTAAGATAGCCCAAGGCTGGGTGAGAACATTCCAAAACTGCCCCTATTTTAAATACAACCAACCAACCAATCAAGCAATCAATCAAATTGGAGGGGACACTGGAGGCCTTTGGATGGTGGCATGTGGACCATAAGTTGCCCATTCTTCCCTCTGGTTTAATATTTAATACAATAGATTATGCAGCCCTGTCAGATCATTTGTATGTTTTACTGGAATATATGTGTATCATGAATGTCAGTGATGATTTTTCCTCTGAAATAAAGCCTACAGCACATGGTATTTGTTGGCAGTCTCCCACCCAAGTATTAAGCAGGGCTGACCCTGCTTAGCTTCCAAGATCAGATAGGATACCTTCAGGGTATTTAGGCCTTTCACTGGAGTATATATAAATTAAAGAATCAAATGGGATTTAGTAATGGACATCTTGATTATGGAGAGAAACCCCTTAAATAAGCATGGCTGAGACAGTAAGATGGCATCAGGAAGGAGAGTTTAGTTTATAGGTACAACTAAATGGTTCATGGCTACATACGAGATATAAGTTGAAGAACTAGAATAAGGAAATATTAGAGTTTGCTGGGGGTGGGTGGGGATGGAAAAAATCTCTTATCTTTTTATATTGTAGTTCAGGACTGGGGACATTGTGACTCCAAATGGATTCTAACAGCTATCAGCCCAGCCAGCTAAGAAAGGATGGAAGCCTCCACTGGTACAATGTAAGGAGTGTGAATGTAAGAAACATAATATGGGAAATGGAGGACGTTAAATACCCTACATCTGATCCTTGGAAGCTAAGCAGGGTCCTCTCTGGGTTAGTATTTAGACGAGAGACTGCCAACAAATACCAGGTGCTGTACGCTATACTTCAGAGGAAGGAACTGGCAAAACCACCCCTTAGTATTGCTTGCTTAAGAAAACTCTATGAAATTCATATTGTTGCCATAAGTTGACAGGTGGCTTGAAGGCACATACACACATGCATGGGCCTAAATCTCCCCTTCCCACATTCAGTGCTCCCCATCTGGACTGAGACCTCACAAACATACTTGTAAAACAAACAAAGAAAAAGAAATTAAGTCACTGCTAGTTATATAATGTATTGTATGTCCCAGAGATATAGTTAGGCTGTGGAAAATTTAGTTTTTGGACTGTAATTCGTGCTGTTGATGCTCACTGACAGTCAGAGACACCTCTCCAGAGAAACTAGTAACCTTTCTAGGCTCTGGGTACAGTACCTACTTTGCCTGTGAGTTGGTCCCAATCTCAGTACTTGGCATCTCCAAAAGATCTGAGAAACCTCTCCCTGTCTAAGACCTTAAGGATGCATGCCAATTAATCTAGGCACTTCAGGTCTAAACACACCAGTGCTCTGACAGGGTAAACAAATTTATGAGTAGTCTTTATATCCCATGAACCACTGTATCATCACAGAAGAAAACAAATGGTTTCCCCAAAAGCTTTACTGTTCTTCAATACAGCGTTTAAATGAACATCTGTACCCAGAAGGTTAAGCCATATGCTGTGTTGAGCTCTGGTCCTTGTAAGCAGCTGCAGTAATTAATGGAAGTTTTAAACAGCCAATGGGCATTTCTCTTACACGAAACACTATCTAATAAGAAGCTCTGAAAAGGATACAACCAAATTCACAGGTTCAAGTCTCTGGAGAATTATTAAACATACCAAATTTAGAGAGAGCCAATATGGTGTAGCAATTTGAACATTGGACTATGACCCTGGAGACAGAGTTTGATTCCCAGCTCAGCCATGGAAACCCACTGGGTGACCTTGGGCACTTCGCACACTCTCAACCCCTGGAAACCCCATGATATGTTCACCTTAGGGTTGTCAAAAGTTGGAAATGACTTGAAAGAACACAACAACAACAACAATAAAAATAAACCAAACTGAGACAGAACCTGACTTCCTAACTCCATCACCTAGACTATCACATAATTATTACATGGAATTATAAACTGGTCTAGGACTTGTGTTAGAAACACATGGACAGAGCATGCAGCAAATTGCAAAGCATGTTAGACATTTACTTTGGTAGTATTACTGTCAACAAGATGGAGAGATATTTGTGGGATTTTCTAGTCCTTATGCCAAAATATTTTCAGTAGCTTAGGCTTCTTGGGTTGGATCTGCAGAAAGTTTCTTTTCTTGTTCTGTCTCAGGCAGTAAAATATCTTAGGAAATACCTAATAGGAAGCCTAGTGACAGCCTGTGAAATTGTCAGGGTAATCAGAGCAGTCTTTAAAATATGCCTAACATGGAAAGGCCCATAAGCTCCTCAAACATGGCAATATTGAAGCTCACACTACTTGGAAAACATCTGATGGTTCCTGCTTCCTGTGAATGACCTCCAGTGTGAAAAACAGAAGCAGGGTCCCTGTCACAATTTCGTCTCATGCTAGAGATCCCATGCATACGGGTGGATGAGACCATCAGCCAGCTGCTTCCCAATTGGCAAGGGAACAGATCCCCGTCAACTGCAGCAGTCGCTTCACAGTATGGTGACTGGGCTACACAGAGATCACGAATACAGAACAGTCAAAAGTAGATAATTCTAGGTTGCACATTCATAATAGCCCAACCAGATCCTTAAGTATACTTAACTAAATAACCTCTTCTGGTATGACCCCCCTATACTTGATGGAAACATCATTCATCCATGCTCTGATCATTGGCAGAATGAACCTCCATCTCCCTATGCAACTGATGTCCAATAAAGTAGGGGGGGGCAATTGTGGCAATAATGTCAAACTTGAGATCAAGTAATGATCATGGATGTCAGCCTGTTACAGATGAATAGATCTAGGTAATCAATCTGTATTCACAATTGCTACTTAGTTATAATTATGAGGCTCTTACTACAATCATAACTTCCTTCCTAGCCCACTTTACTGGGCATCAGCTGCAAGGGAAGGAGGAGATCCATTCTGCTCGTGATTTCAGTGTGAGAAAATGATCTTTCAGTCAATTTTGGGGAGGCCGAGCCAAGAGAGGTTACTCAGTTAAATATACTTAACTAGGCAGCTGCTACAGGATTCCAGCCTACTTTCCAATTGATTTCCTAATTGAAACTCCAAAAGTAAAATAATAAATAAATAAACAAATAAATAAGAAAGAGTCTTTTGCACACAAAGAGAACATGAATGATCACTTTTTGAAAGCAAGTAGTTGCTGTGTCATAATCTGAGCTCCCCTCCCCACTAGAAGTTAGTTAGCATTACACTGACAATCATTAAACAGTAATGTTTCGCTTCCCCAGTTTTTCAAAAGTAACTAGGATATTTTAGTACAAAACGCAACTCTTTCTTTCTTTCAAAGTCTCTCCTTTCCAAGTTGCTTTTCTCCTCATATGTAAAATAGATGTGGAAATCTCACTCTAAGGATAAAGGCAATTTGTGGGATGAATTCAGAGTAGGAAACCAGCCAGAGATAGTTAAACAGCACCTCCTGTTCCCATCTGCCCTTCCTCTGCTCCTGATATCAATCTCCTGGGCCATTTCCACGCTATACTGTTATAGCGCTATGATTCCACTTTCAACATTCTGTGGAATCCTGAGGTTTGCAGTTTTTGGCCCCTCCCGAACTGCAAACCCCAGGATTCCATAGGATGTTGAAAGTGGAATCATAGCACTATAACAGTCTAGTGCAGAAATGGTCCTGGAATGTTGGTGGTGGTGACATTGTGCTCTCCTCCTCCTCCTCCAAATAACCACCATCACCACCACCACCACCACCTGTATGGAAAGGCACGCAGGACTCCATATAATGCATAGCTTGTGTTACCCTGTTTACTGGGGGTCCCGGGAGGGACACCTAAATAACCAAACAACAACACAACTTTGGGGGAAATTAGCTGGAGCACTCACTAAAGCTAGCGAGAGGCAGGGAAACTTAGCAGGATCTTGCAATCCAGTGTCTACGGGGTCAGGTCAGTCAAGCAACCAGACGGGTTAAAACAATAAAAATGATGTTTATTAAGTACAGACAAATATTAAAGACACCACAGTCACACAGATAACTAAGGAATCAGAGACTGACTTGGGGATAGGGATTTTCAGAGGGAAATGGGTGATACAACACCTGTCTCGTAGTCCTGGACCTTGAGAGCGAAGTTGGGGTGCGATGAAGAAGCTCAGCGCAATTGGCTGAGGGGAGCTCGCCAAGCAGAGTGGTAGCAAGGCAAGATGGAAATCGGGAGCAATCCGAGGAAGATCTCGGAATCAGGGGTTTTTATAGGGAGAAATGTGACTGCAGGACATGCCTTACTCGGTGAGAACAATGCGTTTTAGGAGCGGGACAAAGCTTTGGAAAGGTCAGAATTTAGCATGATTGAATCAGAGCCGAATTAACAATAGTGTAGCCAATATGCAAATACGGAGCGCTTAGTACAGCTTTGTCAGGTTGCCTGCTCGGGGCAGGGAGCCTTTGTTAGTATCGCGCATATGCAATGAGGTGTTTGCTGGAGAGGTCCCTCAAACGACGAACCGGCTGTATCTGGCCTGCCTGGGTGGAGAATGGAATGTCCAGCAATGATCAGCCGTGCCTGTTTGCGTGCTTGTCCGGTGGCCTCACAAACACGTGGAGTGGGCTGGCAGAGGAAAGCCGAATTGTTTGATATCAAAGTGATATCGAGTGCTATCTCCGGGTAGGCCTAGACTGCAGTAACACTTGCATCCTCTGTGGGGTACATTTAGTTCTGTGCTTGCCTGTTCTTCAATACAGCTTTGATGAGGGTAATGGCATACAGCGACAACATCAGCCCCCAGCCATTTCATTATTAGGGTTGTGATAAAGTTAACTTTCATACCTTCTGGCTTTTTACAAAAGAAGTAATCACTTTGTGAAGTTAAGTAATCTCACAAGGTTATGCATACCCAAATCTCAGAGACCCTTTTTTCACTAGGAAAGCACTTTGGAAAGTAAAGTGGGTGCTGATTTCTTCTTGTGCAGCTGGTCTCACAATAGCCCAGAGTTGGAGTTCTTACAACTCATTACTGTTTCTGAAAGTTTGGGGTGCCTTATTTATTTAGTAATTTGAATTATTTAGTTGAATTCCTTAGTTTGGTTTTAACTTGCCCTGTCTTCAACCATCTTCCGCAGGACACCCCTGCAGTTGCCAAAATGCTTGGAAGCCTGGCAAAGTGGGTGTGTCACCTAGAAACTTTATGGGGCTCAAGGCAGATGTATTGTAGGGGAAATGCTGCTGCCTCCTACAAGGATACATGCATGAAGGGAGGGGCCTGGTGAGCATTTTGGCAGTGTTGGGGCAGGAACAGGTCACATACACATGAACTAAGGAAAGAGATCCTTCCTTGGTAGAGATCCAGGACAAATTGCCCAAGTCCTAGTTAGCGCTACTGCCACCATTGCCACCCCCTAATTTTTCTCTTTTGCTACTATCATAGGAGAATTTCACAGTAAACCATCCTACCTGGAGTAGGCCCAGTCTCTTCTGAACTGTACTGAAGCCAGGCTGCTATTGCACCTTGAAGTTCAGCAAAACTAAATGCTCTAGCACTGAGGGCTGGTTAATTTGATTTTGCTCTACATTTATGGTCATTTCATTATAGGGCTGAATTTATGCTATGTTTGCTGAATTGTTAAAAATTTGAATGTAATGGTATGTTGTATAGAATGCTTTTTGATAGGTTTGTTGTGAGCTGATTTGAGTTCAGTCTGTGGTAGAAAAAGAGCCAGAATGGTGTAGTAATTTGAGCACTAGACTACAACGCTGGCGAACAGGGTTCAACTCCACTCTTGGCCATGGAAACCCACTGTATGATCCTGGGTGTGTTATACACTCTCAGCCCCAGAAAACCCTGTGATAGGTTTGCTTTAGAGTCACCATAAGTCAAAAATGACTTGAAGGCACACAACGAGAACGATGATGGAAAACTTGCATACAAATCATATCAAATCAACACCATGGTTGCTAGATGCAACTGTTACAGAAGGCCCCTATGGTATTGCAAAGCCCTGCCCTTGTGACATTACAAGGACCCATCCCATGACCAGAGATAGACACTAATGAGTTAAAATTAATTAAGTCATGCCTGCTGAAAGTGGTTGCACCTTGGTATTTGTTCCGGAGCCATTGGCCCCTGTCCCCTGGCAAGTTTACAGGAAAGAAAGAAATTGTACCCAAAACAAAGAGACTCATCCTCCTGAAAGCCTCCAATATAGGTGGTTCTGTTACTTCGGCCCAGGCCTACCCGGTGATAGCACTAGATATCTCTTTTGATATCAAAACCATTCAGCCTTCCTCTGCCACCCCACTCCACGTGTTTGCGAGGCCTCCGGACAAGCACATAAACAGGTGCGGCCGGTAATTGTTGGACATTCCATTCTCCACCTAGGTGGGCAGAACAGAGCCACTCCGTTGCTTCTGGGACCTCTTCTGCAAATACCCTTTTACTTAAGCGCGACACTAACAAAGGCGCCCGGCTCTGAGGCGATAGTCTTACAAAGCCAAACTAAGTACTGTGCATTTGCATACTGGCTACACTATTGTTAAATCAGCACTAAGCCGATCATGTTAAACTTGACCTTTTCCAAAGCTTTGTACCCCTCCAAACTCGCATTGTTCTCACCAAGTAAGGCATGGCCTGCAGTCACAATTCACCCTATATAAAACCCCCGATTCCGAGACCACCTCAGATCGCTCCGGACTTCCGTCTTGCCTTGCTGCCGCTTTGTCTGGCGAGCTCCCCTCAGCGAACCGCGCTGAGCTTTCTTCCCTGCATCCCAATAAACTCAATCTTCAACTTCTTCAGGACTACGAGAAAGGTGTCGTATCACCCATTTCCCCTGAAAATCCTTATTTTCAATTCTTCCATTAGCTGTGTGGCTGTGGTGTCTTTACTGTTTGTTTGTCTTTTAATAAAAACATCATTTTTGCTATCTTTAAAACTGTCTGACTGCTTGACTGACCTGACCCCGTAGACGCTGGGTTGCAAGATCCCTGCTAAGTTACCCTGCCTCTCGCTAGTTTTAGTGAGTGCTCCAGCTAATTCTCCCCAGAATTGTGTTTGTGTTTTGGTTATTTGGGCGCCCCTCCCTGGACCCCCAGAGAACAGGGTAACAGTTCTCCTCTAAAGCAAGGTGCACAGTCCTGCTTTCAAGAAAAAAAAAACATGTTGAATATGTTTTTGAAAAAACAGGAATGATCTTGGGGTTGATTCTAGTTCAGAAACATACACACATGCCCTACCTCCAGCCACATGCACAATGTCTTCGCTTTAATTACTGTGTATTCCAGAAATGGAAATAATATGGCTTTTCCTATATTGATGGAATGCAGCTCCCAACAGCCCTCACCTGCAGGGCCAGTGGTGAGGGATGCTGTTCAACAACATCTTAAGGGCCACACAGTTCCCACCTCCAACCTAACCAGATGAAGCTCAAAAGTTTGCACAGTAATTTGTGCCCTTTGGGCTCACCCAGTAAATATATTATGCTAGTATGGATTTCAATATTTTTTCTTTTGGAATGTACACTGAGAGCACTAGGAACCATGCCGAAGGCACACCTAGTCCAACTAGATGTTCCATCCCCACAAAAGCCAAACAGATGTCCATGGGACATTCACAAGCAGCACATGCAAGCAATAGGGGAAGGTGGCAGTAGCAGTGACAGCGATGGGGATGGGGATGTGAAGGGGGGGCAGGATCAACAAGTGTTGGCGTTAATTGTTGTTGGTATTGTCTGGAGTGGAAAGGACCACTTCAGGCACTTAGTGATGGATAACAGAGATTGTACTGCAAGGTTGGCTCTAATGTTAGGAAATGAGTGAGATTCTAGGTGTCACAAAAGGGCAATAAATTGTAAACTTGTTTAATTTGTTGCTTTACACCCCTTGACTTGGGTGAGTGAGAGACTGTTTGCTTCTTTGTCTCTGGCAGGAGAATATTCTCAGCCAGGATTGTCAGCGCTGTGTGTGCCCATGTCCCTTCCCCTCCCTTGACAAGAGGACATGGTATTTCCACAT
Organism: Ctenosaura bakeri; assembly: GCA_948474755.1. Lineage (NCBI taxonomy): Eukaryota > Metazoa > Chordata > Lepidosauria > Squamata > Iguanidae > Ctenosaura > Ctenosaura bakeri. The sequence goes on from CAOLHI010003312.1 coordinate 110,755, forward strand.
CCTCCTTACTCAACTTCCTCTGGGAAGTCCTCTGCACTTTCACCCTCAGAAGATGAGGTGTTCTTTACACAGCAAAGGAAGCGGTGATGGATAATATTGTTTATGTATCTCATTTGTGCAGGAGGATTTCCAGCCCCCCTCTCTTCATATCCAGGTTAAGAAAATGTGAAGTCAGCTTGAAGTGACTGTTTCTTATCCTCTGAGGCTTCCACTGCTTTGTTCGCAGGCCAATGATGCATTTCTCATTCATCACCTTTGTGCTCTTCCTAATGGCCATGCTAAATAAAAAAAGTCATTGTTATATGTCATGGCGCAGCATCCTTTCTGGCTCAGAAGATACACTGAGAGAAGAACGGTCAATGTACTGTGCAGATTGCTGGTTGAGTCTTCGTTCATCAGAGGACTCCCATGATCACGGCATAGAAAGGAAAAGGAGGTTGGTAGGAAAAAAGGAATTTAGTAACACCTTTGAGGCTAACTGGTTTACTTCAGCATAAGGTTTCATGGACATTAATCCACTTCTTCAGATGTGCTGACGCGAGTACAATATTACAGTCTAGTTATTTATGTACATTTACATAGTTGTAGGAATGGGATCAGAATGCTGTAGGATATAGAAAGATTTAAAAAGTGATCCTGCTTCAAAGTGCAGTGGAAGATAATACTGAAATCATGGGTGACAATATTACAACCTGTCATGTTGCTGCCAGGGACAGAGTCAGCATCTGGGCTTGTAGCAGGATCTTGTCCCTGTACTTGTAGCCATACTATGTCCCTGTACTTATATCCATATTATGAGTAGTTATCAAAGTCCTCTCATCCCATTATCCCTGTCCTTCTGTGTGGTGGAATAAACTAATTAACTCACTGACAGCAACATAGGCATCCTGGGGATGAATCATAATATTTATCTACTACATGGCCCAGAGAGTTTGCCAAAGAAAGGTGGGGAAAATGAGAGTCTACTTCTTAAGTGTTCTTCCAGATAAGGCATTTATTGTGTAATTGCCTTGTCTTGAAGCGAGTGGGATGTACTGGTCTGAGTGTTATGGACTACGACTCTGGAGACAGGGTTTGAATCCCTGCTCAGCCACGGAAACCCACTGGATGATCTTGGCAATCACATTCTCTCAACCTCCGAGAAAAGCAAAGGTAAACCCCTCTGATAGGGTCACCTTCTAGCTAAGGAAAACCCCATGATAGGGTCACCTTCCAGTCACTGTAAGTTGAAAACAACTTGAAAGCACACAACAACACTTAGCATCAACCACAAAATAGCAGTGTTTTTGACTTGGAACCATCCTGTATCTTCCAGCTGCTGCTTTCATTTTTTTTCTTTTTCTTAGGATGTGAAAAGGAACAAAGTTTCAAAAAGTTACTTTTTCAGGTCAGAATTTTGTTTGGTACTCTACATAAGCAGTTGCACTTTTTCCAGAGTTGTATGGTGGTAGGAAGGGTAAGCTGGCATAGGGTAGTGGTTCAAGCACTGGACTACAACTCTGGAGACCATGATTCAAATCCCTGCTTGGCATGGAAAACCACTGGGTGACCTTGTGCAAGTCACACTACCTCAGCCCCAGATGAAAGCAAAGGCAAACCCCTTTTGAATAAATCTCACCAAGAAAAACCTGTGATAGGTTCACTTTAGGGTCACTGGAAATGCCCTGAAGGAACACAACAACAATGGCGACAACAACAAGAACAAGAACAACAAGAACAAGAACAACAACAAGCAAGCCAGGGAAGGCAGACAAAATCTGCCAGTTCTAAACAGCTTGTTTCTTTAATGTCTGACATCCCTCATGACTACTAAGCCCATGGCCTTTTCTGTTCTGCCTCCACCACCTATCACAGTCTAGTGCATTAACAGGATTCCTGCCTTGTAGTACAACAGTAGCCATGATCCATGGGGGATTTGGGGATCTCTCGTCTGAAAGAATAATTTCTCCAAATTCTGAAGAGTGGGAATAGCTCTATGGTCTCTTTCCTCTTTTTAACCTCTTTTATAATTACTGATGCCCAAGCCCTTCTGTCTCCCACCCCAATTTTTTTCTCTCCATCCCCCAGTGAAAATTGTCTTGCTACATCCTTGCGAATGCACCCATCTGCATACCTCTTTCAGATTCTATAACAGAAAAATCTCATTTTGCCTTCATCAGATTACAGTTTCCCACTTTCAGTTCACCATGCTTGTCTAACCCAGCAGTATCCCAATATTTGCAGGAGGGGAAGTGAGTGGATTCAGTCTGCATTGATAGCAAAACCTTCAGCTATGGTTGCACAAGGCCTAATCTAATTGTGTAGCCCAGGAAAGGGAAGAGGATCTAGTAACAATAATCTCAAGAATCTTCCCCCAAGTTGTAGGGGAAGAGATTGCTGAAACATGGACAGAGCCATCCTCTATGAACAGAACTTTTTGCCAGTGGAAGTCAGATCCTGAATCTACCCTGTAACATGAAGATGTGTTATATTTCAGTGTCTGAATCAACGTGTTTGTTCCCCAGATTTGCCTCTTGGCATGTGTCTCCATCCATGCTGTGAAACAAGCTGTCTGCAGTCTGCAGCTCATCCTGGGTGCTGTCCCAAGTCTTTGTCATGGGAAAGTTAATGCCTCATTAAATTTTCCCTCTAATAGCCTTCAAGGCATCTGGATTTTTCACCTTACCATTTGTGTGCTACACAACCCAAAAGGGATGCCGTAAGCTTATGAACCACCCGGAATTCTTGAAAGACTGCAGAAAAAGTGGGATAGGGAGCTCACTCAAACATAACATTCTGGTTTATTCTCAATGCCTGTTACAGTTCATTCATGTATTTATTTTTTTAAAGAAAAACCAGAGCTCCCACCCTAATGGATGACAAGCGGACTCCCTTAATCATTGAAAAGAAAGAAAATTAATCTAAGATGGATGGGAACCATTTAGTGGTTACATTGCTTCATCTCCAACACGATCTTCACCCATGTGAGTTCTGTCATTTGGCATGTAAACAAGACGACTCTGTTTATACATATATTGGAAGCATGAAGTGGTAGTGAGTTGTTTCAAGCTGACATGGAACATCAGGATGCTAAATGTGGGAAATGCAGTTGATACCTTCCCCAGAGCTACTATCTGGTTGTTGTTTTTAAAAATTAAAAACAACAACAACAACAACAACAACCCTGGAGCCATTGGTCCATCACAAAACAACTGCTGGGAAGTAGATGACAATATTTGTCCCTGTAATGACCTTCGATGGCCCATTTGGAGCTAAAAATTAGCTGAAAATTGCTATCCGAAATTACTTCTGGTTGTTATTTCTGAGGTTTTCAAAGGTGTTTTAAGGGTTTTGAGGAATAGGAGGAGTGTTTTTTAGCTGCTGCTCATGGAACAATAATTCACCTTTTTAAAGGTAGGTTTTCACCAAACCTTATGAGAGTGCTTGGAGAGATCAGTAATGCTAGAAGCCAGTTTGCTTCAACATCTCTTGCCTAGCAAGAATATTCTCAATGCTGAAGAGAAAGATCACTCATCAGAAAAAGGCTGTAAGTGGTACTGGTGAAATTCAAAAACTAGATACTTGGGAACTATACTGCAGGAGGGAATAGAACCCTTTAATTAATGACAATGAGGACGATGAGAAGAAAAGAAGAGGGGGAGGACAGAAAGAAACCCTCCCTCATTGGAAAAAATATTTCCTGGTTCAAGATAACATTTAATGTGTGTGTGTATGCGCCTTCAAATTGTCTGCTGATTTCTGGTGCCCCCATTAATTTCATAGGATTTTCCTAAGCAAGGGATACTCAGAGATGGTTTTGCTAGTCCCTTCCTCTTACAGCCTACAGCACCTGGTGTTTGTTGGTTGTTTCTCATCCTAGTACTAACCAGGGCTGACTCTGCGTAGCTTGCAAGATCAGATGGGATATATGACAACTTTGAAAATGGTCAAAATTAAGCTTATTTATGATGCAGCCCATGAGAAATCAGAAATCTGTATAGAGAGAAAATATGGTTAGGTATTACTTTTTAATTTTCTTTGATTTTATGCTCAAAGTTGCTTATCGCTATGTACAAGCATCAACCTAAAATTCATGTGCAGGGTTTGGGGCAAATATGGACAATCCTCCTCCTAATGGCAGCTTCTCTGCTTCTCTAAAAATGCTGTGCAGAAGAACAGGGGATTTTGCTGAAGGGAGCAAGCTGTTCTACATGGGGACAGCAGTGAGGAGATCCCTAAAAATCAAGCAGACACATTTTCTGTGAGTGGGACATCACCAGTTGGATGCAAGTCCTGTCTGCTTCAGCAGCTGCTGAAATGAAACAGGCACAGTGGCTAACAGGAGGGGCTGTGAGAACAAGCCCACAAATAGTTCTAGTCCCTCCATGATGCATCTTTGCCTCTATTCTTTAAAGGAAAAGAAAAAAACCATGCAATTTTACACTACAGATTTACTTTTTTATGGGGGAAAATAGAAGCACGAATGTCTGTAAAGCTCTTTGAAAATGAAAGTACTAATTATTACAACACCTAAAGGATCATTTCTAAGGCTTTGCAGCATAGAAAATAATTAACATCTGAAGGGATTCATTAAGAGTCAAAATGAAGCTCTTGTATAACGAGCTACAACAAGAACAGCACACTACTCTCTCAGCAGACTATTCTTCAAACAGGTTCAATGCTGTCATAACTGAATTACCATTTAAAGGGCCTCTTTCATTATCTTTTTATTTAAGGCTAACTAAATTCTTTTTCTTTTTAATTAATGCTTCTCCTCTCTTCCCAGATGTACTGATTTCTAGGAACAATGCAGTTTTAGATTTTTTTTTAAAAAAAGAAAAAGAATAATTGCAACGCCAGTTATTTAGTAGTTATCATGTTTGCTAAGTGCGTGAGAGAGTTATTAGCTCGGTGGTAGAAAAATTAGATAAACAATTTCGCAGACAATTTTGCTGCTATGTGTGGCGAGGGTGGGAGGCTGTTAGAGGAATGTATTCATAAATGAAGAGACTTTCATAGGGAAAAAAAAGATTAAGCACATAGAATCGGAACAAGCACCATGTATTCCAGCTCTTCTTCTCTAGATGTCCTTCATCACAAACAGCTACACTAAGAATAAGCCAACAATAAAAGATACCTCAGAGTATGCAGAAAACACCTGGTCAAATAAAAAGGTTGTCATAGCTCCCTGGGCAACAGATTATATAATGAAGACACTGTCTAATTACTGCCCATCTCACCTTCAACAAGGAATGCCCAAAATGAGAACGGCATATATGAATGGCTTAGCCTATTAATCTGCAAAGTATCTGTGGCTCTCTCCACACATAAGGCATAAGAACATAAGAAGAGTCCTCTTTGTTCAGGATAAAGGCCTTCCAAGTCCAGTACTGTATTCCTCTGGGATGCAGTGATGGCTGATAGCTTCCATGTCAATGGGGCAGTGAATCCAATCTAGGTTTTAGACTAGCCTTCAAAGGAGCTACCCAAGATGTTGAACCCTGCTGAACGTTTAGCACCTCCGACAGCCCATTTGACATGATCCAAAATGTGCAATGGATTCACTAGCCCACTGACATGTGAGCCTCCACCTGCCACTGCTGTAAAGTTTACAGCCAACCACACCCTATGCTCACACTGTCCAGCAATTAGCATATACATGCACATTTCCTCTCCTCTTGCAGATAGTATACAGCCTCCATGATTAATAGACACTACCTTAACTTTTGTGAATTTGCTTGATCCCCTTCAAAAACTCCTAATATGGGGAGCACTGTTACACCTTGTAACAATTTTCATGGTTTATTCCTGTGAGGTGGGAAGTAGTGCTTATTTTTGTCTATCCTGAATACCCTACCATTCCGCTTCATTTGAGGAGCCAATCACAAAACAAAGATCCTTTTCCTACCAGCAATATCTTCCAGTTCAAATGCCACCAGTTTGTACTCAAACTTGTAGATACCCTAAAAGCACTAGATCCCACCTGATCTTAGAAGTTAAGCAGGGTCAGCCCTGATTAGTATTTAGATGAGAGACTGTCCATGGATACCACGTGCTGTAGGCTATATTTCAGAGGAAGGAACTGGCAAAACCATCTCTAAGTATTCCTTACCAAAGGAAACTCTGTAAAATGAATAGGCTTACCATAAGTTGACAAGTGACTTGAAAGCAAGCACACATTTGTGTGCACGCACACACACACACACACACACACATGCACATATACAAAAAAAATTGATTACTCCCCTCCTCCTTCTGTGGGAAAAGTTTGGTAGAGTGACAAAATGGTTTCGTTTTAGACACATGCTAGTAAGTGCTTACACCTCTTTTGTTGCCGTTGTGTGCCTTCAAGTCCTTTCCAACTTATGATAACCCTAAGTTGAACCTATCATGGAATTTTCTGGGGCTGAGAATGTGTGATGCACCGAAGGTCACCCAGTAGATTTCCATGGCTAAGCAGGAAGTGGAACCCTGGTATCCAAGGTCATAGTCCGATATTCAAAGTGCTACACCATACTGGTTTTCTTACACCTCTTTTAAGGTGATTTTAACAAAGAACTGTGGCATCAAGCTCAGAAGGGGCAGAAATGAAACCTGTGAATTATGATAACCATCTCAAAGAATGCTATCTCTTGCTTAGAAAAAAAACAACCCTCAAATGGCTATAAAAATCTTTCCTGAATAAGAAAAAGAAGGATTAAAGCATTTGGAAAAGGAGAGCAACTGATCCCCCACTCTTCTTATTCTTCCTTAACGTGCTGATGAACCCTTTTGTTTCGCAGAGTAATGGCACATTCATTAGTAGGTTTCTTTAAATTGGATTTTGCAATGTTTTTAAAGTGTTTTATGGATTTTCTAAGCATTCTTCACATTCTTCTTATCTTCAGCTAAAAGGTAGGCATCATTTAGCTGCATATCACTGTCACAAGAGGCAAACAAACACTTGGTGTTTAAGTTTCTACTCTCTTGATAAAAGGATAACAAGATTAAAATGCCACTAGATGGCCACTGTTGAAAGAAAGATCATGAATTCAACAGATCCTTGGTCTGATCTTGGAAGGGTTGCTTTTATTTTCAGCGTGACCAAAGCTACAGCTTTTAAAAACCACTTCTTTGGACTACCACTCTCAGAATTCATCACCCAGTGTGGTCAGTGACCGTACTGGCTCAAAGAGCTTGAGAACGCTATCTCCCAAAAGTAACTTTTCTGAGTTCTGCAAAAAGCTAAACCCTGGGTGTAACATTTCTGATCTGAGTTCCCGTCCCGACACCCCCGCACTCTTCCAGTCTTGATCTTGTGTTGTGTTGTGTCTTGAGTTGTGTTGAGGATTCTGCCTGCAAGGTCATGCAGGCACCCAGAGCTTATAAACACTACTTTTTTGAACTAAAACCATGTTGTTGTTGCTGTTGTGTGCCTTCAAGTCGTTTCTGACCTATGGCAACCCTAAGGTGAATCTATTATGCGATTCTCTTGGCAAGATTTGTTCAAAGGGAGTTTGCCTTTCCTGTTCCCTGAGGCTGAGACAGTATGACTTGCCCAAGGTCACCCAGTGAGTTTCCATGGCCAAGCAGGGATTCAGACCCAGTTCTCCACAGCCCTAGTCCACTACATCATGCTGGCATGCCCCCTGACCAATCAAGTGATGTTTTCAAGCTTTCAACCTTTCTAGTAAATGTGAAAAGACTGGGATAGAGTCAGCAGATATGCATGGCCCAACTGCAACATGTATCTATTGCTATGATGCCTGAATAGGCCTATAGACTTCCTTCTAATCAGAGATCTCTGGCCAGCTGACAAGAAATAGTAAAATGTTTCCAATGAACTGCTATTACCTTGTTTCTTTTCCCTCCCTTTTTTTCTTGTTATCTTTAAGGGGGGGGGCTAATGTTTTTGTGTCAGTATTTTTTTTTTTTAGCCTTCAGTTGACTATAAAAATCTCTTGTTTTGATAGTGTCATTTATAGTTTGAATACTTTTTTCTTTTGTGTATTTCAGCACAGTTTTTCAGCATGGAAGTTAATAAGCTGCAGTGAGGGAGCTCTAATAGCCAAACTACACATTACTTCAGCTACCTTACTTAGGGATTGGCATCAAGCGATCAGGATTGTCACAGGCTCTGAGGTTTCTGGAGCCAAGGCTGAGTCCTTAAATACCAACCACAGTTGCTCACAGTTTGTCGTACACACACACACACACACACACACACACACACGTTCCTGTTTGGAAATTAATATCAAAATCGTAAAATGAAATGAGGGGATTAATTTTTATCACCTATGTAGGGAGAAGGATAATTTAATCAGGCCTGCTTTCTTCTAGCCAGAAAATAGATGCAGAGCAGAGTGGAAAGTGAGCCCTGGCACCACCACGACTGGGAGGGAAGGAGGAAACTAACTAAGGCCATTTCCACACTATACTGTTATAGTGCTATTATTCCACTTTCAACATCCTATGGAATCCTGGGATTTGCAGTTTAGGGAGGGGCATTTAGAATTCTCAGCCAGAGAGCTCTTTGACCTCAGGAAACTACAAACCCCAGAATTCCACAGGATGTTGAAAGTAGAATAGCACTATAACAATCTAATGCAGAATTGGCCTAAGTAAATACAAGGATCCTTGCAGAGTGTTTGAGCCTTATCACACCACTCCTTTACATTGCCTTATTCCAATTGAAATCTGCTCCAGCCATTCTTGTGAAGATAGCTGACTGTTGATTCTCTCTATTGCACCCTTGCTGTATTTGCACTTTAATAGGATCATTTATACAGTTTGTTTATCCGCATCAAGGCATCATTACTGACTCCTCTACCCCGCCTCGTGTTTCATGATTGGTTCTTCTAGCTGTAATAGCACCATAGGGGTACAACATTGTGACGCTACAGATGGCCCTGCACATTTGTGGGTTTGATTTTCTTTTTTCTTTTGTAATGTTTTCATTAAGGTTTAGTCACCAAAAAAAAAGGAACAAGTGAGTCACATCTTATGGGTTTGATTTTCATGGATTTGATTATTTGCAAGATTCTCCAGGCCCTTTCTCCCCTGACTTCAGATGTTTCTTTTTGGGGTGGCTCCAATCAGGCTGCATACCCTTTAAAAACTTTCCTCAGGTCCTCCTCATCCTCCACCACCAGCCACTACCTGGCCAGCTAAGGATGGCTCACTGACTGATTTCTGGGCACTACAAACCTTCTTCCCAATGCCCCCCACCACACCCAAGGAAGGAGATGGGGGAGAAAAGGAAGTTTAGGGCTATTATGCTGACTAGTCTATATTCTCTCTCCTTTCCTTGACCTGCTTTTGACCCTGTTCTCCTCACCATGCCTCAGCCCCTTTCCCATAGACACACATTTTGATATTTGTGATTTTCCCACTTTTGTGAGGGCCATGTGCCCCTAACCCTAGCAAATGTGGAGGGCTGACTGCACAATACTTGCGGGAGGGGTTACTTCAGCCCAGGCCTACCCAGTGGATAGTACTAGATATCTCTTTTGATATCAAAACCATTTGGCCTTACTCTGCCACCCCGCTCCACGTGTTTGCGAGGCCTCCGAACAAGCACATAAACAGGCGCAGCCGGTAATTGTTGGACATTCCATTCTCCACCTAGGCAGGCAGAACAGAGCCACTCCGTTGCTTCAGCGACCTCCTTGCAAACACCTTGTTGCTTAGGCGCGACACTAACAAAGGTGCCCGGCTCTGAGCCGATAGTCTTGCAAAGCCAAGCTAAGCACCTTCCATTTTGCATACTGGCTACACTATTGTTGATTCTGCGCTAAGCCGATCATGTTAAATTTGACCTTTTCCAAAGCTTTGTCCCGCTCCAAACTCGCATTGTTCTCACCGAGTATGGCATGGCTTGCAATCACAATTCACCCTATATAAACCCCCTGATTCCAAGAGCACCTCGGATCGCTCCCGAGTTCCAGACCGCCTTGCTGCCGTTTTGTCCGGCGAGCTCCCCTCAGCGAGTCGTGCTGAGCTTTCTTCCCCACCATCTTCAGCTTCTTCAGGACTACGAGAAAAGGTGTTGTATCACCCATTTCCCTCGAAAATCCTCATTTCTAATTCTTCCGTTAGCTGTGTGGTTGTGGTGTCTTTATTGTTTGTTTGTCTTTTAATAAAAACATCATTTTTGCTATTTTAAAACTCTCTGACTGCTTGACTGACCTGACCCTGTAGACATTGGGTTACAAGATCCCTGCTAAGTTACCCTGCCTCTCGCTAGCTTTAGTGAGTGCTCCAGCTAATTCTCCCCAGAATTGTGTTCATGTTTTGGTTATTTGGGCTTCCCTCCTGGGACCCCCAGAGAACAGGGTAACAGTAGGCAAACGCAGGACTAATGCATCGCTGTGATGATATAACACCATCAAGGCTCTTTGCAGGTTGAAGCAACAAATCAACTGAGCCTTACAAATTGTGGCAAGCTGCTGCTTTATTGGCTGAGCTGAAGATTTGCACACTGCCCTTTCCTCTTGCCTGGAGCTCAGCCATCCAAAACTAGAGCACTTGTATCCTTTTATTCTACTTGAAGATGACCTGTGTAACCTGGAGACCCAGGGCCAGACCCTGAGATCTGGCAGCGCTAACTGGTACGGATCACCCTCCTGCCTGCACACAGACATTGGCAGAATAGAAACACACAGTCTGGATTATGACTGTAGTGTGGAGTCAAGGAGGCTTCAGACCAGAGGGGCAGGCAACCCATGTCATGCATGTGGTCTGCCTCCACTCATTTTTCCAGATCCTAATCCTAATCCCTCCCACCACCACTATTTTTAGACATGGAACATCACACACTGGGAAGGACCATTCTCCTATAACCCAAGGCATACAGTCCTCAGCCATGGTGTTTGATCAAAAGGACATTTTTTTAAAAAAGCTAGGGAGGCTTTTTTGAATGCATAGGTGGGGTGTGCCCATGCTTCCAGAGAACTCTAGTGCTGAAGTTCAAGGGAATGCATCAGAGAATTCTAAGTATCTCATGAAATTACAAATCCCAGAATTCCATAGGACGGAATCATGGCAGTGAAAGTGGTGTCACACTGTCATAACAGTGTAGTGTAGACACACCCATGGACGTCTGGCTACATCTGCTTTAGATGGCACAGTGTGTTGACTGAAGTGTACTTGGGGGTTGGAAAATTGGTCTTTGAACGATCCAGGTTTGCCCAAATCTACTTTAAGCTCTCTTCCTTCCCACCACTACAGTCCTGGTTCACACCATGGTCCTTCCCTCACACTGTTGTCTGAAACTTGTTTTGATGAATAAGATGCCATTAAACTGAGTGGACAATGCAGCAGGCAGTCCCAGAGAAGGGGCCCAATCTGAAATGGGACCCTATCAGTGCAGAATGCAGAAGGTTAAAACCCCCACATTGATCTGGGTTGAAGTGGAGGAGGCAATTTCTGAAACACACACACACACACACTGAAGTCAGGGCCAGAACCAAGCACTTTTGGTAAAGTAATATGGCCCTGTGAGAGTTCCATTGATAAACCTTTTAATTTCCAAGTGCCTAAGTAAAGCCTTGACTGATTTATAAAATCAACTGCAAGGGATATTAGATTTCATACTTAGAAAATGGCAGGCGGGGGGGGAGATTTTGTGGATCTCTAAGTAGATGGGGTTAATAATAAAAGAGAGAAATTTCCACTTGAATGCCAGTATCATATTCTTTTACTTTTGCTGTAGGTGGGGGGCACTGAGGGAGAGGGAAAGGGAGAGAAGTAACAGGTAAAAAGTCTCAAGCTTATAATTAAATGCTGTCCCCTTCACTGGGATGGTCTTATGCATTCCTGTGTATTCCAGACATGGGAGCCTAGCCAATCAGACATACCTACTTCCAAGAAGAAGATGAAAAGTAACAGAGAGCTTTTCTGCTATTGCTTGACAGCTATGCATTCATTTGGAATCTGAAGTTATTATTACAGGAATGACTTGCAATGCTTCATTATTTAAGGACATAGGCTGGACTTCTACATCACGTACTTTCTTACATACACACAACTGAGTAGCATTTCCTGGACCACCCACCCCCAACCTACTTTACCAGGCAGCAGCTGCACTGAGAGATGGAAGTCCGTTTAGCTGACAATCAGCTGACAAAAGGAGGCCACCAAGTCTTCAATAATCAGAAGCAGGACTCCAATCATAAATCCTCATTGTAGCCTCACTAGCAGGAAAAAGGTTGAAAGGTCATCCTAGTTGCATCCCAGTCACTAGCAGAATGGAATCCTTTGCCCAATCCACTGGTTGCTTGGTAAAGTAGGTTTGGAAGGGCATTCATGATCCTAGCAATAGTACCATGGTCACGACTACATAGTGTTCATGAATAATACAGATTTCTAGCTTGAGGTTGTACATCCATAACTGCAATAGTGAGTTTCACCAGAACTGGCACCCAACACTTTTGGTGTGAAACATTTACACTTATGAGAGATGAAGACTACTCATGCCAATTTGAATGCTGCTTTGCAGTCTAGTCTAAAGTACAGCAGTAGACTTGAACTGACTAGAGAACAAGCTATCTAGCCCTGACCAAAGCAGCAAACCCTCACGTTTCAAATACAACCAGGTGGCAAAGAAATCAGTGCTGAGACGAGAAAGGGCATAGTCATGCTGGCAGCAGCAACAGTGGTGGCACTGACAGCAGGGTGGCATGATGGCAGGGCCAGAACTAAGCACTTCCGGTAAAGTAATGATGATAGCACAGTTTGTGGTGGGTTGTTCTTAAGTATGTAATGAAGATACAGTAGCTTTGCAAAGGAGCTGCTCCTGATAGAGATGAAAGCAGACAGAACTGCTAGTTGGCCTAAAGACAAGGTGGGAATCACGCAGATGCTGTTGGACTGTAACTTCCTGCAACCCTAACAGAATAGCCAATAGTGAGGAATACCAGGCGATTAAATCCAGCAGTATCTAGAAGACTGCATGATTCCCTCCTCCTGCTTTAATAAAAATATATCAACATAGCTGTCTACATTTTGGGATTCTCCTTGGGGGTGTGCCTTTGGGGACTGCCACAGTCAACATCTGTGTGTCAAAGTTTGTTAGTGCTCTGGACTACTAATGATTCTATTATTTTTCATATAGAGGTAGAGGGTTAGCATGGTTTAGTGGTTTGAGCAATGGACAACTCCAGAAAACTGGGTTCAGATCCCCACTCGGTCATGGAAATCTGCTAGGTGACCATGGGCATGGCACATTCTCTCAGCCTCAGAAGAAGGCAAAAGTAAACCCCTTCTGAACCAATATTGCCTATGAATCTTAGGATTAAGTTGGAAACAACTTGAAAGGACATCACAAGAGTTGCATATCATTTTTACTGTCAGTCTTTAATCTTCTCAAATCTAGCCATTTGTACTGCAGTTAAATTGGGAGGTGATTTAAGGGCAACCAGCAAAATGTATACATCCAAAGGCTGCAATACTTTATGGCTCAGGGTTGCATAGTAGTTCCTCATGCAGACCTACACTAGGCTGAGCCATATATCACCTCCTGGCTTTCTGAACTCCCCACCACCAAACACATGGCCATTTCCTGCTTTGTGGTGAGCAGGCAGAATCACAGAAGCCTCTTGCTAGGTCCCTACAGCCAGATGCAAAATGACTGTAGCAACACTGAGGACTCCAGTGGAACCTGGCTGATGTCATAAGTTAGCACCTAGTTATGGGGAGATGGCTCTGCAATCCCACTCACTCTCTCTAAAACAGCAAATGACCATGCTGGCTGCTTCAGAGGCTGTTCAGGATGGCTTTGGGCAGTGCAGAGCAAAGAAGGAAACACCAACCATTGCACAACCCAAAGATGGCACGCACACATATAAAGGAAATGTGTATGTGTGTGTGAGAGAGTCCTTAATAGGATGCCAGTCTTAACAGGATGCCAGTCTTTGTATGCAGAGTTTTAAAAAAACGTTCTCTATTTCTTTAATGGCCCAGAGGTTTCTAGAGCATAGACAACCTGAAAGTCACCAAATACCATTATAATCCCACAACAAAATTTGCAGTTAAGCAGTTTACAAAACCTCTGGGAAAACAATTATTTATTCTGGAAACAAGAAGATACTGATAATGCCATCAAGGACTCTGGGAAATAGCGGTAGGCAGCTTTTAAAAAGACTGTTGCACATAATCTTGAAATCAACAAGACTTGCTGTCATCTACAAAGTAAATAAACCAGCTCATTATGTATAGATCATTGTTGCTCAGCATCTCATTCTTGTTAAGGAGGATGAAGAGTTTATTAAAGTCACAGGCCAGGACCCAATGAGCTCATAGAAAGTCTCATATACTTGGCAGAGTTTCTGAAGGACTTCTCTCCACACAGAGAACCACCTGAGAAGTTATCACACAAAGTTAAAGTGGTTCTAGTTTGGTCCAAACAGCTGTAGTGAATACTAAAACCTCCAGTGTATAGGCAAAAGCATTTAGTCAGACTCTGTAAAAGTTACTTTTGGATAGCCAAAATCTAAATGTTGTATTGCAATTACAGATTCGTAATCTAGAGTTGCGGATTCATAAGTGCTCTTTATTCAGTAAGTTTGTATAGTCAGTCTAACTGTATGACAACATAAATGCCCCCCTCATCCCACCTAAACAGCCAGCAACCACACTGGGCAAAGGAAGTCTGTTCAGCTGCTGGTTGGGGCACAAGGAGAGTGAAGTTTCCAGCTCCCTCCCACCAGCGAGTGAGGCTGTGACAATGAATTGTGAAAGGCTTACTGTTTCTTTTTTTCACAGCTTTGCTTAGTGATGGGAGGGAGCTCAAAACATCCTCTTCCTATTGATCCTGATCAGCAGCTGAGCAAATCGTCTTTGCTCAGTTTTGCTGCTGGCTCTTAAAATGGGCTGGTGGCAGCAGGGTTGGGCCAGGAGATATTATTTAGTTATGCATATGTAACTAAGTAGCTAATGTGGAATATTAGCAGTTAATCCCAACTAGAGTAAAACTCATTTAATCAATGGAACTCACTGTGTTGATTTGCCGATGTCTCTGTTCATTCAAAGGATCCATTCTAGTTGGTGCTAATAGTTGGATTTAGGCTCTGGATTAAAGTTGTCAGAATCCCCCAGCCAGCACGCCTACCGGTGCTAGAGTGAAATGCATGTGGACTAGAGCTGTCAATGCAGCTGTTCTCTGAGCCTAAGAGATAAAGAGAACAATGGGAGAAGATGCTCCTGCTTGGGGCCTCCTCTAGTGGTAAAACCAGATTGTTTTACCACTTCTGTCCTGCTCTTCCTTCTTTCACGCTCCTCCATGACAGAATGAAGAAGTGGCTTTCATACTGAAGATGCCAGGCCACCTCTAAGGAGCACAGGGCAACAGGAAGACATTTGGATTTAGAGCAAATGTTGCTGCACTTTTAAACCATTAGTGCTGACAACTATACCTGTAGTACTACTAGTAGTAACAGTTATTTGTTGCTGGTGCAGAGAAAGTGTGGCCCATGGACCATATGAGGTCTACAAACCCCATTTTTTGACTCTTAAAGTCCTCACCCTCCCCCACGAAAAAATTGTTGTGGTTTTTGAGCATGTTTGCCTTCCATCAGCCCTCAGCCTACTTTTTTTGGCTGGATTTCAGCACTCAGAAGTTCCAATTCAGCAGGGGGGCTTTCCCCGCCCCCCGCCCCCAGTTATCCAACCTTGGTCTACATTACACAAACTTCCTTAGGAAAAGCATATCAGATTTAGGAGCCCACCATTGAAAAAGCCCTCTCAAATCATCCAAGGACAGGATACATTCAGTCATTTATCAAAATGGAGACTACAGTCAAGAAACTGGAAGAAGACTATGGCCATTTCCGCACTACAGTGTTAAAGTGCTGCTATTCCACTATCAACCTCCTATTGAATTTTGGGGTTTGTAGTTTAGGGAAGGGCACTTCAAATTCTCAGCCAAAGAGCTCTTTGGTCTCAGTAAACTACAAACCCCAGAATTCCACAGGGCATTGAAAGTGGAATAGCAGCAGTTTAACACTGTAGTGCGGAAATGGCCTAAGACTTGGGAGAGCAGTGTTGTAGGAAATAGATAACGTCCTCAAGTGTAAAGATAGATATCAAAGTCGGGATCATCCATGTCATAATGTTTCTACGTATGGTTGTAAAAGCTAGCCCGCCAAGAAAGATGACAGGAAGAGAACCGACTCATTTGGAATGTGGTGATGGAGAAGAGTTCTACAGATACCATGGACTGCCAAAAGGACAAACAAATGGTTTCTAGATCAAATCAAGCCTGAACGTTCCCTAGAAGCCCAAATGACCAAACTGAGGCTCTCATACTTTGGCCATATAAAGGGATGACGTGACTCATTATGAAAGACAATATAGCTCGGCAAAATGGGAAGCCATGGCCTTGAGTCTGAAAGAACTTAACTGGACTGTTAATAACACAGTGTCTTGGAGATCTCTCATTCATAGGGTCACCATAAGGCAAAGCTCACTTGATAATTAACGAAAACAACAGGACACGCTAGAAGACAGACCAGTGAATATACTCATTTGATCACTTTCTTTCTCTCTGTTTCACTCCACTATCATCCACAATTGCCTTAGCCAGGGAAATGGAGACACACAGGACATCACTTCTTGGCAGGGAGGCTGTTTGGAGCAATTAAAGATCAGCATTGGGTTCAGAAAAAGCATTCTGTTCCCCAAATTCTCCCAAAGAGATCTTTTGCCTTGCACTCTCTCTCACTCTTACTCTCTTGTCCCTTCCTTATTTGAAATACTTTCCCACTGAGAACAAATATATATTCTCCAAGATGCCAGACTGAAAGAATAATAAATACACATAGAGGGGAAAAGAAAACTTCATCCAAATCTATTTTGGTCATTTGACTCCTACTTTTAAGGGTTTGTTCCCACCCTTTCTCCCCCCATCTACCAACTCCAGTGACAGAACCCAGAATCCACTTAATTAATTTGTTGAGGAAATATGTCACAGCGGAATTCAGTCTGACTGATTAAAGTATGTTAATACATTTTCCAGCTTGGAGTACCTGGTCCCTCTAGTCCACGCACGACCTCTCCTCATCTGCCATTACGTAGCTACTTACAAACATAAATCTATACTGCTGGAAATTACATTTTGTAGAGGGGTGGGACATGGGAACAGAAATTAATATAGACTAAGAGTTTGTCTGTTCTTTTAAAAGTTATAATTATAACATAGTGTTTTGTTTTTCTGCTGCTGTATGCATTTGTAAATTCTGCCTTGTTGTTAGGCCTATCAAATTTAAGCCCAAATATCTTTTCTCTTATAATTAGAATACACACTCCTCACCATGTATTTCCACTGCAATTTGACTCCTTTAAGAAGCAGTGTGAAAGACAGTTATTGTCTTAAGCAGAGAAGAACAAGGCAGGTAAGGTTGTCTTAGATAGCTTTTTAAAAATCCTGTATTTTCATGAATCTAATTTTGAACGTTGCACTATGGCCCTGGAGACCAGGGTTTGATTCTGCACTCAGTCATGGAAAACCCACCCAGTGAGTTTGGACACATCACACACTCTCAGCCTTAGAAAACCCTGTAATAGGTTTACCTTAGGGTCATCATAAGTCAGAAATGACTTGAAGGCATACAGCAACAACAAGAATAGCAGCAGAGAGAACATCAAGCACAGATGTTCACAGTTAACAAAAATGAAAACAAGAGTTCAAGATGCTAGAAGGACACAATATTCATGTACAAGAAAGAAAGCATATGTCTCTGTGACTTTGCCATAGATCCGAAACAATGAAACCTAGGCACCTTGGTGTACAAACTAAAAGGATTCCACAAACATGCATCTCATGGTTATTTTGTTTTAATAATGGATTGACTATAATTAATTTTAAACATGTAGCCTACAGTGTCACATTGGTTCACTAGATGACAATGAGTCACAAGGCCACTGGATGGTAGACAGACTGCTCTGTAAAGCACTTCTCAGAAGAGGTCTGATTAAAAGTAAGAGTACCTGAGAGAAGGAAGGCTTAGGCCATTTCTGCATTGTGCCCCCTTCTGTTGTCCTCCTATCTTGGTCCTAGCAGTGCCTTTGCCAGGAAGGGAGCACGATGTGAACGCTCCCCTTCAAACCCGAATGGCTCCCTACGGAAGGGAGCGCAAGTGACACATGCCTTCCTCCTGCAGCACAGCCAGTCTCTTTCCTGTGCTGCACTGGGGAAGGAAGCACATGATTGTGCTTCCGCCCATTCCACATGGCCGGCAGTGATGGGAGCATTGCACGATCATGGGTGCTTAATTGATTTTTTTCCATTAAGCAAACATTCTGCAATTGTCATGGGTGGGACTGCTACTGACTGCCACTGACTGCAGGACTGCTACGACGTTATGCAAAAGCACGACTTGTGGATTGTTGTCAACACAGCTCCATCGCAGGACAGGAACAAAATGCTTGTGCCTCTTTCTTGTGGGCCCATTAAAGACTAAGCATACTGGGACAAAGAACAGATAGTCCTCCAGACATTTTTTTAAAATTATATTTATTGAGCGTATATAAATAAAATATAAATAGGATTTTTCTAATAGTGTTCTTCCAACATCAACAACGGATTACCTTCAAAAAATTATACATTAAAGTTAAATATATTTGCAATCGTATAAATCTTAGGGATCATTTAAATGTAACCTCGTTATTAATCATGTTTTAGGTCCTATGTCTCTCTTGAACTTCCTTTACCAAGAATGAGGAAGATAGAATATCTGTTACAAAGTTCTCCAGTGTTATTCAATATTCTTCTATATATGTCTATGTATAAACAAGTTTATCATAACATACCTATTAATGTGTAAGTAGAATCCTGTGTAAAAATAGTGTACATTCAATCTCTTAATAAAAGTTATAAACCATACATAATTGCTATTTATCTTTCTTGAATTAGATTTTATTTTGCAACTAATTTTTCTAGGTATTTTACCAGTCATTTATTAGGTCATCTATGGAGTGAGCACTATATAGTGAAACCTATTGTTGACAGTTTACCCCATGTTTCTTCCCATAAAGGTGAGATTAGATTCCAAATCTCGTTGCTTTGATTGGTTGAATTGTAGGATAGGATTTATGTCAGTCTATCTAATTCTGCAGATAATTTCATTAGCCAGTCCTCAATTGATGGTGTCGTTGCATCCTTCCATTTCTGTGCTAGCATGATTCTGGCTGTAGTTATCATATATAGTAGTGTTTTTTTTTTGTTTTTGTTTTCTTCAATAGTTTCAATTGGGGGGAACTATCTATCATGTTGAGCAGGTATATTCTTGGACATAGTGGAAATTGAACATTTAGGGCTTCTATTATCTTCTCATGAATTTGCTTCCAGAATCTTTTTATCAGCGAGCATCCCCATCAGGTGTGGTATAAGGTTCCCGTTTCGTTGCATTTCCAGTAAGTGGGGTTTTTGTTATTTATCATTTTTGCGATCCGCAACGGGGATAGATGCCACCTGTATAGCAATTTATATTAATTTTCTCTTAATTTGGCAGGTTTCACAATTTTCAGAGTGTTCTTCCAAGAGTTTTCTCATTCATCTAGGCCTATAGAGGATTTCAAGTCCTTTGCCCATTTAATCATATTGTCCTTTATTAAATCTTTTTCTTGGTTAAATCTTAATAACAGTTTGTAAATTTTCCCTGTTTTGTTGTTGACGTTATCCGGTAGGATTTTATCAAATTCTGTGGCTTTATATTCGATGCCATATAATTTTTTATCTATCTTATATTTTTCTAGTAATTGTCTATGGAGAAGCCAGTATGTGTTATATCCTTCTTTTATCAGTTCCTCTTTAGTTTTAGGTTCAGCTGACTCACCTTTTATCTTTAAGAGGTCATGATAGGTTATCCATCTGTTCCAGCTCGGCATTTCTCATCTGTAAAAAGCTTCGTGTACTGATGTCCATAATGGAATTTTGGAATAAAAGAATGATTTGTATTTCAACCAGACTCTTAGTAAGGATCTCCTTAAAAAGTGATTTGAGAAGTCTTTGTTAATCTCAGCTTTGTCATATATGATGTAAGCATGCCATCCAAAAGGTAGGTTTGATTCTTCTGCTTATAATCTTTTGTTTTTCAGAAGGATCCATTCTGTAAACCAATTTAAACAATTTGAGTGGTAGTATAGCTTCAAATCTGGGAGGGCCATTCCTCCTCTCTCTTTCGTGTCTTTTAAGGATTGTAGTTTTACCCTCGATTTTTTGCTTTTCCAAGTGAATCTTCTCAGTTCTTTGTTCCATTCTTGAAACGGTTTGTCATTTGTAATGACTGGGAGATTCTGGAAAAGGAAAATTCATTTTGGGTAGAATGTTCATCTTTATAACCACTACCCTACCCAGTAGTGAGAGTTCCAATTTTTCCCATCTTTGTAATTCCTTCGAAATTTCTTTCCATACTGTTTTGTAATTGTTATCAAACAAGTCTGTGTTTTTCTTTGTAATATGAATTCCTAAATATTTAACTTTTTTTATTATAGTGAAATTTGTGGTTGCTTCAATTTTACTTTCTTCCGGTCCTGTCAAATTTTTTGTTAATACTTATGTTTTTTCTTTGTTCACTTTAAACCCTGAAGCATCTCCAAACTCTTTTAATATTTCAAGTAATCTGTCCATGCTAGATCTCAGATTTTTGGATTCAATTACGATATCTTCGGCGAAGGCCAGGGTTTTGTAGGTTTCTGTCTTTATCTTTACACCCTTGATGCTTGAGTCTTCCTGAACTTTTATTAGTAAAGTTTCTATCACTATTAAAAATAGTAAGGGAGAGAGGGGACAGCCCTGCAGAATTTTTTTTTTTAACTACAAATCCCCTGATCCTTCACCACTGCTTATGCTGGCTAGGGCTAATGGGAGCTACGGTTCAGCTACATCTGGAGGCCCACATGTTCCTCAGCCTTGGTTCGTATTATTAATATTCAGCTTGAAAGATAGAAGGCACAAGATAGTTGCACTGAAACCTAAAATATGTTACACTAGGAACAACATAAGAAGAGCCCTACCGGATCTGGCCTAAAGAATTTATTGATAAATAATTACCAGACCAGTTAAAACTGATATTGACGGTTTAACTTAATTTCTTAGTCACCCCTCTTTCAAATTTTTGTCTTACACACAGCCGCATGAAGTCAACATTTTCATCTGACTATTCATCACAATCCCAAAATCTCTTTTCTTGGTTACCACCAGCTCAGACTTCCTCCATGTATTTTGCTGCAACGTGTATCACTTTATACATGCTTAAATTGAACTAAATTTAATAAATTTAATGCCCATCCCACGGGTTTGGAGAGATCCTTTGAAAAGTTTCAGCAGGAAAATATGTCTTATCTTATCCTACACATATACCTTAATTCTATTCTAGAATATGCATCATAGCTACAACTTTTTCATCAGGCATGCAAGTCAACATGTGGTCTACATATGTTATCACGTTATGTCTGGTGAGAGCACTAGATATCCTTTTGATATCAAATAATTTGGCCTTTGCTTGACCTTTCTCTGCCACCCTACTCCATGTGTTTGCAGAGGTCCCCCGGACAAGCACGTACTGGGCGCAGCCGTTAATGATTGTACATTCCAAACCTCATTCAGGCAGGCAACTTAAGCCTCTCCAATGCTTTAGGGAAAAACCTTCTTGCAAACCGGCTTTGCTCAGTGCGAATCTACACAAAGACGCACAGCCAAGAGCCGAGCCATTCCTTTATACTGGGCCATTTACATACTGGTCATACTATTGTCATCAAACGCTAAACCCATCATGCAAAACTTGACCTTTTCCAACTCCTTTGTCCAGCTACAAATTTTCTTTGTTCTCACCGAGCATGGCATAGCCTGTAGGTAAAATTCACCCTATAAAGAGTCCCCACTTTTGGGACTTCCTTGGATCGCTCCTAAATTCCATCCAGCCTTGCTGCCACTGTGTTTGGTGAGCTGTCCCCTCAGTTCTCAACAACTGAGTCTGCCTCCCTTCTTGGACTACTTCGGAACACTTTGGACTTCTATCCCGCCTTGCTGTCGCTTTGTCCAGTGAACTCCCCTCAGTGAACCGCGCTGAGCTTCTATCCCTGCAACCTCATCTTCTCTCCAGGACTATGAGACCAGGTGCCGTATTACCCATTCCCCAAAGCTCTCCAATTCTATTTCTCAGTTAGCTAGTGTATGTCTTGTCTTTTGTGTTTCTTGTCTCCAATAAAATATTGTTTGTTACTTTAAAACTTGTCTGGCTACGCTGTCTGACCTGAAGCCGTAGACACAGGGTAAAAGATCCTAGCTAAAGTTACCCTGCCTCTCGTTAGCTTAAGAGAGTGCTCGAGACTAATTTCCCCATCTTGTGTTTTTATTTGGTTATTTGGGCACCCCTCCCAGGACCCCCAACATACAGGGTAACACATATCCCCCAGATATGTGACACTCTGTGTTTCTGAAGATCAAATCTTTCCGTACCAAAAGCCCTCTACCATCCCCAGGAAGCATTTCCTCAACACAAGATGATATCTGCTCATCGCCCAAGAAATGAATCTCTTCTGAAGAACCTTTTCTCTTCTTTCTTGGACAGAAACACTTCTCCTTCCCTTCTTTGTCACAGCAACAGACCTGTCACTTTAAGAACAGGATAAGGTGCTGGGACCTGCAGTCCAACAGCATCTGAACACTTTGCCACTCTTGGCTTAAAAACTGAACTTAAACTGAAACCTGAACCTTACAGGTTTGTATCTATAAACCAACTGTCTCCCTAGGCTTCCTTCCTCAGCAACATGAAGCTTTTTGACCTACTTTCCAAATTCAGGTTTAGTTTCAATACCTAATGGAGTTTTACTGAAGCCACTGAGGGCTTTTCTGCTGAATCACAGCTGCACAAATTGTAAATTTCTAAATGATTTTCTCCCTTGAGATTTAGCTTGTCAGTTGCAGATTCCTAAAGGATTACCCTCCTGTGATTTTGCATTTAGCTCACACTGGCCTTTGCCCTTGTTTTAATTTCATCTGATGATACACAAATAAAATTATAATAAAGTAAATTAAATAACACTTATTTTTCTTGCAAAGGTGCTCTAGTTTCTTTTATGCTTAACTTCTTCTCATATTGACTCACTATCACAAGAACTGTGATGTTCTTTCAGCTGAGGTTTCTCTTCCTGCTCATGTTAAATTATTTGGAACTAGCGTATATATCCAGCATTGCCTGGGATTTTATTTATTATCAGAGATAATACTTTCTAGAAAGATTTGAGATCCTGTGCCTCTCATTCTCCAAACTGTCTTGTCTAGTACATGTAACTTTTCCCCATATTCCCCAAAACAGTCTATGTTCAGAGTTATTAATTTACACAGGTTGGGTTCCTGAGGGAATACACTGCTCTCCTTCTTGCTGCTAGGCCTCATCTCTATAGCAACTGACCTAATTAAGATGGACACAGTTGACTGAGACCCAAGAGCTCTCTGGCTGAGAATTCTAAAGGCCCCTCCCTAAACTGCAAACCCCAGGATTCCACATAATCTTCTTAGGCAGCCAATCATATGAAGTCTTCACCTGACACAGACAAACAGATAAAGGTTGACTTTTATATACTAGATTAGAAACCAATGATTGATTGCAAATTGCTCAAACACTCATTAGGTCCTGAACTAGATTTTACCCACTCCATCTCAGCCCCTAGCCAAGGACAAAAATAAATGCCAGGATCCTCAGGAAGATAGCTGCCAGGTATTTTCTATTTGTATGAAGGAAAGGATTATTGGTTGAACTAATTGCTTGTGTTCTCTTGTCTTCCTTCAGATTTCTTTGTCAGTTACTAGTGTTGATGCTTTTTTGGTAAAATAGTATGTGCTACTGAATATCATGTAACGACTGAAAATGACATAATTACTCCTAAAGGGGAAACGCATTATACATTACAGATGTAATAAGTGACAGTGACAAGAGCCAGAGTGGTGTAGTAATTTGACTGTTGGGCTATAACTCTGGAGAGCAGGATTTGAATCCCAACTCAGCCATGGAAACTCACTGGTTGACCATGGACAAGTCACACTGTCTCAGCCTCAGAGGAAGGCAATGGCACCCCCCACCCACCCAAACAAATCTTGCAAGAAAATACTGTGATAGCTTTGGCTTAGGGTTGCCAAAGGTCAGAAATGACTTGAAGGTACACAACAACAAAGGCTTTAGGCTAGCAGAGATTATGAACAGGATTCACAGAGGCCTTGAATGTTTCTGAACTATTGTTGGAGTGACTGACGTGAAAAATCTTACTGCTGCATATTGTGCCAAATGCACCTTTTACATAGAGGGCATCACAGTAATCTAAATCTGGAGGGAATTAGAGCATGATTGTCTCTGGCACACTGAAAATATGAATGGCAATTTTACCTGAAAAAAGGGTTGTAACAGAAGGGAACATTCTATTCAAATTGTGGGAAATCCATACAACAGTCTTCACCTCTTTGTTGAAGAGGGATGAAAACTGGACCAAGTCCACTTTCCTAGAATAAAAAGTAAGACAATTTTACAGTGATATCCTTATGGGGATTTAAGGTTGTTGTGGTTGTTTGTTTTTTTTAAAAAAACCCAAGTAAGACTATATTGAGGATTCTTTAAGTATATGGGGAAAGGTTTATATTCTACCTATATTTCTTCAAACATTTGCTATAGTTCAAAAATGCCTTCAGTGTTTATTTTTTAAAATCTATCATCTAGTCTAGGAGGCAGAACACACCCATTGATCTGTAGTCTAGATCAGTCTGTATGTGGAGCTTGAGAGACTGGAGATTAAAACTGATCAAAATCTGAAAGTTTTTGTGCCACTGTGGTTATTGTAGCTTGCTATCACTGCAGAAACAAAGTAGCGAGCAATGGCCTGAGTTCTGTGTTCTTACACTGAATCAGCTGGCCCACTACTCAGCCTGCTTTGAACAAAATCCCTCTTCCTCAGTTTTTCCTAAACCTATCATTCCTTGCTTGTATTCTACTACATAAGCTGTTTTTGGAGAGCACGACAGGTTCCCTCTGATGAGAAGTATCTGTGGTCACAGGAGACCTTTATTCTTCCAAATGTTAACTTTCACTGGCATGGAAGTCGCAGCAGCCATATCTGGAAACTGTAGCCTTAAGCAACCCAACCAGCAGCAAACTGTTTGCACAGGATACACATGATCTCTCAGTGGTGTGATATTTTGCCAAGATAAACATATGAGCTTGAGCTCCCTTTTCCCCCTACCCCCGCTTTCCTTTTCCTATGTTATCATCAGGTAGGAAATTCCTCTTCATTGAGAAGAAGGCTTTCGTTGCAGAAGGATCAAATTATCAAAGAACTCTATGCCTTTAGATAATTACATACTGAACAGGGTGGTTTTTCCTCGCCTGCTTTGTGCTGCTTATTACTGGTAGAACTACTGTGAAGTCACAGAATGTTCACATTCACTATGGAAACAAGAAGGGGTTTCCCATGTTCTGTTGAGAAACAGGACAGCTCACTTCGGAGAGGAGAGGTCACAGAAGGAGAACTAATACACACTTTGCTGGAATAGAGTGATTATGAGAGAGGAAAGCTAAGGGACAGAAGATTGCAAACAAGAGTCAGGGGGACATATGGCCCTCCATGGTATTGGGCTGCATCTGCCAGATAGTATAATGCCTTCCAAGGGATGGAAGAAGCAGAAATTCCAAAACATCTTGAGGGCTACTTATCAACTTAGAGGCAGGGTAGCTGACAGACAGCAAAAGACAGAAATGGGAAAAATTAACATGCCCAGCCACAGAACTTGGAAAATTACTTTTCAAAAATGAGTCTTTCAGCTTCCTGTTATTTAACCTATTGTTCTTGTTCATTATAGCGGTGAAACGGTTAACTTTATGTTACTTATTGGCCCTTTCCGCATGAGGCGAGGGAATTGCTCCATGCCATTACCTACCGCTTCTTCTGGGGTCCGAAGCAATGCGAACTCTCCCTGAAGCCCTTCCGCAGGCCTCCTCTTTGGTCCAGGGTGAATCAGAGCAGTGCGAGGTCTGCAGATCCGCACTGCTCCGGCTTCCAAAATGGCGGCTTCCAGCTTCCAAAATGGTGGCTTCCGGTTTCCAAAATGGCGGCTTCCAGTTGGTCGTGGGTCCCGACCAACCTCTGAAGCTCGCCACACCTAAAGCCCACACTCTGCAGATCGCATGCTTGCATTGGTACGAGCCTGCAAATCTGCACAAGGAAGCAGGAATGGCGCGTTCCAGGAAAATAAAGACCTGTTTTTTGCGGTCTTTAGAAAACACACTGGAGGACTACTTGGGGTCATTTTGGAGTGGACTGAGGTGTGGATCTCTGGTAAGTAGTCCACTCCTAGTCCGTTCCAAGGTGCAGACGACCTCTGTGAGAGGACGCACTGCCCTGTTCTAATTGCCTGGTGAGGAAAGGGCCATTGTATTGCTTGTTATGTTTCCATTACTGCCTTATTTGAGGAAAAATCTTTAGAACAGATGAGAAAATGTTCTAAAAATCTGAAAACCTCCTGTCAAAATATAAGTAATGTTTGAAAAAACAACTAGAAGCTGTTAAGTCATCACACTCATAAAGTAACTTTGTTCTTACTCTAAATATGTTCAGAAGTAGCTGTGTAGGCCATGCAGCAAAATGTAATAAAATCCAACATCCACAAAACGGTGATATTTTTGTTAGACCAATGAAAAAAACATATTTTGTATTTTAAGTTTTAAGTTGGCCCCATAAAAGTATCATTGTTTTGTGGATTTTGTTGTAGTTTCCTCATACTGGTTATATTGCTTTTAATATGTAACTTCAAAGCATCCTCATTGCCCAAAAAGAAATTAATTACAGAAAAACAATGTAACTAGTTACTAATTCCTTCAAAAATCTGCCTCCATCAGCACTCCACCTCTCATGCCATTTTTCAGACATATCAACTTTATGAATCTCTGGTGGCTGTTAAAAACACAGGAGTCCTGCCAAAAAAATAGTTGCAACCATTGACATTCTACTGCACCTCTTTTCTGAAAATAGGATTCTAGCGACATTTTCCAAACAGGCTTCTTTTATTATTGAGGGTAATGTTTTCTGTAGCGTTTCTGAAATAATTATGTAATCTTAAAATAGCAATTAACTACTAGGATGGATTAATTGCTATCTCGCACAACTCAGAAATTCATACAGAAACTGCTCTTGCAGCCAATGGAGTTTCCAGATATTTGTTCATTCCAAATGTAATTGGAAGGATCTTTGGAAAATGTAATCTTTCAGCAACTCAAGTGATGTCTTTTCACATTAATTTGAAAACAATACTTATACTGTAGCAGCATCTCTGTGGACAATAGTGGGATTGTGTCAAACTCACTGGACTAAGTGGGCAGTTTTATACATACCCATCTCTTGCACATTTTCATATAGGTGTAAAACTGTATGCTTAATCCCAATGAATTTCACATGGTAAAATGTAAAACCATGTGTGTGTGTATGTGCCTTCAAACCACTTGTTGACTTATAGTTACCCCATGAATTTAATAGGATTTTCTTAGACAAGGAATACTCAGAAGTGATTTTTTTTCCAGTTCCTTCCTCTGAAATATAGCCTACAGTACCTGAATTTCTTGGTGGCGTTACCATAGTTTCTAGTCAGAACTTGTGGTATATTAGATATCATTTGATATCAAGAATTTGGCCTTCACTACCCATTCCTCTCCACATGCTTGCGAGGCCTCTGGATAAGCACGCACATAGGCACGGCCGAAAATAGCTGAACCATTCAAAACAAATCCAGGCAGGCCAGTAATTGCCGGACTGCAGCTTCAGGAGACCTCCAGACAAGTACACTGTAAGATCACATTATGTATGCACGCTGTTTACAAAAAATCCCCTGCCCTAAGCAGGCAGCTTGACGAGCCGAATACTCACTGTCAAGCACTCCGCGTTTGCATACTGTCTGCTCTATTGACAATGCCATCATAACTCAATCATGCAAAATACTGACGTTTCGGAGGCTTTGTCTCTAGCCCGAAACCCATTGTTATCCCCGGGAACAGACTAGCCTACGGGCACATTTTCCCCTATAAGACCCCCTGATTTTGAGCATTTCTTTGGATCGCTCGGATCACTCTGACTTCCATCCCGCCTTGCTACTGCTCCATTCAACAAGCCTTCCCCTCAGCTCCACGTGCTGAGAATCTCCACTTCTACGGACTTTTCTTCAGACTACCCAGCCTTCAGGACAGGTGTAGTAATTCCCATGCACAAATCCCTCTTAAAACCCACTATCCAACCTTTCTTTCAATAGGTCTATGTGAGTGATTGCATACATGTGTTTTGACTCTGTTTTTCACAAATAAAGAAAACAATTATTATTTACTTCTGTTTGCTTATTGACTCGGCCTGACCCTGTAGACATTGGGTTCAAGATCTCACTAGGTTGCCCTGCCTCTTGCATTGCTTAGCTTGTGCTCTTGCTAATTCCCATTCCCCATTGTGAGCACATTGAGGTGTCCCTCACAGGACCCCAGAAATCAGGGTAATAGTGGTCTCCCATTCAAGTACTAACCAGGGCTGCCCCTCCTTAGTTTCCAAGAACAGATGGGATCTGGTACTTGTAGGATACATAAACACAAATATGTATGTCAACTCACACATTGCTCCAGGGTTTCTTTCTGACCCTCCTACAAATGCAATCCTATATGGGTATACTCAGAAGCAAGATTCAAATGAGTTCTAGAGTTCACACCCATGTAAATGTGCACAGGACATTTTTAATACATGGGTATCATCACATCATATGGGTCATCCTTGTGAGTAGTCTTTATCCTTTTGAAGTAAAGTGAAACAATTTGCTGGACCTCAACTAAATAAATATCGACAAAGAATGAGGTTTGGATTACCAGTTTCTAATAGTGCAATATTCCATATACAAACAACTTTCTGGAGCCTGATAATGCCCCTATCTGGTTTCTCCCAGAGTTTCTAGAATTGCTTTGCTCCTGGAAAATGTCACCCTTAGTTCAAATAAGTTTCGATGATTCTTTCTTATCATTTCCTTGGTCTTTGCCCACTTCCACATCCCCATCCACTTTGAAAGTTTTGATTGCAGTGCTTCAGCTTCTGGCATAAAATCCCCAAAGGGAGATGCATCATGACATGCTCAGTTAGTCATAGCATGCTCTGAGCTTTATTACTAAGGAGGTCATCCATGTTTCACATCAGCAAGTAAGAACTCTTGAAATTCTGGCTTGGACCACAATATAGAGTTGCCATCTTTATTTTTTCCTTTTTCTTAATAGAAATTCCATGTCATCAACATGGCAAACAGAAAATCAACAAGGAAAGCTTTTCCAAACACAAGGACACAAAGTCTAGCATGGCAACCGCATTGGTTTATTATTTCATGAATTTATATCCTACCTTGTTTCTGTAAAAGTGGGATTGTGATTGCTTATGGACTGAAGGATAATTTGGTGATTCTGCATCCTTTTTTGAGTGACTAAATGCAAAGAAAGTCATGGTTCATCCTATATCCTTAACTGATGGATAGAAAAGGGATTTGGATAATGTCATATAACAGCAGCAGCAGCTGATAGTGGTGCTGCAGTTCTTTACTACTCTTGAAAGCTATAGGGCTCCTTGCCTCTTTCTATGTGGTTATCCCAGTCAGCTCTGCTGAAATGTCTTGTTCATTAGATACAACCTGTGCCACATTTGCCGTCAGACGGAACTCACCCAAAAGTGTTCAAATGAAAAGAAGAACAGGGCTTCCACATTCTGATATTTGCACTGAAGGAGTGTTGTTGGGCACTTTTCATTAAAGGATGGGTTGAAGATGCACTTCTGACATTTTCTCTTCCCCCTTCATAATGATCCTGTCCAGCTATCAACCTTTTCATCTGTTCACCTTTGTTCAGGGGTGGTCCTTTAGATGTTGTTGGACATCTACTTCCCATCATTTCTAGGCCACTTAACCCATGGGCAGGCACAGTAGGAGCTATAATTCAGAAACATCTGGATGGCTACAGGTTGGTCACTCCAAATGAGGCTTTTGTACACTACAGAATCATAGCAATATGATTCTTCTTTAACTCCCACGACTGCATCCTTTGGAATCCTGGGATTGGCAAGTTTAGGGAAAGGCATTTAAAGTTCTCAGTCAGGGAGCTCTAGTCCTTCTGACAAAACTACAAATCCCAGGTTACAGGATACAAGCTTTGTCCCCATGTAACTGGTGTCAGATCCATTTAATAAGGTATATAATGGGAAACTGGTGGTTTAAATAAACCACAGTTCATATCTAGTTGGTGTAACGAGGGTTTGATTCCCTGCTCAGCCATGGAAACCCACTGGGTGACCTTGGTCATGTCATATACTCTTAGCCCCAGAAAACCTCGTGATAGGGTTGCCTTAGGGTCTCTGTAAGTTAGAAATGTCTTGAAAGCACACAGCAACCACCACCACAACAGGCAGTAATGACTTATCAGTTACAGAGTACATGGCATGGCACGCAAATACAAATGTTTGCTGGCAAAATCAAAATGAGAGTAGTCACATTTAATAAAGATCTGTATTTATTTATTTACATGAGAAAACATGATTCACTAGACAAGACAATAATGTTTGGTAAGGTAAGAAAAGAGGAAGAAAACATTCCAGATAGATAGACTCAATCAAGGAAACCATGGCCCTGGGTCTGCAAGACCTGAGCAGGGCTGTTGATGATAGGGTTACTTAGGGTTGCTTTGATTCATAGAGTTGCCATAAGTCAAAGTCAACTGATGGCAGCTAATAACAAAAACTTCATTTTAAACATCTGCCCCCTCAAATCTTTTACAGCTGTCACCCTTTGTTGGAATTTGATATTTTAATAAAGATCTGGCAAAGCCACAGTGAAGCAGTCATATCAGATCTGGTCCACTGAGCACCACAGATGAGTATATTGGTATAATCCATTAAACGGGAGGGAATCCTCATTTCTCTTGGCCAGGCTATTTGAATGACCACATCTTCCCATATGTGCCTGCCTGAGCTAAGATTTGAAGGGGAAATCAACCCCACCACCTTCACAGCAGGGTTGGTGGGAATGTGGAAGAAGGCCTTCTCTGTGGCTGCTCCCAAACTCTGGAGCCGCCTTCCTAGCAAAGTTAGGGTTGTTTTTTGTTTTCCTTTCGGCAGCATGTTAAGATATCTTTTTTTCCAGCAAGCCCTTGGGAAGTGTTTTTTTTTTTTAACAAGAGAAGAGCTTTTATGGTACTGTACAATCACCATATCCCATTTGATCCTGGAATCTGAGCAGGGTCAGCCCTCGTTAGTACTTAGATGGGAGACTGTCAACAAATACCAGATGCTGTAGGCTGTATTTCAGAGGAAGGCAAGGGCAAAATCACTTCTGAGTACTCCTTGCCTAGGAAGACTCTAATGGAATTCATGAGGTTGTTATAAGTTGAAGGCATGCACACACATACATACAGAATTTTTATTCTGTTTTAAAATAAGATTTTAACTTTTTTGATGTTGTTATTTGATACTGTTTTAATCTTGACTTGGTCCATTTTTAACTATATGTGTTTTACTGTGTCTGCCTTTCTGGAAGCTGCCTTAAGTCCCAGCCTGGGAGTAAGGTGGGATATAAATAAAGCAACAGATGGATGGATGGAGCCATGGACTCAGCAGCAGAGCCCACGTTGATAGGCAAAAGGTTTAACGCTTGGAACACACCTTTTCTCTTCTCCATTTAATGAGGTTTAATGCTTGGAACACACCTTTTCTCTTCTCTGGATGGATGGAGCCATGGGCTCAGCAGCAGAGCCCACATTGATAGGCAAAAGGTTTAACACTTGGAACACACCTTTTCTCTTCTCCGCCTCCCCCCCCCCACTCTATCTCACCAACACTCCTGATAGTGTTTTAAATGTTTCCATGGCCAGGGACACGGACAGTCAGAAAAATTGAAGACTAGTTGCCAGTTAGTATAGGAAAGGCTAGGCCACTTCCAACACTCCTTTCCCCATTTGGATCATTTGCCTTTTTTGAAATATTAAACTCCAAATCTGCTCTGGGTTACTTAGGTGGCTAAAGCCAAACATGCCTTGTGAAGTCAAACTACTTTATCAGGGGTTCTTGACCTGCAGATCTTTATGCACCTCCAGATTCCAATGAAGCAGGGTGGCTGCAGGAAAAGGGAGTAGGTTTTGAAAAAGAAAAGAGTGAATTTCTTTGCTGTGCTATAAAACAATTGCTGTGCTTTTTTTTTTCTCCTAAAGGGGAGTATGGGTGGATGCCTGCATGTATGTCTGTGTAAAAGAAAGGGAAGGCAGTAAGACAACAGTAACCTTTCCAATTGCTCCTCAGTACATCTATGGTAACCGCCAGAGATAGCCCAATTATTTATGTGACACAGAAATAAACAAATGTTTTACACTGATTTACTAAAGCTGGGCTGGCAATAATAAAACCATCAATAGTCCATAAAGGACTTTAAAGGGTCTGAAGGTACTTTCATTGCTGCAATAAGTGTGAGGCTGTTTCCTTTGCTCTTTATGGCGAACCTTTTGAAGAATGTTCCAGAGCTTATCGCTGCAGCTCTATCCGCTGCATGTAAAATGAGAACAAACAGAGGAATAACTTTCAAGTTCTGGCCCATGGTTACAGATGGAATCAGGCCAAGCCAAGAGCTTCTGAGGGCTTAAACTGAGAAAAGCTTGACTGGTTTCAAGGGATCACCGTCTGTTTACACTATTGTCACAAAGTATCAGCTCTCCCCTTTGGCAGACTCCGTGCTCTGGCCCTTGACACGTTTACTTGGAAGTAAGGTCAGGTCTGCCTGGTTTCAGAGGAAATCAAGCTACAGGTACTTACCAGGAACATTTGCTTTAGAGGACTATGGTCTCAAAACCCCAAGATAGGACAGGGAATGTCAAGCGTTCCTAGTAAGTGTAATATGCTCTATGTGGGGCTGCCTTTGGAAACTGTTTGAAAACTTCAGTGGGTCCAAAATGCTACAGACAGGTTGTTGACTGGGACTGCTTACAAGGAATATATACCCCCACTGCTGAAACAGCTTCATTGGCTACCAGCCCCATACCTGGACTGAATTCAAAGTGCTGATTATGATCTTGAGAGAGCCACACAAGTTGGGTCCATAGTGTCTGAAAGACTATATCTCTCTCTAGGCGCCTGCCCAAGTTTTAAGATCTTTGCGGGAAGGCTTTCTGTCAGCCCTGCCACCACCACAGGCCCATCTGGTGAGGCCAAGAGTCTCCTTCACGGCTGCTCCCCGACTGTGGAACTCTCTTCTGCAAGAGATTCAGTTGGCTCCTTCTCTCCTTTCATTGACAGGCCAAGATCTTTTTATTCAGGCAGTCCTTTGGTTGAAAATCTCTGTAACAGAAAGGGTTTGTGGTAGGGTTGTGGGTTATTTTTGTATTGTCATCAGTGTTTTTACATACCATATTTTAGTTTTTTTCAAATTGTACTGTTATTTAATTCCTTTTTTTAAA
This sequence comes from Ctenosaura bakeri, assembly GCA_948474755.1. Classification (NCBI taxonomy): domain Eukaryota; kingdom Metazoa; phylum Chordata; class Lepidosauria; order Squamata; family Iguanidae; genus Ctenosaura; species Ctenosaura bakeri. The sequence continues at coordinate 144,189 of CAOLHI010003312.1, forward strand.
CTTTTGTATAAAAATGTTTTAAATCTATCTTGCTTTTGAAAAGCTATAGGCTATGTGAATAGGGAGAAAGGTGGGTCATAACTCAACTCAAATAAAATAAATAAAAATAAATGATAAATACGGCCATCCCAACCATTACGCAAGATGAAAGCCACCCTGGGCTACAGATTTGGGCTGTCATGAAAGGACCAACAAAATGTTATTTACTTATTATTATTACTGTATTTTTACTCCCAGAGTTAATTTTACTGTCAGTCTCTGAAGAAGTCAGAGTAAAGACTACCCAAAAGTCACACCAAGTGTAATACCTAATGTGAAGCATGGCTATGGTTATTTGGAGGTAAGAGAAAGGTATTCTGCACATGCTCAGCAATGGTTCCATCTTTACTGACGTTTCCTAAACTTCATACTGAGCTCTAAGCAGAAAACAAGTTACAGGAAGCAACCCTGGAAATAAACTGGAGCTAAGAGATGGAAAGCTTGCCAACAGCAGCACAGTGAAGCCTGGTCTACACATGAATGAAATAGTAGAATTCTGACCTGGCAGAATAGATTGCACCACTTCGGGTCAGAGATATATCACTGGGTAAATGCCTCTATGAAATATTTTTTAATGTTCTGTGACAAACAGACTCTATATGACTCAAAACAAACAAAAATACCCTAATATGTTAGTAACCAAGGTTCTGTCCCAATCTTTTATGAGTTGTATGTAGTATTGTTGCTTTTATCTTTAGGGAGTTCTTAACGTTCGTTCCCTCTTAATGTATTCAAAAATGGCATTCTCTACCTGCAGTATAAAAAGATGCCATCTCTTCTACCACCTCAGCATTCTCTGATCATATTCAGCTGAATGGGCTTAGGACAGACCAAGTCCAAATGTGAATTCTTATAATGGAAGTGATACCTCAGCCCAGAACTCTCACGTTGGCAGCAAATGCTCTGCTCACTGGAGGGCACTGGCTACTACCATCATAAATGCCCAGAGCAGAGCTTTGAAAAATGACTGCTTGGGATTACAGCTCCCAGAATCTCCCAGTCAGACTGGCCACAAGGAGATTCTGGGAGTTAGAGTCCCCAAAGGAAACTTTTCCAGTTTCTTGTCCAATGGTATGAATCCTTTCAGAGTTAATCCTTCTTCTAGTTTTTTGTTTGAAAATGAAAGCCTTTGACTTAAACATTACAGCAGATGTCCAACCAAAAGCTAAAAGATTCTTTCTTCAGATCTATTTCTCTATATGGGAACATCTTCTTCTATTGATACCATTTGGAAGTATCAGAGATGGCAAATGAAGACAGAATTCAAGGACATAGCTGTGTTAGTCTAGGTCAGTATACAAAAAAACCTTGTAGAACCTATTAGATTAACTCAGAGAAAGAAGTTGGTAACATAGGCTTTTGTAGACTAAGGCCATTTCCCTACTACATTGTTATAGTCCTATTATTCCACTTTCAACATCCCTGTGAAATTCTGGGGTTTGTCATCTACTGCAGTCTAAGAACTCTGGCTGAGAATTCTAAATGCCCCTCCCTAAACTGCAAACCCCAGGATCCCATAGGAGGTTGAAAGTGGAATAATAGCACTATAAGAGTGTAGTGCAGAAATGGCCTAAGTCTACTTTATCAGATGTAAGACTTCTCAGATGAAGACAGGTTTATATATCTGTTTGCAATTCAATGCTTGCAACTTTTTTCTCCCTTTAACATCCCTCTGCCATTATCAACTAAAATACTACACAGAACTGTGATCTTTCAGCACTCATGAGCACTAAATCCTTCCACAGCAGCAAATGAGCTGACTGGGACATACTGACAACATACTCACAAAAGGCACAAATGGTAAACTGCTCTTGAAACTCAAGGATTAATACTTCAACAATGATTTAAAGCCAGCCTATGTGTTAGTCCCTTATAAAATCTGTCCGAACCAGACTTTTTCACACAAACTGCTACAGAAAATCATGCAAGAAGGAAGTTAACTTCAATGCATTCTATATTAGTATCTATTCTATTTGGGCCTTTCACATTGTCTCCTCTATTTTCTTCTATACCTCAGTTCAATAAGAATAAAATCTCCTGCTGCTAATCAGGGCAAAGATTTGTCCCTTTGCAACTCCACTATTGTACAATCATACTATGGGGAATGTGCACAGAGTTGGTTAATTTGGACTTGTCATTTATTTGATTTCCTGATTCCAGCATCTCTTCCTTGCTGCCTTTGGCCACAGTGCAGCAAATTATTTGGCAAATATGTGAGAGACAATGTGCAATTTAAAAAATTTCAAGTGCTATTTGGATAAAATTAACCAGCGTTTGGTAAAATTATGTTTTTGAATTATAACTCCCAGAATCCCTGACCCAACGAAAGGAGACATGTTGATACAGTATCTCAATTCTTAACTGCAAGGTCAGTTACAGGAAATAGTAATATTGGGAAATGTCTACTTTATCCCACAACTTTGGAGCTGCGGATGAAGTGAGGTTCCATTCGATTTCCTGATAGTATTGTGAAACCACTGGTTGAAGTGTTCTGGGGATTTAGAGTAAGACGTTACCAGCCTACACAAACACTGCCTATTCTAGATGGGATCACATTCTCTCTGAAGGAGCAGATACACAGTTCAGGTGGGCTTCATGACCCCACACTGCTGGCAAAAAAGATCTTTAGATGAGTCTGCTTCCTATTACTTTAGTTTTCTATTAACTGTGAATTGTTTCTATACAGTATTAAACAGCCTGGAGGCTGTTCCTAGAGTGGATTCAGTGGGTCGTTGAATCCACTCCAGGATGTATTCTGAACTTTAAAGGAGTTACTTAATATGATGGGCCCAGTTCCTTAAATAGGTTCATCACTTTGGACAACTCTTTAAAGTTCAAACTAAAACTGGAGTGAGCTTTATCACTGCAATGACAGGGAAACCACCATTTCATGGAAGCACTCATGCACCACCTATAGCCTTCAGAGGTATAGCTCTAAGAACTCTACCAACTGATCCTCACCTCATTTTGCTGCACATATAAACTAGACCTCAGATCTTATACAGCACAATTTTGTTACTAGTTAAGTCTCTTGGTCCTCTATATGTTCCAACCTACCCTGCAACGTTGTAGGCCATTATATGCCACTGAGCAGGGATGGACAAGCTGCAGGCCTCTAGTTGTTGTTGGACTGCAGCTCCCAGAAGTCCCTAGCTAGCATTGCCAAGGGGATTTGCTGTCCATCGTTTTTTAGAGGGAGACACTTTGCCCACACCTGTTCTTGGAAGGGCAGGGAAGCATCATATGCAAATTAAAGACAGCACCCAAGTTAATCAACTGTCTCCTTCCTTTTCTCCATATGTGTTTGTGTACGTTCCTTCAAGCTGTCTGTTGACTTATGTCAGCCCCATGAATTCCATAGGGTTTTCTTAGGCAAGGAGTACTCACAGGTGGTTTTGCCAGTTCCTTCCTTGGAATACAGCCTAGAGCAGCTGCTATTTGCTGGCAGTCTCCCATCCAAGTGCTAACCAAGGCTGACCCTGCTTTGCTTCTAAGATCAAACAGGATTTGGTGCCTTTTGATTATTTAGGCCCATCTACAGAATACTTAATCATTCTGTACTGGCTGCACCTTCTCCTTTCTTCTCCTCCATTTCTTCTAAATCTGTTCCAGGCAACTTCTTTTCTGTGCTTAAAAGGTTATTATATCTATCCCCTTTTTTTATGACAATGATGCATAACCTCATCCTGACCTGTGCTGGAAAGTGACAAATACACAGCAATGTAGAATATAAAAGAGAGAGCTGTGATGATGGAAGTCAGTCAGGTAATGAAGCATCCAGGTCTAAGGAAACCTTTGACCTTCCAGACATTGCTGGGCTACTATCGACACAAGCACTGGCTATTCTGAAGGGAGCTGATAGGAGCTGGCATGAAACATCTGAAAGACAAGAACTTTCTCCAAGGCTGAAGTATGATAGGCCAAAACAAACAAACAAACAAACAAACAAACAAACAAACAAAACAAAGCAAAAATAGATTGGCAACTGGGTCACACTAGTGATGCTAACATAGTTGAGCAATTGGCTGAAAGGTGGGAGCTTGCTGCAACCATTTGATTTGAAAGGAAAAAGTTGGTATTTTGCCAAGATCTAGGTGCCTCCCGCACTCTTTTCTGTTGATGAATCCCATTCAGTTTGGTGGAAATTGAAAGCCTGTAAATGGATTCAGGACTTTAGTCCCAAATGTGCAAGAACGCGTTCTGTAGAACAGGCTAATGAGCCTGCAGTACTCTTAACTGCTATCAGCTTGCCTGTCCCTCCCAAAAAGCAGTATTTTGAATGGTCTTATTCAGTGGTAAATACTGACCATCCCATGTGCTTATATGACGACAGTCTCCAGAGCCACACTGCCAGGAGGGTCCAAAAATGTAGGCAGCTGTTTCTCTCTCTGCATGTGTATAGTACATATAGAATTTATATTTACAGGCTAAATCAAATTATTAATTGCAAACAGAGTAGGCTAGGGTTGCCAAGTCAGGAATATCACAGGCTACGAGATTTCAGGGTCAAAACCTGAGACCCAATTATGATCTCCTGTGATGTCACACTAGCTTGTTTCTGGTAATGTCACAAGGATGATATCACAAGGGGGAACCCTGATGAGGTCATTAACATGATACATTAAGTATCAACAATAGGTGCACAGCAGATGCTACTCACCGCATCTAACAAATGAGGAAATTATATATGCAAAAACTTTTAAAGGCAACATTCTCACTCTGAGATTCCTTCTCCCTGCTCTGAGGACTAGAGAGAAGGGTCCAGGACCTGAGATCCAGGAAACCTAGAGCAGACCCACTGAATCAATGGAACTAATATAAATATGGTCTCACTGATTCAACAAATCCATTCTAGTTCGATTTAGGCTAAGGTGGGTATCCCTCTAGATGTAGCTGGACTACACCTCCCAGGATTCCTCATCATTGGCAATGCTAGTTGGGGCTGCTGGGACTTGCAGTCCAACAACATATGGATGTATCATTGCTGCCCCTGATTCAGGCCATTCTGGAAAATCCAGCCTCTTTAGCCATAGCTGATATAGAACAAAGAAACCTGAGATCAGGTGACAGACAACATCATGGTCCCTGCTGGTTAAAAAGTGGCTTTGGATCCATTCTACCACCGGAATTTTAAAAAGTACCAAACATGTGGATTTGGGATCCCCTACATATCCGGAAGCGGAGCAGTTTTCTTCATATTGTTACCAAAGTTTCATGAAAACTCCTATTAAAACGCTTTTTAAAAGCCAAACTCCTAAGCTTCTCCTGCATAACCTGAGTCCCTTCTACTCAGAATACAGATTACTGGAGACTTTTATAGTACCGTGTGCAGTGGAGGAAAGATGAAGTGCATGGACTAACTCCAATTACATAATGATTTCAACAATTATACTTCAAAAACTATGGTTAACTAAAGCTTTTTGTGTCTGCCAAAGAGAGGAGACACACTAAAACTAACCAATCCAATCCATCATATGCCCAGGAGACTAAACATTTCCCTACTAATCTACATAGTAAAACTTGCATAGAAGCATGTTAAAAGCTGCAGGAGGTTGTAAGTTAAATGACTGTGGTGTATATAGTTTTGATTTTAGTTTTTCCTTGGGTGCTGATCCAGGAGAAGAAACAGAAAAAGAAGAGGTGTAGCAAAGCTTTGTTGGACTGCCACAGATCTTTCATATGACTCACGCTCTTAAAAAACAATAGTCAAATAACAGATAACAGGAGAGGGGAAAAACCAGCCCCAGACTAAAGGCAAAAATGTACAGAAGTCAATGACACCATCAGCCTCCACACGTAATGTTCTTGCAATCTGTGAAATTAATATGAAGCCAAGACTTTGACACCTGTCAAGTCTCTCACCACCAAGGCCAGATTTTCTGCGCAAGTTAAACAAAAACTGTGTGTGTCCGTGTTCAGCACTTCAGCAACCACGCTGAAAAAAAGATGACACACAAGTTGTTGGACCTAAGCCTCCTCCATTTAACCAACTTTGGTTGATTAGCCTACCAGCCATGTGGAGAGCTTGGAAAAGTAACTTTTGGAGTCTTCGATTCACAGAAACCATTAGAGAACATGCCAGGAGGGGTATTTCTGGGGCTTCAGGCCACAAAAGTACATTTTTGGAGTTTTGGGTGTGTCTCAACTGGATTACTGTAATGTGGTCCAAGCTGACCTTCCATTGAAGGTTGTTTGGAAACTGCAACTTACTTAGTATACCACTGGACCTTTAAAAAAGATAGTCTTGGCTATAAGAAGCATATCAGCACCTATTTTGTCAGAACTCTAGAAGATGGTGGCTTGTCTGGGGGACAAATCTGAGGTACTGACATTTTCCTTTGAAGCACTTTATGTTCTGGGCCTTGGACACTCACAGGCATACCACAGTTAATAAAGTCTCCAACAGTAAGGCTCCTTTTGACAAAAGCCATTTTCACACTATACTCTTATAGTGCTATTATTCCACTTTCAACATCCTGTGGAATTCTGGGATTTGTAGTTCACTGAAGACAAAGAACTCTCTGGCTGAGAATTCTAAATGTCCCCCCCTAAACTGCAAACCCCAGGATTGCATTGGATGTTGAAAGTGGAATAATAGCACTATAACTGTGGAAATGGCCAGTCTTTGTCTTTTCATACCTACCCAGTCCCCCATTCCACCTCGTCTGCTGTCTAACTGGACATTACTTTTTGACAGCATCAGGACTAGGAAGATGAAGGAGGGCTAGAGAACCTGTATTTTGCAGTACCTCTGCTAAAAACAAAGCTATAAACAAAGCTTGAGCTGAGAAATAAGATTCCACTCTAGCCAATTCTACTGTAGCCAAAGTGTGCCTGTTTGTAACAGGAAAGGTAAACAGCAGCTGTCCCAAGAATCCCTTACTATGTGTGAACAACAAACAGAGATGCAAGGAGATGATAAGCCCTCCTTTAAGAAAAAAAAAGGATCAACACTGAACTCATAAGAAAAGTGGAGATTGGTAAAAGAAAAAGTCATCCCTGAACGGATTTTGGAAGAAGTGGTTTTTTTGAAGGTTCAAAATGCTTTTACTTATGCAAGACTTACCTCACCTTGTTGTTCCATGTCCATATTGTGCGTTTTGAGTAAAGCGTTTGCTGAAACATGCTGAATTTTTTATTTTATGGGTGTAGCAATCTCCTCCTCTTTTCATGTTAGTTTTGCCTCTGGTATCCAATTTTCTATTAAAGAAATAATGCCTAGGACTACTGTGTATGTACTTCATCAAGGGAGGTATACAGGTACACCTTTCTGTTGCTCAGCATGTAGCACCGAGAAGGGTAGGCAGCCCAAGCAATCATTAACACACGCTTAAATATACCTGATCCAATGTTGCTAACCCAGCTCTGCAGCCAGATTCCCCCTGCAGTATTGGGTAAACAGTACTTAAAAACAGCTACTTGCAATTATTCTTTGCACAGTGAAATCCTCTACGTGTCAGCTCAGACGTATATCCCGGATTTCAATGAAGTCAGGCAGCATTTATAGGGCTGTAGCCGCAGGCGGGCCTTTTTTTTTAATACGTCTGTCATTTGAAATGTTTAATGCTGCCTTGTGATTTAAATATCTTTTCTCTGTTGTGTCTTGTCTGATACAGAGATCTAGATACGTTATTTTGTCTCTTCCCCCTTTGAGAAGTGCTTCTGAGAAGCTGTTAATAAATTCTACAAACAAATTGGAAAAAGAGAAAGTTAGGCCATTTCCGCACTAGACGGTTACAGCGCTATTATTCCACTTACAACCGCCTATGGAATCCTGGGGTTTACGGTTTAGGGTGGGGCCTCCAAGGAAGAGAAGGGGCCTTTAACCTGCAAGCCCCAGGATTCCATGGGATGTTGAAAGTGGAATAATAGCGCAATAACAGTGTAGTGCGGAAATGGCCTTAGGAACAAGCCGGCGGATCCCCCACTTCAGGCGGCATTCTTAACCCATCTCTGAGCAAGCCCGCCCTGCATTTTTTGTCGGAATCCACATTGCGGGCAGATCCGCAAGGTGTCGCCTTTTGCGGAGCCAACTCCCGGGCATCGAGCAACCGCCGCAGAATATTTATCCATAGTGTCCATAGCGGTGGGTGGGGAGGGCCGGCCGCGGGTGGGGCGGGGGGGGTCAGAGAGAAGGGGCATCGCTGCCTAACTGGTGAGAACGGCATTTATGTTTGCCTTGCGCTCTGCGCCTCGACATCCTCTCCCGCATCCCCTCCTGCGTTGGGGGGAGCGATGTTTTATCCCCCGCCCCCTTTGGCGCAATCCCAGGTTAATCAACACTTTGCAACAAAGGCCATTTCCGCACTCGCCTGTTCTAGCGCGATGGTTCCACTTTCAACCTCCTCTGGCATCCTGGGGTTTGCAGTTTCGGGAGGGGCCGGCCGGCCCCTCCCGAAACTGCAAACCCCAGGATGCCAGAGGAGGTTGAAAGTGGAACCATCGCGCTAGAACAGGCGAGTGCGGAAATGGCCAAAGCCTCGCAACAGCTGGGCGCTCTCGCCTGCGCCTCTTGCGCGCCCTGGAAGAGCCCTCCTAACCCGGCCTCTTTCGCCGTCCGCGATCTGCCATTTATCTCATTCATTCATTCGCTCATTCATTCCGAGCGGGCCAAAATGATACCGGGAGAGAGGGTGGGTGGCTGTGCGCGCTCGCTCTGACACGCCAGCCGGTTCGGATGCAATTCTTTACGGCGCCCTCAAGCAAGCCCCGCCGATTTCTACGGGACGGACCCCCGAGCAAACGCCACCCGGGGGACAGTGATGGCCAAAACAGGGGAAGCCGAGCAAGCCAGGGACTCCCCCCTTTGCAAAGGGCGAGCGACCCCCCCCCACGATCAGCAAAAACCGAGCGGCAAGGCAGCAGCCCCGGCGTCGCCTTTGGCTTGCAAGCGTCTTTGCGCTCTCCTTTGCAAAGAAAGAAGCAGCCCCCCAAAAACAGGGCGGGGGATTTTGGCGCCAAATGCCTGGCCACTCCCCGGCTTTTATGGAAATGAGGGGGCGGGGCTAGCCCTTTCGCTCCTCCGCCCGTGTCCCCCCCTCATTCTTCCCTCCCCGGGTGTGTCGGGGTTTTTTTTTTTTCCTGGGTAGTTAATAATATACAAGACCTTCAAAGCGCGCTCAGTGACAGTTATCTGTCTGCAAGCAAAAGGGGCGAATGTGAAGGCTTCCAGGCGGGCTTGGGGGGGCCGCCGGCGCTCTGGCGAAGGCGACATCCGAGAGCACCCATCCGCATTCATTCCCTCCCCCAAGACCAAGACAGCCCCCCAGATTCTCTTTCCCCCCTTTTCTTCCTCCGTCTTCTTTGCATCCGCTGCAGTCAACGGAGAGGTAAGGAGATCGAAGGGCAGGAGATGCAATAGGGCTGGGAGGGAAGAGAAGCTGGGGGGGGGGAATCAGAGAGAGAAATCGCATCCTCTTTGGAAAACGCCGGGGTGGAAATAAGAGGTCGAGGTGAACGTCGGAACGCGGCCGCGAGTCGTGTTCGGTGGTTTTCCATTCATTCCTTGGAAGCCGATCGCGGTTTTCTCCCCATAAAAAGGATCGGGGACTCTGCGCTGCAGCAAAAGCTGCCTAGGCGTGTTTTCGGCGGCGTGGGTTTTTGTGAGGGTGGCTCCCGAGGCTTGCTCAAACCCCCCCCCATATCCCCATGTCTGGACACCCAAGAAATAATGCGCCGAGAGCGGGCGAGAGGCGCCTCTCGACTAGCGGGGTGGTACAATGGTGGGAGCCGCGGCGACCGGGGGGCGGGGCGGGGCGGGCGGCGAGCGCAGCAGCTGGGAAGCCCGGCCCGGCTGCTGTTTGTGTGTTTTCTGCCGGGCCGGCGGGAGCGCGCCAGCCCGGGAGCGCGCCTCCCCGATCCGGCACCCTTTTTCTTCCCGGGCGCTGGTGCCTATTGATCTCGGGCTGGCTTTCAGTCAAGGCGGGGGAGGGGGAGCAGCGCCCTTGCCTTCCCTTCGCCCTCGCCTCTTTTTTTCCTTTTTTAAATAAATTGTTCTCCTCCGGGAGGTAGTTTCTTGCACGAGCGGAGTCCCCCGATTGCAGTCGATTTGGGTGCTGGAAGACCGGGGGAAGGCAGGCGCCGCGGGTACGGGGGGGCTCTCTCCGCTTGAGAAATTGAGATGAGACATGGATCCCGAAACTTGGGGGAGGAGTTGCTTCGGGCCGGTGCCTTTTGGGGGGCGTCCAGGCAAGGCGGAGACCCTCCTTCTCCCCCCACCGCCTTGGATCCGCATCCTCTTTCTTTCCCCCTCCCTGTTAATGCTGCCTGTTGTGCATCTCCGGGTGTGGGGGGTAAAAAAATCAAAAACAACTTCCAGTACCTGGTGATCGGTTTTGCTTCTGATCCGGACCTTAGTGGTGGGCGTGGAGGGGTGTGTGTGTGTGTGACTGTGAATTGCATTCTATTGCATAATGCTGGGCTTCGGGCGACTTCCTCTTTGCCCCCCCCTTCCTACTATCTCTGCTTCGTGTGGGTTTCTGGAAGCGGTCTTGGGAGTGAATGGAATGGCAATTTGCAAAGGAGCAGCCCGGAGCGCCTCCCTCCCCGCCCCCTCCCTCTTTTTTCTAAAACATCCGTCCTTCTTTTGGCTCTCCTGCATAGCTTGCAGATGACAAAAGGAGGGAAGAAACTTCCTCTTACTTGGCTCGGAGATCCAAAGAGCTTTTTTTATTATTATTATTTTATGGTGTTTTTTTTTTTCCTCCTGCGGGACTTAACCGCTGGACAGATACCTCTTGCAGCATCTGAACATATTTAGCCTTCTCCTTCCCCTCCCAATTTAACCGGGGTGCACCTAAGGAGCAGAGTTGAGCAACAGTGGCATCCAGAAGACCTGAATACAAGCCTCCTGTGTTCCATATATTCGTAGGGTGTTTTGTCCCCTGGCTTCTCTCAGTTTTAGACTATAGAAGGTAGAAGCTGGAACGTGTTTCTTTTCGTTTTGAGCTGTTCTTTTTTGGGGAGTAAATAATACCTTTGGGAATTAAATGATCATCAAGTATTGGTGAAGAATTGCTTTCCTTTTTTTCCTCTTTTCCTTGCTGTTCTAGGTTTAGAGGGTATGTGCATTTGGACATTCTGTGTGTTTCATTCTAATTTATCTTTCTTTCCTTGCTTGGTTTCAGATCCTGCCAAGAGGAAGAGTGTCCCATTTGCCACCCTGTGGACCACAAAACACTCAATTCTTCTATAAAGATTTTCGTCTCCAAGAGAAGCGTTTCCGATTGAAGAAGAGGGGATTTTAAAAAAGGCAAGAGAACTGTAGAGATGCCGGGGATGGTCAGTAAAAATCCAGACCTTGAGTTTGACTCGCTGCAGCCTTGCTTCTATCCGGACGAAGATGATTTTTATTTGTGCGGTCCAGACTCTGCGCCCCCGGGGGAAGACATCTGGAAAAAGTTTGAGCTCCTGCCGACACCGCCTCTGTCTCCTAGCCCGGCAGGTCTGCAAGAGAATCCCCCAGGCGGGGCCCCAGGGTCCTGGGGGACGGCAGCAGTAGCCGCTCTGGGGGGGTTCCGAACCGGTGACCCCCTGGACTGGGCTTCGGAATTGCTGCTTCTGCCTCCGGAAGCTGACCTCTGGGGCAGCAGTGACGGTGGGGACTCGTTCGAGATTGGCTTGGGGGAGAGCAGCAACCTCAACGCCATCATCATCCAGGACTGTATGTGGAGTGGGATCTCTGCCAGCGAGAAGCTGGAAAGGGCCGTGAATGAGAAGCTGCAGGGGAAAGGAGAGGGCACGGCTGGGGCGCCTGCTGCGGCAGCTGGCTCTGCCACCCTCGCAGTGGGCACCGCCACCTCCTCCACTGCCGCTGCCACCCCCAGTGGCACAGGAAACAGCAGCAGCAGCAGCCAAGCAGAGCTCAACAGCTCCGTCTCGGAGTGTGTGGACCCTGCTGTGGTCTTCCCCTTCCCAATGAATAAGAGGGAACCAGCCACCACAACCCCTGCCTCAGCGGCTGGGGGAGGAGCTGGCATCCGGGGGAACCCTGGCAGCGGGGGCACTGGTGCCCTGGCTCAAGGGGCAGCAGTAGCTCCTGGTCAGCGAAACAGCAGCAGCAGCAGCAGTGGCCGCCACCCAGGTGCAGCTAGTGACAGCCGGGCCACCAACAGCAGCAGCAGCAGCAACAACAACAGTTCAGGGGATGATACACTCAGTGATTCTGGTAAATATCAGCCTGTTCTTTGTTATGTGCATGCCACCTAATGTTCAGCCACTTCCCCGTCACTGGTAGCCAATATCTCATGGTTGGTTTGCTCAGCTGAACCCAGAGCTATTTTGTTTTCTGGACCACAGCTCCTGGACTGTTCCTCCCACCCAGAATTGGACATTATGTGGGGGAGAAGGTCCACTGGGAAGGATTCTGGGAGTTGTGGTCCAGAAAAGCAACTTTGCCAGGAACTGGTTATATTGCATATATCTCCTCCCACCCAGAATAGCTGCAAGAAGTGGCTTAGTGGCAGAAGTGCAAAATCTTACTAATTGCTATGTGAGGATCTATGTACCTTCCCTCTCATTTTCTTTTGCAGACTTTCTGCTCTTTGCTTCCCACCCTCAAGTCAAATGAAACTTTTCTTCCTTTTTCCCCCTTAACCTGCCACTTACCTCACCCTTGTGCGAAGACTGTGAATCCATGTTTGTGTTTGTCAGCTCATTTTTTTTTTTTAATATAATGAACTGAGTGAGTGCAGGTGGCCTCAGTTTGATAGAGCTGAGCAGTTGAGAACAGCAGAAAGAGGAGGAGAGATTCAGAGATCAGAGATTATTGATCTACAGATATAAAGGCTGGATGGGACAGGAGTGGAAAAGACTGGTTCCCAGTAAGGCAGCCTCTTGTCTTAATAGCTGTTTGTGTGAAGCTCTGGTACTGAGCAACTGAGGTGTAGATAATTACACCAGGAGCTTCGTACAGATAAGGTAGACAGTATTTGTTTCACAAGGAGAAAATACTTGTACAGCCTTGTATCTTTAACAGGATGAGTAAAACAATAAACTTGCCTAGTCCAGGCAAGTAGGTGCTTTATTGCTTTTCTCTTAGAAACACTACAAACATTGACCAGTAGATGGCAGTGTTCTTGCTTCTCTTAGGTCAGTGTCACAATCAAAAAAGTTTCCTTTGGTGGCTGCCAGACAATTGTTTGGCTTTTCATACCTTGCAAAAGATTTCAGTGTTGATGATGGATGAATGAATGAGAAGCATTTCTTTAGAAGCAGAGTACACCATTATTCCAAACACTGTGGTGTGGTTTTATTCTATATTGTTTCTGTTGCTGTAAAAGCTTCTTCTTCTTCTTTTTTTTTTTAAGCAAAACAGTGTATTGTTGCTCCAGACAATTTCAACAAGAATGATTTCTTTTCTATGCTTTCCTCGGCTGTGGCATATTGATTTGCATTTTGCACAGTGCCTCAAAATGATTTTTTTTCCTGCCATATAGTGATTCTCTGGAAGACATTTTTTGACACTTTAGACTTATAATGGGAACAACGCATAGAAAGTCAATGTTTATTTGCTTGTGATTGTTGGAATTGGGGGGGGGATCCACTGTAATGGTAAACAAAGTCTCTTGTATGTAAATTAGAGGAGCCATAGGACCATAATCATAAATGTTTGACGATTGAACCTCCTGTTTAAAAGATTCACTGCTCTCTTAATGTCTGCCTCTTGACAGCTTTGAGTGAGGGAGTACTTCCTCCCAACAGCTGTCTTCTTGGCAGTACACCAAAACTTTGGCTTAAAGGGACCTACCAACTGGAACAGCTTTTGCAGTTTTTTTGTTAGAACAAATCCAACAATTGTTTGCCCTTGCGGTCCTTTTTCAATCAGACAAGCTGTGTTCTTGTTATATCTCAGGGTGTGCAGTGTGTGTGTGTGTGTGCGTGCTTGTGCACCCACATGCACGCACACACACTGTTCTGTGTGCGTTGTGGTTCTTTTTGTTTTGTCCACGCAGGTTTGAGCACAGAACAGTTGCTTAAAATGCAGATTAGGAGATTGCTTTCTGAGATTCTTTTCCTCCTGAGATCACTTTGAGTTGCATTTATTTGTTTCTTTTTTGTACAGATTGCAATATCATCCTTTGCACTTTTCTTGTGTTTTTGTAATAATACTGCATTTGCTAAATGGCTAATGAAGTATATGTAGACTCTTTCAACCTGAATAGACATATATGGATTTTTGGTGTGGGTTTTCTAACTCCTTCCTTGAATCCTTTCTGCCTGCACTGCATATTTTAAGTGCTTCAATATTTATACATTGGCATTTTCCCTGGGAATTGCTTTTATTTAGCACATATATATGCTAATTAATGCTAAATGCTTGAGAGCCTTCTGCCATGTTTCCCTGAGGTTGTAACATCTTGGTGTTTTTTTTTCTTCCCATGTGTTTAAAAGATGAAGATGAAGAAGACGACGACGAAGAAGAAATTGATGTTGTGACAGTGGAAAAGAGACGCTCCTCATCCTACAAAGCTGTTAGTACCCTAACTATTGCAATGCGCCCTAAAAATGCCACCACCTTTGCCTCTGTGAGAACTCAGCCAAATGAAGTCATCCTAAAGCGCTGTGCCCCTATTCATCAGCAACATAACTATGCTGCGCCATCGCCATATATTGAAAGTGAAGAGGTGCCACCGCAGAAAAAGCTAAAAAACGATGCTCCCCGTCCAGTGAAACCAGTGACCCAGCCAAAGCCGAAGAGCTCTAGCCCTCGAAACTCCGATTCTGAAGACAGCGAACGCCGGCGTAACCACAACATCCTGGAACGTCAGCGGCGCAATGATCTGAGGTCAAGTTTCCTTACGTTAAGGGACCATGTGCCGGAACTGGTTAAAAATGAAAAGGCAGCAAAGGTCGTCATCTTGAAAAAGGCCACCGATTATGTCCATTCCTTACAGGCTGAGGAGCACAAGTTACTGCTGGAAAAGGAAAAATTGCAAGTCAGACAACAGCAGTTGATAAAAAAACTGGAACACATGCAAACTTGTTAATTTAAACAAACAAACAAACAAAAACTTACTTTTTTGTCATTGTCTGATCTGGACAGCCACTGCCACTTTGCACATTTTTGATTCCTTAAAGAGAGTTATGTTTTTTGACGTTAAGAATGTTGGTTTTACTTTCAATCCAGTCTCTGATATAGATGACAAAAAAAGAAAAAAGCAAAAAAAAGCAAAACACTGTTATCTGAATGGAGAGCAGATGGATGTTCTTTTTGTGGAATTGAAGAGACTGCCAAACTGTAATGGAATGCCTTTGTATTTCCTCTTAGAACTGTATATGTTCTTTAAATGTTGTGAGCGTTTGGACCTGCTTATGACATCCAGTTGAGTCTGGAAACATTCATTCCTTTTTAATGGTGCTTATGTTCTACCGCGTGTTATGGGGCAAAAGCATTTTGTACCCTTGTTGTTGGGGAACACCTCTGTAAATACCATTATACACACTTGCCTTTTGTACATGTCTTGGGTTATGAGAGGTGACTTTTGCTACCGATATTAGACTGGAAGTTCATACCTAAGTACTGTAATACCTCAATGTTTGAGGAGCATGTTTTTGTATACAAATATATTGTTAATCTCTGTTATGTACTGTACTAATTCTTACACTGCCTGTATACTTTAGTATGATGCTGATACATAACTAAATTTGATACTTATATTTTCGTATGAAAATGGTTGTGGAAAGTTTTGAGTAGATATTACTTTATCACTTTTTTGAACTAAGAAAACTTTTGTAAAGAAATTTACTATATATGCCTTTTTTTCCTAGCCTGTTTCTTCCAGTTAATGTATTTGTTAATGTTTGTTGCATAGAACTGGGTAATGGCAAAGTTCTGTGTTTAATTTCTTCCAATGATGTACATTTAGTGCTGCATCTTTATAGCACTTTGAAATACCTCATGTTTATGAAAATAAATAGCAATTAAATGATGTGGTACTTACTTACTCTTTATATTTTTCTATACTACCCATTTTCCTATCCTCTGTTTGCTATTTGACTGGTAGAAAATGATACTTGGAATAATCTAAATTGTGACTCAGAGCCAGTGTGGGAGAGTGGCTTGAGCATTAGATCAGGACATTCAGAGACTAGGGTTCCAATTCCTGCTCAGCCATGGGAGCCTACTCAGTGACCTTGGGCAAGTCACACTCTCTTGGCCTCAGAAGAGGGTAGTGGCAAACCCCTGAATAAATCTTGCCAAGAAGACCCTATGACCCTTTCCGCATGTTACCTGCTCGCGGAGGTGGGGGGTGCCGTTCGCGCAAGCAGCCTCTTGCGCGAGGCACTCGCATCGCTACTCCGTTCTCCTGCAGCTGGGTTGCCGGTCGCGCGGCCATCGCACGAACGCCCCACCCCTTCCTTCCGCAGTGCAGCCTGGGAGCTGTAGGCTGCACTGGGGGAGGAAGCGCGACTGGCCCGGCTCGCCCGACGCACCACAGGGCAGGTAAGTGCGTGAGGGCCCCAGGAGCATTGCGCGTCCGCGCACCATTTTCGGCTTAGAGCCAAAAATAAAAAAATCGTGTGCGGCCTGCTTTAGGCTCGTGAATGTCGTGTAAATGGGAGTGCGTTGTACGGACTGCCACTCCCATTTACGCGACACTCAAGGGGCCCTCTCGCAAAAGAAACCATGCGAAAAGGGCCTATGATAAGGTTATCATAAGTTGGAGTCACATAGATTTCCATCAGGTGATAACCTAGCTATTGGAATCCTATTCAAAACAATTTTAGTGGGGGATTTACTCACTTCAGCATCATTCCTCACAGTAGTCCTGGAGAAGAGATCATAATTTGCCCAGCTCATAGCCAAAAATGGCTTTGTACCTAAGGTTTTGACATCAACCACACTAAGCAATATGGCATACTGTTTAGTGAGGCTGGAATCCTGTTCTTCAAATATGTAAAGCATGTTGAATATGCTGAAATAAAAACAGCATTTTGACTGCATTTAGCAGTAGTAAGAAAAACTGGATTGCAACTGTGAACTGTAACAGTAAGAATTCTTATTTGGAAATATGACCCCTTACATCCATTAGGTTGGACTGAGATACCAGTGTGGCCAGTGTGCAGTGCTCTCATTGTGCAACCCTATCTTATCTCCAGGGTCTCTTATTCCCATGTGCCTTAAGTTTCTCTAGAGGACTAGGGAGAGCCAGTGCGGTGTAGTGCTTTGAGCATTGAACTACAGTTCTTGGAGACTTGGGTTTAAATTCCCTGCTCAGCCATAGAAACCCAGTGAGTGACCGTGGACAAGCCACAATCAGCCTCAGAGGAAAGCAAAGGCAAACCCCCTCTGCACAAATCTTGCCAAGAAAATCCTAGGATAAGTTTGCCTTAGGGTTGCCATAAGTTGGAATGACTTGAAGGCCTGCAGCAACAAAGAGGACTGGGAAAGGAGCAGGTTTCAAGATCCAGAAAAAAGCAGCAGGAGGGCCCCAAAATCTCAGTGCTACTGCTAGCATCTTGTAGAATTTAGACTTTAGATTGAGTCTTATATATCAGAGTCACTTAAGTCTAATTTAGACTAACGTATCTAGAAGGTGATTTTCATAGGGGTCATGACTAACCTTAAATCCCATTGATTTCTGTAAGTCTACTCTAACTGCTATCTGCTACATATGCCTGGGGTTGCAGCTGACTAGCATGCTTCCACTGATCCCAGTGTTTCAGGTACAGAACAACTTAAAATACAAATCCAAGTCTTACAGATAAAACT
Organism: Ctenosaura bakeri; assembly: GCA_948474755.1. Classification (NCBI taxonomy): domain Eukaryota; kingdom Metazoa; phylum Chordata; class Lepidosauria; order Squamata; family Iguanidae; genus Ctenosaura; species Ctenosaura bakeri. Next base: position 161,941 of record CAOLHI010003312.1, read on the forward strand.
GTTTCTCTGTAACTTGCTCTATTCCCAGACTTAGCTGTGCTTGAATAACAAACCCTGAACTCTTCTAAATCTCTGATTTGTTTGCATTCTTGACAGCTGCACTTTTGTTAACTCTCTTACAGCCCTGCCTATGCATGTGTAGCCAAAATTACATTGTGGACATAGAACTTGAATCCAATTGCTTGTCCCAACTAAAGTAAGTCCGTTGAATCAATGGGTTTTATGTTAAGTCCTGACTTAACAAATTTTTGTTGATTTGGTGCGTCTGTTCTAGTTGGAACTAACAGCTGAATTTCACCAGTATGTCTTTGACATATTTCCCACTGCAGAAAATCTTGGAAACTCATAGCAAAACTCAACCGAAGTCTTGGCTTTACAGATCCTCACAAAATCAGCTGCTTTGATATGGATAAATTTGTAACCTACAGCCTCAATCCATTGTTTGTTAGGACTAGCTAGAGTAAGCCCACTGAGTCAATGGAATTTACCTATGTGTTGACTTACCATTCAACCATTGATTCTATGGAACTTAAAAGAGCATTCAGGCTTCAATGAACATTTGAAACGCAGGTGTATGCATGCATTCAAATACAACATGGGCCATTTCTGCACTACACTGTTATAGTGCTATTATTCCACTTTCACCATCCTGTGGAATTCTGGCATTTGTAGTTTCCTGAGGCCAAAGAGCTTTCTGGCTGAGAATTCTAAATTCCATAGGATTCCATAGGATACTGACAGTGGAATAATAGCACTATAACAGTGTAGTGCGGCAATGGCTGTATTCTGGAGATGTAAGCTCTTAACTCCAGAAAGTGCAAATTTGGTCTTTGGTATTATGGTTCCTAAGGTTTTTGCCTCCTAAAATGATCACAGAGGATACAGAATTATTTGTAACTACACCAGTGTATAACATTTAAATTTGAATATTGGCTTATGAGTACTTGCGGTTGAAACAAGAAGAAGAAACTTTACAACAGAATTGATTAGAGGAATAACAGTGATTTTTATTAGCCAAGTTATGGTCAAAAGTTCTTGGGATCTGTGTAGACAGGTGTTGTTTTAGGATAACAGCTGCTGAAATCCTGAGTGTATAAACAAACCCTGTCTCATCAATGGAGCTTTTCTTCCATGCCTCTCTTTTAATCTAGTACTCAAGAGACACATTGCAAACTGCACACTATTTTATGACCAGAAAACACAACACTTCCCATTTTATACCACTTATGAATGAATGAATGGAAGTCATGTAGCAATATATTCCTATTTGTAGCTACTCAGGTTTTGAAGTCCCTCCCGCTGGAATTCCCATCCTAACCCAGACTTGGGAATTATTTGGAAGTAATGTTAAGTGTGCTTAACTTGGTGTTTCTTAGCTGTGGTTAGGTGAAGATCAGTGTAAGCCTATCTGGACCCTGAGATCCAGAGGAGAGGTCTTTCTTTTGGTCCCACCACTTTCACAGATATGGCTGGTGGGAACACGAGAGAGGGCCTTCTCTCTAGATTTCTGAACTCCCTCCATAGGGTGGCTAGAGTGGCCCCTCCTTGTTGTCCTTCTGTAGGCTGGCTAAAACTTTTTTTATTTAGACAGACTTTTGGAATTGAAAAAGGGCAGGAAGTGCTTTATTGTTTTAATCACATTGTTTATTGTTTAAAAATGTTTTACAGTGTATATTTTCAATATGGCTCTCAGTTTAATTCAGTTTTAATGAGGCTTTTAATGTTTTTAATTGTAACCTTTTAAATATATGAGCTTCATTGAGTCCCAGTCAAAAGGCAGGATATAAATAAAGATGATAGTGATTTAAAAATACTACAAAAATATTTCTCCCCATTTAAAACCTGCTTCGAAAAATGATATTATTCCTTCTCTTTTAATCCTTACAATTGAATGAGAACAGAAAATGACTAGGACTCACATCATTGGATGGTGGGAGTTTGCCTCTGTCTCATATGCGTGCTGTCCTTTACGCCTTCTGATCTTTCCCTGCCTTTTTGGGTCACACATCAAAACATAAACTGCCGTGTAATCCAAGACTAAAAACAAAAGTTGGAAAATACGTTTTTTGGGCCAGCTAAGAGGGCACCAAAGTTTGCAAGCTTTCTATTTCTTTCTAAGGCGAAGGGAGAGAATGATACAAAAAAAAATAGGATGTGGGAGTCCCCAAACCCCAATCTGACCAGAGGATACGGTTATTAGGTCCACAGACAGACAGCTCCCCAAGATGAAGATTGAAGACTGAAGAAAAGTAAGGTGTCAATGTATCTATTTACACCTCTCCGTATTTGAGGTAATGTACAGTCAATGGCCACTTATCATCTCCGGAGATAAAAAAAACCTGCTTGAATTTCTGAGATCTATTCACTGACTTGTTTAAGGCTCACTGGCTTCTGAATCAGTACAGAGGCAGAGAACAACATGGCACTTTTTATATTGTGATCTTTGGATCACAGTCACTGTAGTCTGTCATAATAACCAAATCAAGCAAATGACATTTACAACAACCAACAACAACTAGAACTGGAAATTTTGAGTTGAGCTAGGCTTCCAGTTCTGGTTTGGAGGCAAGTTATGAATTGATTAACCACATGTTGTCCATTTCAGATGTCACAGCAAACTATGAATTAGGAAGTGAGGCAAGCAAATGAGTATGTACAGGGAGGGAAGCTGTGAGGAGAGAGTCTGTGAACCTACATCATCATCCTGATTGCCCAAACCACAGTGTTGTTGTGATGCCTGAAGTGGGTCACAGAAATTACTTCTCTTCTGGTGCACCAATCTAGAAAGCAGTTGTGTGTAGTAAATTGTTCAGAAACAGAATTTCCTTAGAAGATGCAGGTGAGGTCTGTGGTAGAGATGGTTGGTTCGTTGGTATTTAGGGGCCCATAATACCACCAATCCAGCCGGGCATCAGTTTATTTTTACAGTGCCTTTGATAGCTTGTAGTAGGAAAACTACAGAGTCCTTGCTCTGAAAAGAATTTGTACATCCCTGCACTTTGGTTTTCCTCATAGAATACCCTTAATTTAATTTTTTAAAATGTATTTATTCATTGAATTTATTTCTTGCTTTTCTCCTAGCATGGGACTGTAACTGTGGTTTTAACATAGAGATTTAGGATTGTTACCTTGTGCCAGTTTGTACCAAAGGTAAATATGGTTCCATAACAGGAAACATAAGCCATTTCCGCACTAGATTCTTATAGTGTTATTATTCCACTTTCAACATCCTATGGAATCCTGGGGTTTACAGTTTAGGGAGGGGCCTCAATGGCCCCTCCCTAAACTGCAAACTCCAGGATTCCATAGGATGTTGAAAGTGGAATAATAGCACTATAAGAGTCTAGTGCGGAAATGGCCATAGTTAAGGAATGCTATTCTGCAGATAAGCACTTGGAAAGGAAAAACTGAAAAACTGAAGGAAAAGAATAGAGAATACCCTATAGCAAGACTGCTACATCACTTTCCGTCAGCATTTTGCCCAAAGGTGGGATTAGCAAAAGGCTACATGACTTGAAGGCATACAACAACAAACACAGCTGGAAAATAACTGGCCTCCAATTCTTTCCCACCACTTCAGGTATCTGGATTCCTAAGCTGCCATCCTGTACATACTTCCCTGAGAATAAACCCCATGGAACACAGAATTACATCTGGGTGATGATTGATAGGATTTTACTATTAATGGCCTTCTCTAGGGGCCATTCTAAAAAAGCCTTAAGTCTTTAGGGTAGAAATCCTTCAATATTACAGATGTTGATTTGCAGTTCTCATCAGCCTTAGCCCATCTAGTCAATGATAAGGGATGATGGGAATTACAGTCCAGGAATATTGGGGGAGGTACATGACTCCCTCTCCTGTTGTAGTTGTTCTGTGTCTTCAAGTTGTTTCCAACTTACAGCAATCCTAAGGTGAACTTATCATGGGATTTTCTGGGTCTGAGAGTGTGTGATGTGCCCAAGGACCCCAGTGGGTTTCCATGGATCATAGTCTGACACCACTCTTTCCCACTTCTGTACTGTAAATGCAGTATACTGTAAATACTGTAAAATAAAGTCTTTGCTTATTTGTCTTCTCCAATGAGCAGTCTATTCATGCTTCATTAAGAGCCTCAGGACTAATTATTAAGTCACTTATATGCAGACCAAAGAAGAGCAAGAAACCCACTATGTAATTTCCTTTAAGATGGCATTCTTAAAGTTGAATTCAGCTTAGTAGAATCAAGTTTCAGTGATAGCAATTGTGGCATAACAGTTTTATGGGTCAGGCCATATGGGTCCTAGCTGCGCATCATTCTGTTGTTCTCTTTACACCATTACCAGATAATTTATGGCCAGACCTTTCTTCTCCCATAGCACCTTGTAATCATATGTGTTTTGCATTGATTAGGGAAATCACATGCTGTGCCTTCTGCTCTTATACAACCTGGAACAGAAGTGCTTTATTGTTGCCCCAATTCATATCTTCCTCCTCCTTTATTCCTCCTCTTCTAGATATATCCTGTTTAACACCTTCTCTGTAAACCCTTTGTAAGAGGGGGATATGTCTGCTTCCTTTAAGTTGGCTTTACTGGGTCTGAAGAGACTGTATCTGATCCTGAATAAAGATATTCATCACGCCTCTGTACTCCTTAGCTCATCTCTGTATGATAAGGTGAGGGCTTCAGGAACAATTTTGCCACTGTTGCTGCTTTTGTAATTGAGGTCACATTGAAAGTGAGGCAATCCAGAGTTCTCTTAGGGAGAAAGAGAAAGATGATGTTTTGCCAGAGATGGATCTATGAAGAATCCAACCTTCAGTACCAAATTCTAGCACAGCAATATCTTAAAACCTTAGTTGGGCTTTAAGACATAATGTGTAGAAAAGGGGCAGTCAAAGGTACCAAAGTGATGTGAATGCAGAAAATATAAGAGTTCCAAGTGTGAATGATTTTCAGTACATCAGTCTCTATAATGCTAGATATTTGGGGATTGAAGGAAAAAATCATTTTTAGAGGTGCAGTACTTATTTGGGAGGAAATGCCTACATTTTGTCCTTCTGCCTAGAAGCAACACTTCTAAATTTGGTGAAACATCATGCCCTATTTCAGACAATGCAAAATGTGTGGTGTGTGTGTGTGTGTGTGTGTAAACATGACTTATAGAAAGATCAACCAATACAAACATTCATACAGTCTTTTGGAACAGTAAGGTTGGCTTACCAGACTCCCATTTCCTAAATCTGGGTGACTTACTTTGCATATAATGTAGATGATTTACTAATTCTGCAAATCAGGTGAGAGTTTGAGAAAAGGTTACAGAAATACCACCACCATCCCATTTTCTTTCTTGTTGTTGCTGACTGCTGACAAGTCAACTTCAACTTATGGTGACCCTATGAATAGAGACTTCTGAGTCACTCTATCACCCATAGCCCAGCTCAGGTTTTGTAGACTTAGGTTTGTGGCTTCCTTGATTGAGTCTATTCATCAGTAGCTCACTCTTCATCTTTTCCTACTGCCTTCCACCTTACCAAGCATTATGGTCTTTTCTAGTGAGCCATGCCTTCTCACAATACGTCCACATCTCGCTGTCTCAGTTTAGTCATTTTGGCTTCTAGGGAGAGGCTTGATTTGCTCTAGGACCCATTGATTAGTCCTTTTAACAGTCCATGGTATCCACAGAACTCAAGCATCATACTTCCAATCATCTTCCTATCATCTTCACTGTCCAGTTTTCAGTTCACAACCATACATAGAAACTGGAAATATAATGGCATGGACAATCCTAATTTTAGTATTCAATAATATATCTTTAAACTTCATGATCTTTTCTAGTTCCCTTGTTGGCTGCCCTTCTAAGTACTAGTCTTTGATTTCTCAACTGCAATCTCTACTCCAAAGTAATTCTCAACTAGTGAGGTCAGATGTAAACAAAGGACAGAGCTCTTAACAACTGTGTGGAAGAAGGAATTTGTCACCTAGCCTCCATTTGTAGGGAGCTCTATTGCCTGGCAGCAGGCACAAAAAAGCTCTCTTTTACCACTTATGTCTATAGCATGATGCCAGGGCCAAAAGAAGGGCATCCCCTGAAGACCTCAAAACTTGTGCATGTTCATGTAGGAAAGCAAGTGTATCAGAAAGGCTTGCATTACAAGCTACATCTGCCGAAATTCCCTCTTTTGGAATCCAACAACATCTGGATGTCCACAAGTTTCCCAGCTCTGTAAATCTAATATATGGCTTAGCTATTCTTAAAGTAAACCCACTGAAATTAATTGGACAAATTAGGCATAAGTGAAGTCCCACTGAACTCAATGGCTCCATTTTAACTTCTTTAAGCATAAATCAATCTGGATTGAGAGCCAGCATAGTGTAGTGGTTTGAGTGTTGGACTATGACTCTGGACACCACTCAGGCATGGAAACCCACTGGGTGACCTTGAGCACGTCACACACACACACACACACACACACAGCCCCCAGGAAACTCTATGATAGATTCACCTTTGGACTGCCATAAATCAAAAACAACTTGAAGGCACACAACGACAACAGCAACAACAAATCTTGATCCAATCCATAAGTCTACTCTTGGACCTGGATCTACCTTTTATTCATATTATGTCTGTAATATTTTTTTTTTAAAAAAAACCCTCTGTGGAAAGTATCAAAAGAAAATGACAGCTATATTTTTTTAAAAAAAATCCCAAATGTAACAGTATTATCTATTACTACAGTTACCTCAATTACTGTTTACATTTTTAAAAAAATTAAATGAACATCAGCTTAACTAAAGAAGATAACAACAGAATTAGAATTCAACATGCTCTCCCAATATATATTTACACCAAAACAGAGCCTAGGGAAATAGCTTTTTTGGACTACAACTTCCAGAATCCTCCATTCAGGAAGTTTCTCATCAAAGGATGTTCTAATATTATACACTAATCAATTCATTTAGTTCATGATAAATGATTTATGTTGTAAGTGAGTACTTTGTACATTTTATATAAGATCTTTTACAAAGTAAAAAAAAAAGACCCTACATATTTCTCAAACCTGCTGTTCCCAAACGCTTAACTCAGAATGTTACCTAAAGATATGCTACATTGATGTGCTTCCTTTCAGATGCTGTTTCATTTGTTTTGGAGAACTTTTATTAATAGAAGAACCAAGACATCTAGCACATTACCATAGGACAGCTTGAAAAAAGAAAGGGTATGTTTTAAATCTAATACTCCTTTATGAACCCTAAACACAAGAGGGGCCTAAATATCCTACAGGTAATAAATCCCATCTGGTCTTGGTAGCTAAGTGGGGCCAGCCCTGGTTAGAACTTGGAAGAGAGACTGCCAAGAAATCCCAGGTGCTGTAGGTAGTATTTCAGAGGAAGGCAATGGTAAGCTATTTGTGAGCATTCCTTGCCTAAGAAAACCTTATGAAATTCATGGATCCCCCATAAGGAGAAAGGCAACTTGAAGGCAGGTACTTATATCCGAACATCCAAATGCAAGAGGCAGCTGACTAATAGCTGTGTAAAAAATAGGTCTGTGACGACAGCTTCCCTTGCATGTTTCACGCCAAGGAATGCTGTGAGGGAATAATAAGGAGGCAGTTCCATAGAATATTAGCTGCCCATTCTTCTATCAGCATGTGGAAAAAGAAAATAAATATAAGTGCAAAAGTGCAATATGTCTCCAGAGTTAGTCCATTGCTTCAGATGCCTGTTAAGTATAAAAAGTGTATGAAATACTAGTGTAAGAATGGCTGCCAGTTTCTTCCTATGGAATCATAAGATGCATCTCTGCTGGAGGGTGGGAAGTAATGTATAAATAACATTGCACAGAACAAGGTTGGTGGATGATGAATGAATAGGGTGAGTAAGTGATCTGGACCTCTAGTTTTACAGCCCAGATATGTACATGATTTGCAGGCAAACAGACCATGGGGATTTTTTTTTTAAACAGGATATAAATAAACAAACTGTTAACAGTATCAGGAGTCTCTGATGACTACCCACCCAGTAGTGTGCAATACTTTGAATAATGCTTGCTATGTAACATACATTTGAGGAGTGCCGGATGCATGAGAAATGTCAGCGCTCCATCTGTTTAAAGCTCTGAGTCATGAATGCATTGAATCATTTAGAGACAAGTCACTGAAACAATCCAGTGCTACTCACTCTTCATTGGAGGAGTTCAGCATAGAGTGGGTCTTTTCCTTCCACTATCAAGTAACCCCCAAATAGCATATTGTAATGAGAATCTGTGTGTGTGTATATATGTGCCTTCAAGTCACCTGTTGACTTATGGTGACCCCATGAATTTCATAAGGTTTTCTTAGGCAAAGAATACTCAGAGGTGGTTTCAGCAGTTCCTTTCTCTGAAATATGGTCTGCAGCACCCAGTATTTGTTAGTCGTCTCCCATCCAAGTACTAACCAGGGCTGATGCTGCTTAGCTTCAGACAAGATCTGGAATGGAAAGGTAAGAGATTTTATTAGCTTTGTTTTTTCACTACATTTCATCATTTGTGGGTAGAAGTAGAGTTTTTCTTCTGTTCCTCTATGAATTTCAAATGTCAGATTCATAGCCCATCGTGTTCTATGAGATAAACTTTGCTTGAATTCACTTGGGCTATATTTCAGAGGAAGGAGTAGTCCTTGCCTCTGAGTAGTCCTTGCCTAAGAAAACTCTATGAAATTCATGGGTTCACCATAAGTCAACAAGTGACTTGAAGGCATGTACACACACACGTGCGTATAGAAGGGGAGATCTGCATTCAAATGCAATTGTTAGGACGTGTATGTTCAAGAGGACAGGGAAAATGTAGCTTCTCTGCCACAGTGCTAGCCTTCAACAATCAGGCTGCTGAGACTGCCAGTGCTGCAGTGGTGTGAGGGGGGCATGCAGCCAATGGACTATGTGTTGGCTGTCCCAGTTTAGAACTTTGAAGTTCAAAATCAGCATATAGAATGAAGCTTGGCAGCCTGTGGGACCTCAAAACTGAAGTGATGTCCTCCAGCCAGTCTGCCCCTGTTAACATCCAAGGTATGTATTTTGATCACCAGTTGTAACATCTTTGAGCAGTTCAAAGTCCACATAAGAGCCCAAGGACTACAGACCAAAGGTCTAACAGACTGAAGGTGCAATACATTCCTGTCCTTCTGGTAGGTCCTCTATAGACAACAGATTGCCTACTACATGAACAGAATGTTGGTCTGCCTCTAGGCCAATGCTGGGTTCTAGGCCAACATTCTGTTCATGCAGTGGTCCATTCATTGCCTGTGGGAAACTTGCCAGAAGGACATGAAAGCAACCATACACTCCCTTCTCATGTTTTCTAGCAACTGATCCACAGAGGTATACTGGAAGCCCAACAGAATCCTCTTTACTAGTAGCCTCATAGCCCTAACCTCCAAGAAGTTATACAATCCACTTTTAAAGCCCACCCAAGTTGGCTGCCATAACTACATCTTGTAGTCACCGTTTAATTATGCACTGTGTACACATAATAGTGCTAGGAGTGGGTTTTTTTAAAAATGAAAATTAAAAAAAACATGGAACTAAAAACTGATATGCTTTAGATACACACTTACTTGTATCTACAGGACTAGATGGGGGAAACAACTTAGGTAGGATTTTTTGAAATGCCTTCCTTGTTCTCAGACACTGTTAACCTTTGCAATGTTTGATTTTCTCCTCTGTTCATATAATAGACAGAAAATAAATCTCACATGAATTGACCTGAATATGCTCCATTTTGCAGTATTTTCAGCTCATGATGAAACTTTATTTTCCATCTTAAAATGGTGAGATTAACAGTAGCATATCCAATTCCATGGATGGAATGTGAAGGCCAGACATATTTCTTGTATATCCAGCCCTGCAGCCTCACCACATATAACACTCTCATTGATGCCTTTGAGGCTTGCAGGGGATCAGAGTGCAATTAGGAAAGAGAGCTTTGTGCATGTGGGGAGAAAGGTAAGTCAATTTTAGGCATTTTTCCTTCTCCATAAACACACATTTCTTACTGCAGGCAAGTTTTTCATATTGCCTTAGAAACTGAAAAACTGAAGATGGGAAAGCCTGGGAAAAGTTCTGCACACAGACACTTCATTATTAGTCCCTTCAGTGAATTTGGTGGTGATTTGTCCATGGTGGGCTTACATTTCAGTAGCTAATGATTTCATGAACTTCCCGTAAATGACAGCACTTAAAAGTAGTTTCATTTCCTCCATTCTTATGTTAACCCAATGCAGTTTTACTCATTCACTGGAAGCAGAAAAGGGTTGAGGGTCAGAGCAAAAACAAAACCATGGCTTCTAGGCTAAACCATGTGTATGTTTCAGCATCTCTTATTCAAATGACAATGCTTAATGCATCTTGACTTATCAAAAAGAGCTGGACTTGGCAAATAAATACCAGAATATGGGTGCAATTCTATACATGGTTACCTAGGAAAAAGTTCTACTGAACTCAATAGGGCTTATTTCTGAATAGACATCTGTAGGTTTAAACAGTAATGACTAAGGGTCTTTCTGTACTATACTGTTATAGTGCTATTATTCCACTTTCAACATCCTATGGAATCCTGGGATTTGCAGTTTACGGAGGGGCACTTAGAATTCTCAGCCAGAGAGCTCTTTGGCTTCAGTAAACTACAAATGCCAGAATTCCACAGGACGTTGAAAGTGGAATAATAGAACTATAACAGTGTAGTGCAGAAAGGCCCTAATTCTGATTGCTAGTTCCAACCACTGAACATGAGTGTTGACTTAACATTCAGCAATTGATTCAGTAGATCCTCTCTCCTTGCGACTAGCAATTGGATTTCCCATCAAGGGTTCCTTTGTGCCTTAAAATACACAAAGCTGTCAAAACCATAAAATGGCAAAGCTATAAAACAGTATTCAGTTATTTAAAAATCACCTCACATTACATTTTTTAAAAAGTTTCCATGTAACCCATCCCCCCATCCTTATTTTATTTATTACAGCTACACTTCAGTTAACAAAATAGGTATGTTCTTGGGCATTCCTTCTTTTATGAAAAATTCGGCACCAGAAACAGGCATGGAAAAAAATTGGAAGCATGGACAAAAAAAAATAGGTATAGTTTCCTACAGTACAAAAAAAGATGACCAGTTTTACACATTTCAGCTACTGTTTTATTCAGAATTAATAATATGTATGTGTGAAATGAAACAGGTCAGGTAAATCTTGTGTAAATAAAGAAAAACATGTTGAACTTTCTAGAGACTACTTTAGTGCTTCTTGCAAAATGTATTCAGTTACGACTTCTACTTTCACCAGCCTCCTGTTTTTCTTACAGTTTCCATGTTGGTGACCAAACATAGATATCTCTGCTTTTCCAACATGGTAAAGGAGCTACTGAGGCAGGCTTGTCTGCTTTCCCATTTTCACTTTGTTTTACTTGTTCATGAATGCTCATTAAGAGGTTCTAGAGGCAGCTATCATTTACCTTGTCTGTTGTAAGCAGACACATATAGCTGCAGTAGGATTGGCTACATCAGAATGCTATTCTTTCCCAGCTCAAACATGTATTGTTTACTGCAGACAAGCTGCCACAAACTGATAACCAAAGTCTGTGTTCTTCTAGTCCTCCTTCATCATCCCCCCAATGTCAATACTGCTAAAAGCATCCAGCTAGACAGAGGATGAGGAGGAAAGTTGGCTAGATGGGCTTAAAAAGCCCTTTTGAACCTTCTTTGTCAGAGATTTAACTGAGGTATGCCTTTCTATCTCTATCTCGTGTCCATCAGAAATAGCTGCCAAACAAGCAAGCAAGAATTGTAAAAACCGAGTTGTAACTATTTAGGAAGTGAGGGATAGATTGGAGATAGGTAATAGTGCAGTGAGGCAGTTGTAGCTCAAAGTCTGCATAGCTGGTTTATTTTTTCTAGTGCAATGGTTCTTAACCCGGGGTCCAGGGACCACTGGGGGTCTGTGGAGTCCTCACAGGGGGTCCACAAAGCCTTGCTGATGGATACCAACAGCTGTGGCGGCAACAGGAACTTGCCCAAGATCCCCCGGTGTCTGAGTGGGGATTTGAATCCTAGTCTCCAGAAGCCTCTAATAAATAATTTTTTCAATTTTCAAATACATATGTGAATATTTAAATCAAAATTTAAATATTCAAATATTGACTTAAGTCTTGAAGCACCCTGGCAACAAATCATATTTACAGGCCGTCTTCAGTTTTAAAAAAAGGTTAAGTACCACTGTTTTAGTACATTTTTTTAATGGAAGTCAATTACTGAATCTTCAACAAACATACATTGCCTATTCTGAAGGCTGGAATATAGGAAATTGCCTTATGCTGAGTCAGAGAGTTAGTCCATGGCAGTGGCTCTTGGAATTTATTTCCTAGCCTTACTGGGCAATGCCTGGACCTGACTCTGAACCCTTTTCATATAAAGCACAACACTACTGAGAGTCCTTCTGCATTAAGAAAAAGATGAACAGCCATGGAGGAAGCTTCTGGACCACACTGCATCAAGTATTCTAGGAAAAAAGGTATCATATGCAGTTTGTTCTTGCACTTTTCTTTCCCTCACATCAGCATGAGAAACCACTTTTCAAAAAAAGAAAAGCCTCAGAGGAACACAGCTGATTTCTTCCTCAGTAATTTCTCACTTCAGGCTTCCATGAACCAGGTGTCTCCACTGTTTCTCATTCCTAACCTAAATTAAAGACTGCAGGACTGCCCTTCTTTTTGCTATTGCAAAAATATAGCCTTTCCTCCCCCACTCTAGCAGCTCTGCAAGATGGGAGTCAGCCACAATGTCTCCACAAAGGACATGGGCCCAACATGGCCATGATACTTTTTCATCTTCACAAAAGATACTCTTTCACAAAATGCAGCTACAGTGCCTGTAGTCTTGAGCAGCAGATCTGCACAAGAGAAAGGAGTTTCTAATAGCCCTCCACTATGCATTTCTTCCCATTTGTTATTGTTATTTGCTGCTAAATCAAGTTATGGTGACCTCTCTGAATGAGAGACTTCCAGGATCCCTGATCACCAACATTCCTGCTCAGGTCTTGCAAAAACAAACAAACAAAAACCAACAAAAACAAAAACCTCAGGACTGTGGCATCCTTGATTAAAACAATCCAACTGCAGTGCAGCCTCCCTCGTTTTCCTACTGCCTTCCACTTTGCCATGTTGTGTCATCTTGTCTCATGATATATCCAAAACACAACAGCCTCAGTTTAGTCAACTTTGCTTCCAGTGACAGTGCAAGCTTGATTTGCCATAAGAGTAATTTATTTGTCTTTTTAGCAGTCCATGGTATCTGTAGTACTCTTCTTCAGCACCACATGTCAAATAAGCTGATTTTCCTCCCATCATCTTTTTTTACCGTTCCAGTTTCACACCCATGCAAGGAATTATTTGTTTCCACAATGGCAAACATATACCCCCAAATTCACATGGATATCTGTCTGCATACAACTGTATGAATGTATTGAGCAGTTGTTCATCGCAAGGATACACCCTGCTTGCATTATTTTTTTAGGACTGCCTGAATCAAAGCTTTAGTTTATAGGGAAAGTTCAGATGGTTTTATACAACCCCAAAAATGTCTGGCTGTGCCCTTAATGTCATTCCAATACACAGGCCTTATCCTATTGGTAGTCAGAACGTATGGCATCATGGCTTTCCCAAGCAGGAACACTGTCCTGCAACAAGACAAGAGGCATCCGCTTATAATTATTACAGATATTGTAGGCCTGTTGTCTTCTCATTAAGCCAGGCTCCTATCTTTTTGTTCAATATAACATTCATTCCTCCAAATGTCCATTCAGTCCTCCAAATGTTGCTGAACTGCAGCTCACTCACCATTGATTATGCTGGCTGGGGCTGATGGGATTGGCAGTTCAACAACATCTGAATGGCCACAGCTTTCCCACTCCTGCTATAAATGTTTATTTTAATGGAAGTATTCTGGGCCCTTTCACTCTGCACAGTTATAACGCTGTGATTTGACTGTTGACTGCCATGGCAACATCCTATAGTATCCTGGGATTTGCAGTTAAAGGAGGGAAGTTTACAGCTCTGGGCTGAAAAGCGCCAGTGCCTCGCCAAACTGAAAATCCCAGGATTCCACAGGGTGCAGAAACGGCGCTCAAAGTGGAATCAAAGTGCTATAATTGTGTAGTGCGAAAGGGCCTCTTGTTTACACCATCTCACAATCTGCCTTATCACTGACAAACCTGTGAAGTGATCCAAATGCGCTAGCCTGCTTTTAAGAAGCATTTGTTAGATTCTGTATTACTTCCGTTTGTCTCCTGCTGAGTTAATTCTTACACTGTGTGGCCATGAAAGCAAAATTTTAAAACTGCAACGTTCGCTGCACCAAAGGAATTTTTATTGTTATCATTTATTTATTTAAAAAGCAAACTCTTGGGGAAATCCTCGGCTAGAAATTTGCTGGAGGAAGAGCATTCCAATCAAGTAGACTCTGTTTTAACAATATTGTTGGCACCAGCGCTCCCGTTTTCTTTCTGCCGTGTCAGCATTATCAATAGAATTAAAATGCGACATTCATGGAAGGCTTTGTACTAGAAAGGAAATGGCTGCGCGCACCGTAGACAATGAGCCCCAGTTCCAACCGAACGCTGTCTGCCGCATAAAACGTACACAGTAGCTCCTCCAGCTACCCACGTTATGCTCATTATGCATCCCAAATCATAATGTCGTTTATGCAGAAGGGCAACTGTGAAAGCTCACATTGATTTCCCCCTTTCATACGGAAGAAGATTGTTGGCGAAAGATCACTGGTAGCAGTCCCCTGTGACAGATTTTTCAGCGTGTTGCAGGCAGGTTGGCCTAGTGCCTGACAATCGGCCATGAGTGACATATTTTGGGCAGAGCGAGGGCAAAATGGGAGCCATGTGGCTGATGTTAGTAAACATTATCCCGCACAGTCTGGCAGGACACCATCAGCAGCAGGAGGGTGAATGGCTGGCAGACTGCGTGAACTGGACACACAGGCAGCGCGCGCGCGCGAGAGAGAGAGCTACCTAGGAAACACGAGCCAAGGCCTACAATCTAGCAGCTGCTCTGGTTGCCATGGCAACCTGGGACCGAACAATGAGCTGGAAATCCAGCATGCAAGGTTTTATTGAAAGGTTCCCCACTACGCAGCCCGAGCAAGGTCAGACTCCCAACCCCCCCCCCATATTAAGCATGGGTTTTGTTTTTGTTTTTTTTGGGCCCAGTGGTGGATTGTCTGTTGCAACACTCTCAGCCACCCGAAAAATCGCAAGATTCCAATACCCTACAAATTCCTTTCCAAATACTGCCTTTCCAAATGTCCTAGTAACAATGATAACATTTGTTTTTACTGGCAATTTACATTTGTCAGTAAATGTAGACCCTAAACACTCATAGGGACACACACTATGGCAAATGTGCATCATACTATGCAGAGGAGAAAGAGAAAACTATGTAACTGAAAAGGAGAATTTAAAAAATTAATAATAAATTAAAAATAAAAAACCACAAACTATTCTCCCTCTCCCTAATTATCTTAACACCCCCCCCCAAAACAAACAAACCCCACTGCAGCACCTTCACTGCAGCTTAGTCACAGAAATAGAGTTGCCAGAATGAAAACTAGAGAGGGCTCCTATGCCTTTAAAGGTTGTGTAGAAAAGGGAATTTCCATGAGGGTTGCTTCTCATGCAACCAGTCAACAAGTGACATCTCCTGAAATTCTTTCTTCTACACAACCATGAAAGGTTCAGGAGCCCTTTCCAGATCTGGCAACCTTACAGTAGACTGTTATTCCAGATCCGTAACTGCTCTGTATTCAGCAAGACTAGGTAGTCTTACTGTAAGGGTAAATAGTCCCCTGCCATCCCACCTTAACAGCTAGCAGTAGAATCAGCAAAGGGTGTCTGTTCAGCTGCTGATCAAGGTGCAAGGAGGATATTTCCGGCCCCCTCCCACCTGCAAGTGAGGCTACAACAATCAGAAGCAAGACCTCTCTCAGGATTTCTTGTTGGAGCCTTACTTGGTGGTGGGAGTGGGCTGGAAATGTGATCCTCTTTATACCTTGATTAGTGACTGAACAGACCTCCTTCAGCCAATCTGGTTACTATGTAACTAGGTAGCTGATATAGCTATAGATGATATAGGTGATGGGGTTTTGGAAAAATAAAAATCAACCTGACAATTTGACTTTTAAAATCTCTTTGAAACATAGGCTAATTTCAGCAGTACCTTAATGCCCCTTTTGAAAGCCAGCCAGAAACGGATGCATTTTCAGTTTTGAAGGAAATGAAGATTCATACCACTGACGTGAAATTAAATACTAATTCTAAATCAGATGTATCCATTTCTCTTGTTCAAGATCTTTGTTTTTTTAAATAACCAAGTTTTGCATCAGGTTAAATGTTATACAAAAAAATCCTTAAAACACGGACTCAGTCAACACCTGTCAAGTATAATAAATAAATTGCCTGTTGTATGTAAAATTCTGAACACTAGGGGTGAAATAAATGCCTTGAAGTTATTCGCCTTAACTGTGACACAACCGTTCATGTGCTCTATTTGTTATGACAATAAGGCATGGGTATTTGTGACTCTGCTAGCCAAGCAGTGTATGCATCTACTTTCCATCTCATGGGAAACACTATGATGTGCAGTAATTATTACCTTTCCATTGGGGAAAGTTATTGTAGGGTCCAAATAGTTGCTTAGACTAAAGGAAAAGTATTGTACTAGTGTAGTATTTTTTTTTTAACAGCTGAGATATATAGACTTTCAAATGCCACCCTACAAATGGCTTTTTGAAATGTTTAAATTTACCCTTGGTTAGATAAATGCTTTGCCAAGTAACACAGGAATGGCTGCTGTTTAAACAAAACAAGGTATGGAATTATCCCTTCATGATTCATTGAATACTAGCTTTTCTATTACTTTTTCAGGCTGTAAACCTATATATACTTACTTGGACATGTCCTACAGAACATAGAGGACCTACTTCTGACTGAAGGTGAAAACCTATGTCTATTAAAATGTAAGATTCATCAACAGACACATTTATCCCCCTGTATTGTTAAATTTAGTCACAGGTCTTTAGTTTGATAGACTCGTTAAGTAACATGTCCATAGTAATATATTCCTAGATTCTATACTTTGTTTACATACAAATTTATGTAAATTTCTGGCACTCAGTTAACTTTCTTATTCTGGAAAGGCATGAATTATAAAATGGAAAACCTGATTTCAATCAACCATTTCTCTGTGGATCTCAGAACCCATTATGTCTTATCTTCAAGTGGTTCCACAAAAAAGAACATACTTTCATTTATGATTAAAATGCCTCAAAAGTCATTTCTAATGCTATCTATGTTAAGAAGGCACAGTTTATTAAATATGAAAAGGAAATCTAACTATGAATTTAAAGTGTTACTGTTCAAAAATGAAATTATCAATAGCATTTTAAACTGAAAGGCACCAAGCTCATATTTATAGAGAGAGCATATTGTAGAAGAGACAACAAGGACTTTCATAGTAATCTGAGGGAAGAATGATTGCTTCAGTAACCTTAAAACACTAAATAAATTTTTAAAAACTCTTGTTATCTCATGAACAGTTTTGTTGTTAATTGCTGTCAAGTTGGTTTCTGCTTGTGGTGAGCTTGTTGATGAGAACTCTCCAAAGCAACCCATTATGAACAGCTCTGTTAAGATCTTGCAAACTCAGGGCTGTGGTTTCCTTGACTGAACCTATGCACCTCTAATGCATCCTTCTTCTTTTTCTACTGCCTTCTATTTTGCTGATCTTTATTGTCTTTACTAATGAGTCATGTTGCCTTGTGGTGTGTCCAAAGTAGAATAGCCTCAGGTCAGTAATTGTGGCTTACACATAAAGCTGAGACTTGATTTGCTATATGACATACGAGCATATTTACCCGTCATTGCCCAGGATTTTATTTTCCTCTTAAGTACTCCCCAAACTGTCTTCTCCAGTACCTGTAACTTTTCCCATATCCTCAATCCAATCTATATCCAGAGTTGTTAACATATAGAGACTGGGTTCCTGAGGGAGTGCACTGTCCTCTTCCTTGCTGCTAGACCTTTTCTCCATAGCAAGTAGCCTATTCCAGTACCTGTAACTTACCCTCATACTCCCCAATCCAATCTGTATTCAGAGTTGTTAACATACGGAGGATTTGGTTTCTGAGGGAATACACTGTCCTCTTTCTTGCTGCTAGGCCTCATCTCCATAGCAACTAGCTAGGACCAGGAGCTCTCTGGCTGAGAATTCTAAAGACCCCCTCCCTGAACTGCCAAACCCAGGATTCCATAGTATCTTCACAGCCAGCCAATCATATGAGGTCTTCTCGCCTCACACAGCCAATTATATGAGGTCTTCACCTGCCTGATGCAGACAAACAGACAAACTCACAGACAAACATTGACTTTTATATAGTAGATTTATTTGTCTTTTTGACTGTCCATGTTATCTGTAGAAATCTCCTCCACTACTGCATTTCAAATGGGTTGATTTTCTTCCAGTTTTCTTCATTAACCAGCTGAAGACCTGAGATCTGTTTTGAGTAGGTTATATCTGCATAGCTAGTACTCAGAATACACTACAGGGCAGGAAGCATCAAAGTTTTTTTTTCCATCAACAGTCATTATCCAATACAAAGGTAAACCCAACTCAGCCACACAGTTGCATGCTTGCAGATGGAGAGTTCCTAGTGGTGTTGTTTCTTTTGCAGTTTGTATTCTACCTTTCTCCGCAAAACTGGAGTGAAGGTGGCTTACAACTAAATAAAGCAAATACAGTTAAAACATGAAACAAATAAAAATCTTAACAAGTTTAAACAGAGAATTAAAAAACCTTTCAGTATGAAAAATAAAGCACTCATCCAATTAAAGAGCCCTTTCTTAAGGTCAGTAGCCAAAGACACTAAGCAGCTACTCCTTTTTTTCCTGCTTAACATTTTCTTAAGTGGGAAGAAGAAAGATGGGAGAATGATAGGAAAATATGAAATTGTTACCAGTCAAAAATATCATCTGGATTCCCTGTAAAATTCTGCATGAGGCAGAATGTTTGGATAATAAATGTGTTGTTTGGAAGCAGAGTGCTGTGACTACTGGAAGTGTTGATTTTAGTGTGATTTAGATTTTTATGCGCAACAGAGTAGCGTGTGACCAAAATACATAACTATAAAACATACAAGATGAAGGGGAAATGAGTCAAAACAGATTTTAAATGATCCTTTCTTAATCCATCATTGTGGAATGGTGGTAATGAAGAAAATAAATAAATAAATATGAATGAATATTTCTTCAGACCCTCTATGTAGTAAATGATTAATGACCAAGCTCACTATCAGGGAACAATAAATTACTAATTTGAAGTAAGGCAGTATTGAGACCTCTCTCACAATAGCCTTGGATGCCTCAATAGCCAATCCACACTAGCTAGGATGGTGCTGAAACTCACTGCTGACAAGGGAAGTCCAACAAAAGATGGGGAAAACATGTACAACCCTAAAATGCAGTGGACTAGCAACAAATGTCATCTGGAGTCTCTGGCCCTTTCCACATGCGGCGAGGAAACCGTCCCCTGCCACTACTCACTGGCTTTTTGGTGGGTCCGGGCAAGTCTGTCGGGATGAGGAGCAGTGCGAGCTCATCGCTCCGCACTGCTCCGGCGTCCAAAATGGCGGCTTCTGGTTGGGGAAGGCTCTCCACCAACCGGAGAAGCTCTCCAGCCTAAAGCCCACCCCTCGCAGATCTGCAAGCATGCACTAGTGCACGCCTGCAAATCTGCACCGGAGCGCAGGGATGGAGCGACACGGGGTCGTGCACTCAGTACTTTTTAAAAACCTCTTAAAAGAGGTTTTTAAAAAGCACGCTGCGTGACCCGGTCGCTCTGGAGCGAACTGAGGTGCGGAACTATGAAAAGTAGTCCACCCCAGTCCACGCCACGGTGCAGAAGACCTCCGTTGGAGGTCACTCTGCACCGTTTTAATAGGCCCGTGCAGAAAGGGCCTCTGTCAAAGCTGAATGAAAAAATTATGTCTCTCTGATAAGAGAGCTGTTAAAGGTAGGAAAGTCCTCAATCATGATCAGCCATCCAGGTGCTTTTGGACTGAAATTCCCAGCATTCCTCACCATTGCCTATACTGAGTAATACTGATGAGAAATTACAGTCCAACAACACCCAGAGGCCCAATCTTGATTGAGGACTTTGCCCACTTCCAATGCAAGAACAAGCCAAGGTTAATTCCATTAACAGCCCTCTTCTCCGGGAAGGACATTTTTTTATTTATTTATTCAGCCTTGAGTAAAAGGCTGTAAAGGCTGTTAAAAATAAAAATCATTCCAACACTAAGATTGAAAGAAGCAATGATCCAATAATATTGCACACAATTTAGTGGAGACAGTAGTTAAACTACAATCTTCACCTTGTTATGAGGAAAAACACTCTCTTCTCATGAGCTGAAGGATGAGTTTATGCCATGGTTCCTATAATGTGACCAGATATATACTAGCTGTCACTTGTAGGCATGTGACCACTGTCATAATAGATCAATTGGCAGAGGTGCCTCTTGTCATGCCAGGCCCTTTTCCTTCTGTTGAGGTGCAAGAGGAATGAGGCAAATCTGTCCATGTTTGATGTGACCACACATGATAATTCACTCCTAGCGATGGAAATGTCCCTGCAGCTGTTCTACTGTTCTCCTAAAATCTACCCCTTTGCCAAGTAACTAGTTTCTCTGATCTCCCCTCCTTCCATACAATATACTGTAACATCTAAGCTGGGAAGGGTAAAAAGAATTCTGCAGCAGAATTTGCTCTTTGAATACATTTGTGTGCCCCCCCCCGATATTCCTCCCACATGAACGTATACAATTCCAATTGGCTTGATATTAAAATATGATAACTTGGGATCTCTCCTCTAGATACACAATGTGTTCCGTTACAATGAATAGGGGTTATCTCATTTGAGTTTTTAGGGTAACTGTCAGAATTATGACAGAAATGTATATTAATAAGCCTGTCCCTGTGCCCTTCAGTTTAGCAAAAGCATGTCCACCAGCAGTCCTTTGATAAAGCAGCTAGGTTGCCACAAGTGATGAACGGCACAGACTTGTCCCCTCTAATTCAGATCTAGTAAATGAAAGTAATCACACAGTACATGGTCTTCATTAAAGTCTGTTTGGAGCAGGTATTGTGAAGGGTGGGGACAGATAACAGATATGAGTATGTGGAGGAAATCTTTGGAAGAGAATTCTTGAAATCTGTGGAGGAGGAGAAATCTCAGAAATCAACCTGTAGAACTTTTCTTTTCTCTCCCCCTCCCTTTTTTGGCTTTAGTGTCAATACGTCTACAAGAACATCAGAAGGAATATTTCTGCTTTGATTCTGAGGATTTATAATTATGCTACAAGTCTAACAGGTGAACTGTGGTTTGTAATGGTTGTGTTGTTATGAGAGAAACTTCTAGTTTCTAGTGAATAGCTCACTGTAGCTCTGTTTCTGTGGACATATGGGGTGAAGAACACTAATACAGTTGTCTGCGCACAACTGTAATGAACAATCTGCTTATTGTACATTTTAAACGCAGTTCTTCATGAAGGCTAACAGGTGGCATAAAATTACTATAGGCACACTGTTGCAGAAGAACAAGCCCCATTTAATCAAGATCCTGACATGAAGATTGACACAGATGTTGCTGCTGCTGGTGATGATTACTTAAAAATGATCTTTTAGAATTGTATCAGTGCAACTGTCAGCCCCTTATATTACACATATTCCTCCTGCAACATGAAATCTATCCCTGGACAAGAGGTATTAATGCCTCTGCCTGAATGAGGAGAGAAGCAGGATACACAAGAAGTATTTTATACTGGACTTCAAAATTATGATTATAAAATTATAATACTGGTGTAATAGATGTTCCTTCCTTCCTTCCTTCCTTCCTTCCTTCCTTCCTTCCTTCCTTCCTTCCTTCCTTCCTTCCTTCGAAAGGGACTTCAAGTGTGTCAAATGATTTAGTACATTTATCCTTCTCTGCAGACATTGCAGGTATGAATTACACATGAAATAAACTGCTGCATTTTCAAACTATATGTAATAATGGAGAATTCAATGAAGGCTTTTATTATAGAGCTTTACCCTGGCAAGTTTACACTGTGAGATAAGCAATTCAGAGTGCATCCACACTGCACAGTTATAGCAGTTTGCTTGGTACCACTTTAAGTGCTATGGCTCCATCATATGTAATCCTGGGATTTGTAGTTTAGGGAGGGACTTTAGATGTCTACTGTGCCCTCAGTGGAGAAATCTAAGTAAGAAAACTGCAGATCCCAGGCTTTCAGAGCACAAAGGTGTAGCATCAAACTACTATAATCATGCAATGTGGATATGTCCTAAGAAGCAAGAAGGGAAAAGACTAACTGGAAGAGAAAGGGCTAACACTCATAATCCAGTCCCTGGGAGTATTGACAGTAACCACAGACATAGGTTTTCCATTAAAAGGAGGAGGGAAAGAAATGTTTCCTTCAATCCTGACTTCATATTTTTGTTGCAATATACATAGACCAGGACACATCCAACTAGTTAGCAAGGGGCTTCGAGTGACCACACTTATTCGGAATCCAGATGCCAGACTTGACCTCTGCAGTGTTCTGAAGGACAACCTTCTAGGGCCACTAGGCAGCTAAGATGGATGCTATTGATTCTGATCTAGTGATGCTGCTTCAGTAAACTTGTGTAAATTCTGTAAAGATTTGGAAATACGATGACAATATAAAGGTGATGGAACATAATTTTGCAGAAATAAGACATTAGTCTTAGAATATTGCAGGATGTGGGGCTGTGGCTGAGAGACCATAGGTCAAACCAACTTTGCAATCCAGGTCACTAAATAAAATGTGTTTAATGTTCAGTGTTTAGTGTTATTATATCCATTTTATTGTGAGGAGTTAGTATTATCAGCAACAACTCGTTAGTGTAGTCCAGTGTTGCTATTCAGTTTCCTGATGTCCTGGCTATTTGTAGGGAAATAAATGGGTTGGTCTATGGAGTAAATGTGGAATAGTTTAAAGGACAGAGGGCCAATGAAATGAATGAGGAAAAAATTAAGGCTGTTGGCTGCAGATGGAAAGACGTATACCATATTTGCCAGCAAATAAGAAGCACTGGTGTATAAGACGCATCCAATTTATATTGTCAAATACTATTTGCTGGTATATAAGACATACCAACATATAAGACACACCCCATTTTCAGAAAGTATTCTTTGCGAACAAAAGCGAGTTTTATATGCCAGCAAATACAGTATTCTAGACATGAGGTGCAGAACCCCATACCATATAACAGCACACATTCCTTATGCTAGAGGAATTACTTTTTGGTTGGTTGTGCAGTGATCACATCAAGTTCAAGTTTGCACAAGCAGAGCTGTTTGAGTGTGAGCATTATACAAACAGATGTGCTGCTTAGAACAATGCATAACCCTTTGTCATTGTTCAATTGAATTGCACGCAGGCATCACATAGGCTCTATGAGACTATCCCATTATTACACACCACTACAGTGCTGGATATGTAATCAATTGCACAGCATTGCCATCCACTGTGAGATGAGGATAGCATAACCACACTATAACTTCACATGTTGTGGTTTTCAACAGAAAGGTAAACATACTATAGTATAAATGTGAGACTAGGTATACGTATTTGGTGGACCTGGTGGCCAGGTTTCCGGATCTACTAGGAAAGATAGACCTGTTCTCAAAAACTAGGAGATATTTTTTTTCCACACCCAAAATGTGCAGTTCCAAAAGAACATTTGTACAGTTCAAAAGTCAAGGAACGTAAAAATCTTTAATAGCTGAAGTACAAGGTGATTGATGAAAATATTAAAAGCAACATAAAGTGTCCAACTCCTTGTAGCTCCTATCACTGTTAGGTTGTTGTGTGCCTTCAAGTTATTTCCAACTTATGGCAACCCCAAGGCAAACCTATTGTTACCCTGTTTATTGGGGGTCCCAGGAGGGACACCTAAATAACCAAGCAACAACACAACTTTGGGGGAAATTAGCTGGAGTACTGACTAAAGCTAGTGAGAGGCAGGATCTTGCAACCCAGTGTCTATGGGGTCAGGTCAGTCAAGCAGTCAGACGGTTTAAAATAGCAAGAATGATGTTTTATTATATACAGACAAATATTATAGAGACCACAATCACACAGCTAACTAGAGAGTCAGAGATTGACTTGGAATAGGGATTTTTAGAGGAAAAGGGGTGGTATGACACCTGTCTCGTAGTCCTGGACCTTGAGAGTTGGGGGGCAATGAAGAGACTCGGCGCGGAAGAGCGGTCCGAGTGATCCGGGGTTGAGCAGTCTCAGTTACTGGAACTGAGGGGAAAGGCTCACTGGGCAACGTGGCAGCAAGGTGGTCTGGAACTCAGGAGCGATCCGAGAAGGGTCTCGGAATCAGGGGTTTTTATAGGGTGAATTGTGACTGCAGGCCATACCTTATTCGGTGAGAACAATGCGATTTAGGGGGACAAAGCTTTGGAAAGGTCAGGTTTTAGCATGATTGACTTAGAGCCGAATTAACAATAGTGTAGCCAGTATGGAAATGCAGAGCGCTTAGTACAGCTTTGTCAGGTTACCTGCTTGGGGCAGGGAGCCTTTGTTAGTATCGCGCATATGCAATGAGGTGTTTGCTGGAGAGGTCCCTGAAGCGATGAACCGGCTGTATCTGGCCTGCCTGGGTGGAAAATGGAATGTCCAGCAATTATCTGCCATGCCTGTTTATGTGCTTGTCTGGAGGCCTCACAAACACGTGGAGTGGGGTGGCAAAGGAAAGCCGAATTGTTTGATATCAAAGCAATATTGAGTGCTATCTCCGGGTAGGCCTGGACCGCAGTAACACTATCATGGGTTTTTTCTGGGGATGAGAATGTGTGATGCACCAGGGTTACCCAGTGGATTTCCGTGGCTGAGTGGGGAATCAAATCCTGGTCTCCAGGATC
>CAOLHI010003313.1:0-186193 GCA_948474755.1 Ctenosaura bakeri
GAAAGGTTTTGGAATGATGCTGTTCAACTCACCTGCACATTCCATCCCATTACGAAAATGCTCTCTGTAGATTTCAGAACAGTTTCTCATTAGATAAACATTGCCCCACCTAAGTTTGTATTGTTTTCGCAAATCTGTGAAAGAAACAAATGCTTTTTTTATTTTTTAAAATGGCAAACTGTTAGTTATTCACAGTGAAAACCAAATACTCTTGCAGCTTTGATACCTTTTGGCATGTACACACTCCCAATATTAATGGACCAAAACACAGCTGAAATGTGCCTAGGTTAATTCTGTGTCCTCCCTATCTGATGAGGCTCTTTCCAGGCCTGACAAAAAACAAAGTTGAACTTTTAAAAGCTAGCTTTGGTGACTGTGATCCCCATATAGCAAACCCAAAAATGAAGATGCAATTATGTCTCCCATGGAAAGTATCTTTTATAGTCCCAGGACTCATTATGAGACAAAGACATCTCATTCTCTTGAGATTTTTTGTTCAGATTATGCTTGTCTGAATTTAGAGGAAAGATTTAAATTTCCCTTGCCTGTGCATAGTGGTTCTAATCCAAGTTAAGGTCATGCACACTTACTTGGTAGTAAAAAAAGAGGGAGAGAAAATGAGAGAGACCTAGTTGCATATTGCATATTTGATATAGCCTTCCAGTGAGTACTGGCTGTTAAGACACAAGTGGAGTAGAACCGGGGGATCTTGTATTTTTTAAAATTATCTCCAGGGTTTTCTCAAATGGGTTGCTGGTGTGATCCTCATTGTTTGACAGCATCACCCTGATAGCAGCTAGGATGCATAACTCATCAGTTCAAGTGGATCCAGAGAGGACCAAGGAACATTTGGCCATCAGATACCTTGCCCTGCAGCATCCATGATCTCTTATTATTGGCTATGCTGGTGGAGCCTCTAGGAGTTGTAAGTCAAAACAGGTTCCTCAGCCCTGATCTAAAAAAGCATTGCCTACTGGCTTTCTAGAACTCCTTCCTCTAGCCCGGCTCTTCTATTTGAGCAACACATCGAGTAGTTGTTCTGTTGATTCTGAATTAATTACTACAGTAATTAGTAGCTAAAAGTTGCCACATCACTTTCAAAACGCAGAGGCCCAGAGCTTGAAAAGTGACTTGTAAGAAGTAGTCACTTTTCAAGCTCTGGGCCTCTGCGTTTTGAAAGTGATGTGGCAACTTTTAGCTAAGCCAGAGACATTGCCTATTCAGAACAACAGCTGGGACCTACAAAGAAGTTGTGTGATCCAGCTTCCCCTAATCCCTTCAAAGTACTTTGTTGCATGAACCAACGAAAGTTGTCCCTCTTCATTTCCAGAACCTTAACTGCCCCAGGAAATTCAAGAGGACTGGGTAAAGAAAGAGCTCACCCTGGGCTCTGCAGAAAATACGACAATAATGAAAACAACTAATTAGCAGATTCTACTTCAGAGCTTTCCAAACCTTTCAGGTTGGTGACACACTTTTTAGACATGCATCATTTCATGACACAGTAATTCAGTAAGTAATTCAGTAAGTGGAGGCAGCCCCTCTGCTTGAGCCAGGCCCTCCATCACCCTTGCTGGGGTCTTCCTTGGCCTGTGGTGGCAGCAGGAGAAGCAGCCCTTCCACCCAGACCTGGCCAACAGAGAGAAGTGTAAGGTCCTACACTTAGGTAGAAAAAATGGAATACAGAAATATAGGATGGGGGACACGTGGCTGGACAGCAGTACGTGTGAAAGGGATCTAGGAGTCTTAATAGACCACAAGCTGAACATGAGTCAGCAGTGTGATGCGGCAGCCAAGAAAGCCAATGCAATTCTCGGCTGCATCAATAGGAGTATGGTGTCTAGATCGAGGGAGGTACTGGTACCACTCTACTCTGCTTTGGTTAAACCTCATCTTGAATACTGTGTCCAGTTCTGAGCACCCCAATTCAAGAAGGACATGGTCAAGCTGGAGCAAGTCCAGAGGAGGTTGACCAAAATGGTGAGGGGCCTGGAAGCCATGACCTATGAGGATAGACTTAGAGAGCTGGGGATGTTCAGTCTGCAGAAGAGAAGGTTAAGAGAGGACATGATAGCCATGTTTAAATATTTGAAGGGATGCCATGTAGAGGAGTGAGTGGGCTTGTTTTCTGCTGCTGCAGAGACCAGGACAAGGAGCAATGGATTCAAGCTGCAGGAAAGGAGATTCCACCTGAACCTCAGGAAGAACTTCCTGACAGACAGGGCTGTCCGGCAGTGGAATATGCTGCTTTGGAGTGTAGTGGAGTCTCCTTCTTTGGAGGTTTTTAAGCAGAGGCTTGATGGCCATCTGTCGGGAGTGCTTTGAGGGTGTTCCTGCATGGCAGGGGGTTGGACTGGATGGCCCATGTGGTCTCTTCCAACTCTTCATTTCTATGGCCCTTTTCGTACATTGCTCGTTTGTGTGGCTGGGGGGCATCTCACGCAAAAAGCCTCAGCAGGAACGCTGGTGC
Organism: Ctenosaura bakeri; assembly: GCA_948474755.1. Classification (NCBI taxonomy): domain Eukaryota; kingdom Metazoa; phylum Chordata; class Lepidosauria; order Squamata; family Iguanidae; genus Ctenosaura; species Ctenosaura bakeri. Next base: position 2,471 of record CAOLHI010003313.1, read on the forward strand.
TTCCCTGCTCCTTCGTCCCACAGCTCGCTTCCTGGTCATGCAACTGTCGCGCTAGTGCCCTGCCTCTTCCTTCCGCAGTGCAGCCTGTGAGCTGTAGGCTGCACTGGGGGAGGAAGTGCAACCGGTCCGGCTCGCCCAACACACCGCACAGCAGGTAAGTGCACGCGGGCCCCGGGAGCATTGCGCAACTGAACACCATTTTCAGCTTAAAGCCAAAAATAAAAAGGTGTACGTCCGCTCTGCATCTGGCTTGTGAGCGTCGTGTGAATGGGAGTGCGTTGTACAGACCAACGCTCCCATTCACGCGATGCTCAAGGAGCCCTCTCGCAACAGAAACTGTGTGCGAAAAGGGCCTATGATTCTATGGCCCACTGCCACTCTGGCCAGAGTCTTCCTCGGCCCAAGGTAGCAGTGGTGTTAGAGGCAGCCCCTTCACCTGGACCCGACTCACTGCCACCACCCTCACCAGGGGCTTCCTTGATCCAGGGTGGCAGCGGCGGCGGCAGCCCCTTCACCTGGGCCTGGCCTGCCACAGCAGGGGGAAGAGGCAACCCCTCCACCCATAACATTCACAGAACACACCTACACACTGCATCTGACACACTAACATATCGCAACACACAGTTTGGAAAGCTCTGCTCTACTTACTTTCATCATATCCAAAGCCAGACACTTGGCACAGCTGACCGCCTTTGAACATATATTGTGACCAGGGTACACATGCTGGGACAGAACTGTATAGAAGACATTTCCCAAAGTCTTTGGGTTTCATCTCCAGCAAAGCAATGTTGTTTTCATATGTTTGAGAGTTATACTCCTCATGGACTATCATTCTCTTTAAATAAAATGTGTCCATTCCTTCATTTGGATGAAGAAGATCTTGTATTCCTGTAATAATCTTAAACAGCCATGGATGTCCTGGCCTGAAAAAGAAATGTGATAAAAGATCTGAAAACAATATGAGCTATGTCTTAACTTTCAGTTATATAACCCAACAGACTGCAAGGCCACATAAAGAAATAGTGGCTTACAGAGAAACATAGATGGTTGAGAATTATTTTGAAAAATAAAGAAAAATCTGATTTATTTTAAAAGGACACAAAATATCTGGGATATGCTTCTTCAGGAGTAGCGTTAGAGAACAAAAACAGACACATCACTCCAACTCATGCAGAACATCAGTCCTAAAAGGATACCATTTTTGTGGTCACTGTGTTTATGGACAACTTATTTGTACGGTAACTCACTTTATGCATTACAATGATTGGAACTGCTAGAGTCTGAGACATTTCACTACTGGCAGCACTTATTCTGTAGAAGATGTCCCTCTAACAATCTTTCTATAATAAAAACATCCAGAGCTTTGAAGGTGTGGATATGTAAACATCTTGGTAATGTTTTATTGAATATCAACATTCCTTGACAGCTTCATGTTTAGGGGTAATAGACATAGTCCACACAGAAAATAACAAGATCCTACTGAAAAGAGACATGGAATGAATATCAAGATTGGGCACCCCAACTCCTTGAGGCTTGAACAATTAATTTATAGTTTCTTCCTCTTGTTTAGCACTCCTGTAATTTATGAAAAATTTCCTAGGCCCTTTTAGTCACTGTACCTTGAGAGGTCAGACTTTGGGATATTAAGTTTGACAATTAATTTGATAACATTCAAAACTTGAAAATGAATTTATTGCAGCCGTCACTAATATATGAATTAGTTAATTTGGTCATATTTAATTAAATGTAACTGCTCAAAACTGTCCATTGAGTTTACATGGAATGGAATAGAACTGTCACAACTGACCATTAAGGGCACCTTTTGTTATTGGCTCCTTTAAAGGCTCTCTTTATGTCATTTTAAAATTCTTTTCCTCCAGTTACTTGGAATTTTTCTCCCCAGAAGGACTACAAAGCCCATAATAGGATTGTTATCTGGGAAAGGTGAGAATGCAACACATCTAGTAACTTTTAAACTAGGAAAGACTGTGCTAAAACATTGAGATCTCATCTTACAACTTGTTCAATTAAGTTTTGTCAGTCACCTGCATCTCTCTTTTCACCAAACCAACAGAGACTTCATATATTCTTCAAATGCTGTCTTTGTTTAAGGATACTAAGGAATTACGTATTTTCACTTATAGGATACTGATCCACTGCAAGTGCAGCTTTAAGTGGATCACTACCAACATCTGTCAATGAATCGAGGGTGTAGAATTTTTAGCAAGCCTCTGATCATATGCAGAACATTTTCCTGCAGAAATGAATCCCTTTCCAATGCCATACTCCTAATCAAGGAAAACATCTACGCAGATCACTAGTGCGGCATATATTTTGCATATAAGAGCCAGGGATCCCAATCTAACAATCCTACTATTCTTTATACTCATCTAATGATAATGGGTTATTTGTAAAATTTGTAAAATGGTGGAGGAGGAAGAGGATAAAATGCATAATGAGAAGAATGGGGAGGTAGAGAGAGAAAGAAGCCAGTGGAGAAGAAGGTGAGGAAAACATTTCACTTAATTATTCAAATGCATAGTACTGTGTGAGTAACAATAAACACACTTATTGTTTCCCAGAAGCTCACTGCCCAGAATAATACACAATGTTGTATATTATACAACAGAAAACAATCCAGAATAAGTTGAAGAGGAGAAGTTGCTGAAGAGAATCAGTGTAACTCCCACTCCAAAGACTTCAAACATCTTCCTTCCATATGGGCCCATGGATGAGAGTTGGACTTGCCTGTCAGACCTAAAAAGTCTGACATTTCTGAAAGTGCTTGGCTGTTTGCAGGTTCTGGTGTCTTCCTAGGCAAGTAAATCATTCCTCACCCCATCCTCTTCCATTCTGTTATTGTTGTGTGCCTTCAAGTTGTTTCTGACTTATGGCAACCCTAAGGCCATAAGGTTTTCTGGGGACTATGTGACATACTCAAGCCACCCACTGGGTTTTCATGGTGAAGTGGCAGTGATGTAGACTCGAGTCAATTGGCTTTGACTTAAGTAGCTTCAATGACTCAAATTGGATTTGACTCAGCAATAAATGATGCACTGACTCAGCTCGACTTGTGACTTGTATATTTTCAGTTCATCCAGAAACCTTACAACTTTGAACAACACTTCCATCCCTTTTTGCCTACTGGTCACATGACAATCTATCTCAAGCCCAAAATGTGGACACATTTTTTGGAGGGGAGCAGCGAACAGATTAGGCAATGGGCTTGAGGCACAGTTGAGGTCTGCTCAGCAGCCTGTCCCTGTTGCACATTGGAGGAGTTTTCGAAAACCTTTCCTAAGTGCAGAAGGCAAGACCAAGACACACAGGTGCGTGTTTCTCAGAGGGGAACAGAAAAAGTGTTAGGCAATGGACTTGAGCAGGAAGGATCCTTCTAAAGCTTTTGAATCTTCAGTCATGGGGAGTAAGAAAGATCTTATTCCCTACTTCGGAAGCTGCAGATGGCAAGATCAGGAATGTTGAAGGCCAATTCTACTTAAATTGTTAAAACTGTCTTTATTTGACTCTGTCTAGAAATTCTGTAATACAGTTTGGGGTATAAAGTTGGCTCCCAGACTTGAAGCTTAACTTGAATATATCTTGCAAGGACTTGAGACTTGAAAGTAGAGACTTGAGACTTGGGCCATTTCTACACCGGGCTTTTAAAATGGTGCAGAGCGACCTCCGACTGAGGTCTTCTGCACTATAGAGTGGACTGAGGTGGACTACTTTTTGTAGTTCCACACCTCAGTCCGGTTCTGCATGACTGGAACTGCTCGCACAGCGTGGTTTTTAAAAACCTCTTTTTAGAGGTTTTTAAAAAGCACGGAGCACGCGACTCCGTCTCACCCCATCGCTGTGCTCCGGAGCAGATTTGCAGGCACGCACACGTGTGTGCCTGCAGATCTTCCGGGGGCGGGCTTTCAGCTGGCGAGCTTCTCCAGTTGGTGGAGAGCCTCCACCAACCGGAAGCCGCCATTTGGACTGCCGGAGCAGTGTGGAGCGACGAGCTTGCACTCCTCCTCATCCCGACGGACTCACCTGGACGTTCAAGAAAGCTGGTGAGTTCTGTTTTCGGCCATTCCGCCCCCCCACGTCTGGAAAGGGCCTTGGAGTAAAAGACTTAAATACATCATTACCAAGTGGGGAACGAAACTCTGGTCTCCAGGGTTGTAGCCCAATGCTCAAACCTCTATATCATGCTGGCTCTCTCCTTCCATTCTACAATTCACTTTTTCCTTCTTTTCAATTTTTTTAATGATTGCTGTTTCCCAGTTCTAGCAATTACTCTGTTCTGACTTAAGTTCCAGAAATGTTTCTCTCTTCCTGCCTCTTTCCTGTCATTCTAAAGAAAGCATGCACATTAATCTGCCAAACAATAAAGGCATGTGGTGTATTCCTCCCAGTTGTTTTGTGAGCCAGTGAGCTTCCTTATTGTGCTGAATCTGAAAGCGGGAGAGGCACCCACCTCAACAACTTCTAAGGATCTATGTCTCATTAACTCCTTAAAGCATATTTTTATGCCACCATTAACAGTGGATTATAATAAGTTAGGCAACACTAGTAGAAAAATATGACAAACTGATAATTTACTGAGTCAATGAACTAGTTATTTCCAGGCTTTAGAATGAGTCAGTATGATCCTGAAAACATCTGCTGCTCTTGCTGTAAAAGGCAGGAGAGGAAAATCAGACAACATACAGACACACAAACGTACATATTGTACCTTTTTCCTAGTATGCCATCAGTTGCCACTTAATGAAATTTGGAAATTTTCTTAGACATTACGAATGTGACTTTTAGCATTTTTATTTTAGTGAATTATGAATGTATGATTTCTATAACTGTTGTATTGCCCCTTTCTTTCTCTTCTTTTCTCCCAAGTCACTTACCTAACACAGTTTGCCGCAGTCAAAATCCAACAGGCCCCAATATAAACCCCACCACAGATTACGGTGCGTCTTTCACCTATAATTGCTACATGCCATTGAAATTCATCCTGTACAAAAAGGAATCAGGAATCATTTAACACACCTTGTTATGAATAATTTAAATTTTATTTATACTTGTTGCTTGAATGTATATATTTTTCTTATAATAGTTATAAGAAAATAGTTATAAAAGTATTTATCAACTAACTTTCATCCCTATAGATAGCAGAATGGTATACAATATGCATGACTAAAATTAGAAAATATTTTGAAAGCGATAAAATACATTCAGTGAAACAAGTAAAAAACAGTATATACTGTACCGTTAATTCATGCAATCCAGTTTAAAGTGCTAGTTTAAAACAACTTCAAGCCAAAAACATCACTATATTTGTGCTAGATGTACCTTTAAACTGGGAAGGAGATGTCTGGGGGTGTGTCGCATATGTTGTAACCCTGGCTTGCCCTCACGGAGCTACTAAAATTTCATTGCAGCTGCAGAATGTCCAGCATCACCATGGTACGGAAGGATGATAAGACATTCTGTCAGAGGTAAGAGAAGTGACTAAATGCTCTTCCAGATGGGAAGAAAAATCTCTGAAATTCTCAGGTTTTGTTTCTGTGCAAACCAATTTTATTTTAGAAAGCCACTTGATATTATCTTCATTCCAAAGTATTTTCTGGGAACTCTGAACATTATCAACGACTTTACATTTCTATTTCCCAGGTCAGTTTAAATTAGCTTGGCATTTTCCAAAATGAAACACAGATATCTCTACTTAGCAGTCTGTATTATTCCAGAACTGGCTAAAATAGCTGCTACCATTTTCACTATGTGCTGAAAATCAATTTCTGAAGTGTTACATGAGTCTAGAGATGACATGTGATCAATGGGAAACAAAGGAGGAAGAACAGAAGAGGAGGGATGGAGGGATCCCCAGGATATTTTAAAAAGAACTGGAAAGTCTCAGTACTTCCAGGGACTTTCTTCCATATTGGATGAGTCCTAAGGACTTTCAGGTTTTCTGGGGAGGGGGAATGAAAAAAAAAAAGACAGGAAAAATGGGATAAGAAAGTGTGAGGAAAATGCAGTAGTAATTTCAGCTGTTTGTGGTGACAGCAAATTTGGTGATTTATTTGGCATGGTGTTACATTCGAGGACTGCATGTAGCCTATTGGCTGCATGTTGCACACCCCTGTGTTAAACACTTAAGAGTATAAATAATCACAGCTGCGGACCATAAGACACAGAAAGACACAATTAGGGACATGTTCCTTCAGATACTTCCAAGTATTAAAAAAAATGCACTATTTGGATAAACTGTTGTTATTGTTGTGTGCCTTCAAATAATTTCCGACTTATGGAGACTCTAAGGCAAACCTATCACAGGGTTTTCTGGGGCTGACAGAATGTGATGTGCCCAAGGTCACCAATGGGTTTCCATGGCCAAATGGGGAATCAAACGCTGGTGTCCAGGGTCATAGCCCAACAGTCACACCACTACAGCATGTTGATTCTCTTGGGTAAACTAATGGAGATGAAATTATTTTGGAATCATTCTAATCTATTTATTGGCTTTGTTTTGGAACTGAATCAGCCTTGGCCACCATGGTAGGTGATCTTCACTTTGTGATGGATAGCAAGTGTGTAAACGGGGAATTCTCCAGGATCTCTTCATAGCTTTGGAGGTAAACCACCTCTCTAGAATGGAGCTGGAGAGTAATATTTTGAAATAGGACAGGATTCCGCCTTTACTTAACCTGGCTGTTAGTCCTCCTGTCTCAGTAATGGCTACACTGATTTGCATTAAGATCTATGTGAAATTGATGGTTATTTGGAGTTTGGGGCTAGGATGCCATGAATTTGCAGAAGGCACAATCAGCTCCCTTCCTGCTTTTGATCTTGGAGAGTTGGTTCCAGATATTTTGCTACCTACGGTTGGACAGCATGTTATCGCCTCACAAGCCTGCCAACCATGCCAAGGGGGATGGCATCCCAAAACAGGCAAATTATTTTGGCATTTGAGGGAGACTATCATAGAAGCACTTTCCCCTTTTTCTAGCATTAAAAATACTAGCATGAAAAATTAAATAACTCTTTCCTGCCATTTCATGATTAAGTACACTCCCATTGTTTCAACTTTTATCACTAATGGCCATTTCCACACTACACTCTTAGAGCACGATTATTCCACTTTCAACATCCTACAGAATCTTGGGGTTTGCAGTTTAGAGAGGAATAATCACACTCTAAGAGTGTAGTGCGGAAATGGCCAACCTTACCTGTCGTGCATCCCTTCCTCCTGTGATTCGTTTCTGACGAGACTGTGTGTGCTTTGCAATGCCACAGTGTAGCTGGGGTAATAATGTTCTGATCTTCTTTCTTTCTGTAATAAAAGACAGAAGCAGGAAGGAACTGAAGGCACGCTAAAGAGTTTTTTTCCAGTGATGTTGGCTTGAGTCGATTGACTCGGACTCAAGTCAGATTTGGGTCACTTCAGTAATTTGACTTGGACTCAGCTCGACAGTAAATGACACACTGACTTGACTCGACTCATGACTTGTATATTTTTAGTGACTGACTTGCTACCCTTGGTTCAGTACCATAACCCATTCATCCAGAAACTTTATGACTTCAAGCAATGCTTCCATCTCTTCTTGCATACTGGTCACATGATGATCTGTCTCTAGCCTGAAGCATTTTCCTAAAAGCAGAAAGGAAGATTCCCACCCACCCCGAGTGCAGGCTGCGTTTCTCAGAAGGGAACAGCAAATGTGTTAGGTAATAGGCTTGTGGAACAAGGATCCTTGTTTCTAAAGCTTTTGAAGCTTCAGTAATGGGGAGTAAGAAGGATCCTATTCCCCACTTTCAAAAAGGCCTCCAGCTTCAGAAATGGAGAGCAACAAGGATTGTATTCCCCACTGCAGAAGCTGCAGACTCTTTTATGCCCATGGCCACAAAAGCCTCCAGCTGAGGAATGGGGAGTAAGATGGATCCTATTCCCCATTTCTGAAGCTGCAAATTCTTGTAAGCCCATTGATCCTACCCATATACCCCATCACTACCTCTTTTTTTTTCTCTTAAAATTGGCTCCAACACTTGAGACTTGACTTGAATGTATCTTGCAAGGACTTGAGACTCGAGTTGAGACTTGGAGTAACAAACTTAAAATACATCACTGTTTCTTTCTTTCTTTCTTTGAGCGTAAACTTTGGGAGACTGCAAGCTACTGCACAAGATTTTGTGCCAGACAGAACTTGGTACTCCTTAAAATGCCACAAGAACTTATGTTGTTTTTGGTGGAACTACATGCCTAGCTCTTCCTTTGGATTTTTTTTTTTTTTTGCTATAGGATAGGTTTTTGATGATTTCTTAATTTTTATTTATTTGTTTGTTTATTTGTTTATTGCTTCACAGCCTGCTATGGCCATCTTCATTAAAGCCTTTTTCAAGAAGCAAAAGAGGACCAGTGTCATCAAAATCTTTTTACAAATATCTGAGTTTCCAACTTTAATTGACTTTGCACAGTTTATGACAGCAGTTGGCAGTTGGTCCTACGCTGTTATATTGCTGTTATTCTGCTTACAACATCCTGTGGCATTCTGGGATTTGTAGTTTACAGAGGCCAAATTGCTCTCTGGCTGAGAATTCTAAAGGCCTCTCCCTAAACTGCAAAGCCCAGGATTCCTTAGGATGTTGAAAATGAAATAATAGCACTATAACAATGTAGTGCGGAAAGGCCCTAAGTCTGCCAGACTTATAGCATTATTAAAGTTTTTTTTTTTAAAGACAGGTAGGTGGGATTAGACATGATGATATGCTGAATTGTTAAGCCATACGACATCAAAAACAATATTTCATTCCATCTACCAGCTTCTTTCTCTTAGTCTCAAAGATGCTATGAGATCCCTTCGCATACTGATCCAGACTAACACGGCTATGTCTTTAATTCTACCTTCATTTCAAGCAATTTGTTTTAATGGTCCACTCACATCATGCATAGCCAGCCTCTTGTTTCCAAAAACTGTGAAAAAGTTATCTCTCAATGTACTGCTGGATAGCCTTCAGAGCTGATTTATAAGTACAAATCAGTAGCATCAGCTCTACAGATGAAACAGTTCACTGATGGAGTTTAATGGTCTTGACTACTCACTGCCAAAACCACCAGAAAAGAGAGAATGTAATAGCATGGTGAAAATCACTGGAAGCAATTGAGGAACCATTTTACATATAAACAGCTTGCAAGGTAAAACAAACCTATTTCACTATGGATGAATTTCCTGAATTAGTAACTGCATATGTGAAGGAAGCTTTTGGCTGCAGTTCCATGCCAACCTACTTCGAAATAAGTCCCGTCAAGCAAAGCAGATTGTGGGACAAATACGCAGAGAACTGAAGTCACAGTTATTCTGTAAGCAATCTTGTTGTAGTGTGTTTACCTTCATCCATGGACTCTTCAGCTTCTTTTTCTTCTAGAATTAAAGGAAAGCAGGAATGTCAATTTACAGTTTTTTGTAACTGAACATGTAGGTTCAGATTAAGGTTCTTTGTGATATTGTGGTCAGCTTTTAAACTAGTCTCTGTTGTTGGACCAATAACAGCTGCTTGGTAGTAATGAACTTGGTAGTAATTAACAGTATATCCATGTTATGAAAACTTTCTGTTAACTACTCCATATCAATCATCTATTGAAAAAAAAAATGTCAGGATGAGCTTGTATTTTTTGCCCTGATCAGTTGCTTTGAGATGGCATGTATAATGTGGTATTGCTTTAAATAGATAGATAGGTAGCAATATAATATATATGCATATATAAATATAAATATGCATACACAAACCTGTGGATGCATAACACAATTACACACAGACTCACATATCACAAATATATGTATATGTAATCTGGATTCTTTTGTATGAGTTATTTCAGGAAAATAGGAATACAAGAAAACACTCACCATGGATTGCAAAAGGAGTCACCTTTTTCTTGTCTTTTCACTTTTTTCTGTTTTTTTTTCCTTTTCTTTCTTGTCTCTGTTTTTGCATTATTTGTTATTGATCATATTTTAATGCTTTTCAGATCTCTATTATTAATTACAAATTCTTTGCGGATAACACGAATTATTAAATTTGAAGTGGAAACTTATTTAGTTATAGACATTTCCTATATTTAATGAAATAGTCTTGCAATCCATGAAAAAATATGGCATAATATGTGAATATCCAAGGTTCCACAAAACTCATTGTGGTTTTTGACTGTTAGAAAATATTTGTTGTTGTAATTCTAACAGTCATTGCTGTCCATCCCAAATGTTCCAGGTGATCAGATATTTCTTTTCACCAGGGGCAGCTGACAGATGCTTCCTTATATGGAAATTTGGGGAGCAAGGAGTCTCAAAACATTCTTTGTAATTTTTTTCAGTAAATGGGACATTTAAAGCAGTTCTCTTCCATTCCTTTTAGTAATCTGAGCATTATTGGCAATGAACCATGCAAATGAAAAAACTGGAAAAAGAAATAGAACAATAAAATAATCTCAATAACAAAACAGTACCTCTTGTGTTTTCCTCACTTCTGCTAGCACCTGTTTAAAAGACAAGTATGCAAAAATAAAGTATGCATAAAGAAATACCAAGTACATATTGTACATATAACACTTCCAACCAAGTGTTGGAGCCGTAGTGGCGCAGCGGTTAAATGCCAGTACTGCAAGCCACAAGGTTGTGAGTTTGATCCTGCCCGGCTACAAGGTTGACTCAGCCTTCCATCCTTTCACAGGTCAGTAAAATGAGTACCCAGCTTGTTGGGGGCATGTATAGAAATATTTCGAAATACATGCTATTTGTAAGTTGTTCGCCGCCTCGATCCATATGGATAGGTGGGATACAAATAAATAAATAAATAAATAAATAAAACAACCACCTCCCTCCATTCATTACATGTTTATATTCATACTGAGAAGCAAAAAGCCTGTCCTTATCCTAACATTAGAACAATCTTGAAAAAGAGCACAGGAGTTCAAACTACCTAATGAGAGATAAATAAAATCCTGTCATTTTTTAAAAAAATCATTGCACTGACAGACTTTAGCCATTCTGGACACATTTCACTTGGGAAATATCCCATGCAAGTCCCACTAAAATGTATGCTGTTGGTTTTCTTGAGTGGTTCTGTTCTGGCTGTACAAGATATTTGTACTAAGAACTCCTGCAGTACTTTACATCACATCCACTAAGTGAAAGGTAGGAATTCAACTTGGTTATATGAAGAGCTGTATTGTTTGATGCAGTGTTTTCCAATCTGGGATACCTTGATATTGTAGGGCTACCCAAATACTTGACTGTTGGCCAAGATGGCTGAGGATTCTAGAAAATATAGTCCATCAGCTGGGAACCTAGCGGTCTTGATAGATTCCACTAGCAGCATGTTTTTAGCTGAATAGAACATGGAAAGTTCTATCCATTTACACTGTGTATGCAGGATGATTGTCCTGAATCTAGCCATAGAAAATGAAAATATATATGCTTACATAATTGGTGACTTTCATCTTCACCAGTTAGGCAATCCATTTCATTGTTGCAGAGGTATTCGTTTGGAATACACACATCTGAACTGCAGTGGAAGCTTTCTCCTCTGCATGCTATTGGAAAGGTATTGTCCAGCTTATAAACAGGAAGAGCTCATAAACAGCATACATTACACCAAGCACCTCACACATCAGAAAAAGGCACTTCAAAATATGCAATGTAAGCAGATGCCTTGGGCCTTCCTGAATTACATTGTTATAGTGCTATTATTCTACTTTCAGCATCCTGTGGAATTCTGGGGTTTGTAGTTTACTGAGGGCAAAGAGCTCCCTGGCTGAGAATTCTAAATGCCCCTCCCTAAACTGCAAACTCCAGGATTCCATAGGAGGTTGAAAGTGGAATAATAGCACTATAACAGTCTAATGCAGAAAGGCCCCTTGACATTTGTGTACATTTTTAATGGGAAAATATTCTAATTGAGATTTTTTTTTTGCCTCTATATGAGAATGGATGAGTGTGTATAAAGATACATGTTGTGGTGCAATCAAAATAAACTTTATATTTCTATTTGTAATATAAATATTTATTATATTTATAATATAAATACTATACATTTATATATTAGAATGTACACATCTAATTTACAGTGCTGTATTTATCTGTTTGTCGTTCTACATGCTATTGAAAAAAAGATAATTAAATATATAAACTGTGAGAGTTATCAGTACGACAATGGAAAAAGGCTTAATGCCATATACTGCACTATTAAATACGACAATATATATATATATATATATATATATATATATATATATATGAAACTCTAAAACAAACAAAGAAAGCTCACATTGTGGTGGACCCTTTAGTAGGCCAACCAAAAGGTGCAGAATATATTATGCCAGCTTTTCAATGCTCACATGCATGCTCATCGGGCATAGATGTCAAAAGTTGTTTTTTTACACTGTAAGAATAGCAAGAACGGATATGACATATGATATTTAGTGATATAAAGAGTTACGAAGTAAGTTTATAAGAAAATAATAAGAGAATCGGAAAGATTGGTAAAATAAATGTTAAAATTAACGATAGACCAGAGATGGTAAAAGGCAATAAGGATTCAGAGAAAAGATATTGATTAATCTAGATTAAAATGAATACGAATATATTACCTAAAGAAAAAAGGAAGTCAGTAGGTGTTAGGGAAGAAAAAGGAAGTCAGTAGGTGTTAGGGAATTATGTATGCATGTATGTATGTATGTATGTATGTAATATGTAAGTGGGTTGGTATTGTGGATTATTAATTGTTTAATGTTTAATGGATTATACTAGTATGAATAATTAAGTTAAAGTGTACTTGAAAAATGAAAATCAAGAGAGAGAGGTAGAGTATTTTGGAATATTTCGGAAAGTCTCATTAGTACACCTATGTCATTAGTACACTTTATTGGCATATTTATGGAAATTTGTTGTTTGTCTTTGTCTTTGTTTTTTAATGTTTGTAATTTGTAATTCAATAAATATATTTTTAATAATAATAATAATAAAAAAGTTGTTTTTACAGGAGTAAAAGGTAGCAGTGGGGAGTCACATTGCTGCATCTTCCTGGAGATGTTAAAGCAGTTGTTGACGGTGGTGATGAAGGGAAGGTCGATGCAGGCAGAGGCCACACTTCTTGCTGCCCATGAGGTGGCTGGGAACTCAAAAGCCAAAACAAGGCATTTTTTTTCTCCATTGGTAGAAAGAAGGGGACTTATTTTGAGATCTGTGCTGCATCTTTCCTATGCAATGCTGTACGCTGCTTTGTAGGAACATGTCAATTTCGTATTTTATATATTGTTATCAGGAGTGTCAAGATGTGGTCCTTTTTTGTGTATGAATGTGTATATGAGCGGCCTAAAGAGGCTTCTTTCTGTGAAACTGGAAATTTCCTCCATTCACCGTTTCTCTGGCACTAGGAATAATTTGGTATGCTGCTTACCAGAATACTACAGGTTACTGCCTCTGAGGCTGAACAGAGACAATACTGTTGCAGCGTTGAAGGTTGTATACAGAGTCCTTATTGCTGATGGTGCGGAAGTTTTTTCTGTCATGCCATAATCATAGTTTCATAAAGACGTATTCACAGAGATGCCACACAGCAGGGAAAGGGAATGTGTGTCCCTCCAGAGGTTGCTGGATACCCCTCTCATCGTTCTCTACCAGTAGCTATTCTAGCTGGGGCTGATGGGAGTTACAGACTGACAACATCTGGAAGGCCATATATTCCACATCCCCAGAAGAAGAGAACAGACAAAAGCTAATGATGGCACTACTTGGCCCTAGTTGCATTCATATATTCATGCTTTCTCCACAATGTTCATCATTGGATGAAATAAGGAAAGTATAAATACCATACCTTTGCAGCACAATTCATCACTTAAGTCTCCACAGTCATTAATTCCATCGCATGTTTTATCTGAAGGCACACATTTTCCATTGACACAACGAAATTCTCTGGAAGAACATTCTGTCAAGTTGAATGAGAAAGAAGTTTTGGAGTTTTGAATTTTGCAGGAGGAGGAAAAGAAACTGTGTCCACATGCACAGAAATCACTTGCTAGCAGGATGCATCTAGATTAGCAAAAATCATCCAAAGGCAAAATTGTATTCAGCAGAATTATTAATCTGTGATGCAGTCTTGATTTGAAACAATTTCACAGTTCTTTTATAGCAATGACAAACTCAAAGTTAATCTATGAAAATTAAAGAGATCCATCAGTGTAAAATAGCACAAGGTTAGATTTAAAGTAACCAGTAACTGCAGTCCAATAGCTAAATGCAGCAGCAATAAATAGGCAACTTATATATTGTCAGACTAGAAAGTTAGATGTGTGATTCAAAATAATCAACCAAAGACAAAAAAAAACTATTTTACCAACCTTTAAGCTGTGTATGGCACACCACTTTGGCCAACATTTGATTATCCCTTTTCTGTCTAGTTAAGGTACATTCAGCTAGGCTTGTCTCAATTCCTCTGCAAGTTGCTTTAAGGCATTCCAATGGCTGAGAGGCATCATGTGGATCCACTAGCTGTAGGAGATCAGCCCCTCTATGCAATGCAACCCAAAAGCAGACAATAGAGATTATCACTGTCCCAGGAAACACATACATTATTGATATCCAGTTTTATTTTTCCCAGTGAAGAGTCACAGAAAAGAAGAGAAGAGAGATTAGAGGACTAGGTTTCTACAGGTGATTTGAGATATAGATTCTATCCACAGGCAGCATGACTCTATACATCAGTTACTTTTTTGAACTACATCTCCCAGATTGAGAGTTTTAGGAAATAGGCATTACTTTGTAATTTGTTTGTGGCATTTTTGAAAACAGGAGTTTTAAGTCTCATCATGGACTTCAAGAGGGTGTGAAAATGTGTTTCAAATGAATTGAAAAGATAACTGGGTAGGATTCCTGGAAGGACCTAAATACCTTGCTGATCTTGGAGGATAATCATGGTCAGTCCTGGTTAGTACTTGGTTGGGAGATTGTCAATGAATACCTGTTTTTTCAGAGCAAGGAACTGGCAAAACCACCCTTGAGTATCCCTTGCTTAGGAAAACCCTATGAAAAATTTCTTGGGGGTCTCTGTAAGTCAACAGGTGACTTGAAGCCACATACACACAAATATAGGATCTCTGGGGTTCAGCGGGGCTCCTCCAAACTGCACAATAGTTATGTCAAATGTTGGTTTTTCTGTTCCAAAGTTTCATACCTTGTAATGGTTGTTTCTATTTGCACATCTGGTCATGCCCTAACTATACTGGGGATTTGGCCTGGATTTGTGGCTATTTCTAGCATTGTTGATAGCAACCCCTGACCTGCACATTTCTTTTCAACCACTTGGGATGTGGTCAAGCCATGGGGTAGGTGTGGTTTCCTTCCATCCCTGCCACCTCCTTTAGAACTCGTTTAGAAAAGGGTGGAATATAAATAAAGTGGCTGATTGCTTACTTGGTTGGTTGATAAACTGAAACCTCCCCCATGTACCTCTCTCAATATCTGTGTCCTTTGTTTCACGCATTCATTCCTTTTTTTTTTTAATGTATAGTCATAGTGTTAAAGTGCTTTATCACTATAACTCTGAGAGAAAGAAAGAAATGAAGAAATACTCCATCTGGTAACCGCACGTATAATGAGGGAGCAAAGAATAGCAGAAAACTTCTGTGGCAAATGTTAGACACTCCATTCCAATAGGAATCAATGGGATCACCCAAAAATACAGAAGGAGGAAATGAGACAATGGATATAGACATGCAACATTTACTCCCAAATGTATTATACATTCCCAGAACAACCTCCCTCCCCACATCCATTCTGCAATGGCTTTTAAAATAAGTTGTGGTTATTGCTGTTGTTATTATCCCGAATTTTTCCGGCTTGTGACTCAAGGGTGCTTACACTAGCTAAAACAAATTTTGGGCCTTTCCACACTACACTGTTATAGTGCTATTATTCCACTTTCAACATCTTGTGGAATTCTGGGGTTTGCAGTTTAGGGAGAGGCATTTGCAATTCTCAGTCAGAGAGCTCTTTGGCCAAACACAGTGTGCCCTTAGTTAAAAATTTCACAGAGTACAAAAGTTTAAAAGTTTAAAATCATCATAAAACTAAAACCAATTAAAAGTAATCCATTAAAGACATTCATCATCATCATCATCATCATCATCATCATAGTCCAATACATTAACAAGGCCTGTTTCCTCTAAAGAATCAACTCACTAAGCCCTGCTGGAATATAAAAGGTTTCACCTGCTTGCAGAAAGACAGTAAGATGGGTGACAGTCTAGCCTCTCTGGGAGGGGAGTTTTCGAGCGTGGAACAGCTACTGAGAAGGCCTTCTCCTGCATTCTCATACCAAATGAAGGTGAGGATGGTGGGACAGATAGAAGGGCCTCTCCAGAAGATCTCAAAACATGGGCAGGTTCATATGGGAGAATACAGTCCTTCAAATAATCTGAACCTGAACCATACAGGGGTTTATAGAGCATCACCAGCATTTTGAATTGCACCCTGAAAGGGTCAAGCAGCCAGTGGAGCTGTTGCAACAAGGGAGTTGTGTACTTTCATGTAGCCAGCTTCAACTGCAGCTTTTTGGACCAGCTTTTTGGATGTTTAGCACTTTCTCCATGCTCTTAAATCCCACTCCTTCCTTTTTCTGGATTTATGCAAATATAAGGTTCTTTAAGACAAACTCAATTAGCACTACCAACAAAAGTGCATTCTGTCTGTCTTCCACCTATTCCTCCTGGATATGTTTTTGCCCCACTCATCCATCATAAGGAAATTACTACCACTGCTAGGGTAGGACTAGCAGGCATGAGACTACAGTCCTAGTGCTCTGAGTACCTGCAAATGACAGCGGCAGTGTACAATGAGACCCTTTTTCTTTCTTTCTTTAAACTTCCCGCAATGGTTATGAAGTAACACAAGAGGTGGGGATCATGCACTTCCCTCAAGATGCTGAACTGAAATTTGCAGCATACCTCAAAATTTGTTGTGGTAGGCCCATATGATTTGCACCACTGCTGTATAGCAAAGTTCTTTTTTGTGCCCATCATCATGATTGACTCACAATGCCTCTAGGACACATGGGGCACTGTTCACTGGCATCACTTAGTATATGGGGAGAAGTGAGAGGAAAGGAAAGATGATCAGGTGGCTGGAAATGAATGGAACAATCCACTTCTCTGTTTTTTGGGTTGTTGTTTTTTTTTAAAAAAAAGAGACATCATCAGACTGCCCAGCACAGGAAACAACTTATCTCTCTGTCTCTCTCTCTCTTGCTCACAAGAAGGTTGTTGTTGGCTAGCCCTCTATATTGCAGTTATGGACTCATAACCTAGAGTAAGACCATGACTACCTGCTGAACAGACCTCTAGCTCTTGTAGGTGCAACTGAAGCGTAACAAAATAGGTTTGGGGGAGTAGGCCAGGAGATATTACTTAGTTACACGTTTGTAATTAAGTAGGCTGTGTAGACTAGGGGCCATTGTTTTTAACCCCTCCCCCCAAAAAAAAAGAATAAAAGAAAAACCACAGACAATATGATTGTTTCCTTCTCACCACAAAATAAGGATCTGAAAGCCAAACACAGTGTGCTGTGTTGGGAGGAGGAACTCAGAGAGCGCTTTGCAAAGGTGCTCCTCTACCTTGGTACCACCAATGAAAGAAATCATAAAAGATGCTAATTCATGCCACCACACTTTCAGTACGAGAATGTAAAAAGCTTTAAATTCCATGCCAGCATCTCTTACGCAGGAAATCCAAGGTGTCTGCAGGCCACGTTGGCTTCATTCATACCCCATCCATTTCCACATATGAACATTTTCTGAGAGGGACTAATTTCAACTTGTATAGTTCCTTCTGAGACTGCATTGCCTGGGGCCAAGAAAATCTGAAAAGTGTCTAGAAAGAAAACAAAATCTATTAACATTTAAGACCATATAGTTTGCAAAAGAGAGTTGCCTGGATGTCACCCACTGTCAAGATATATCTTGAAATTCTTGAGAGCAGGAACCCCAGAGAAATAAGAAAACACTGCAGAAAAGCAAAACATAGATTGTTGTTGCTGTTTGCATTCAGGTCCTTTCTGACTTATGGTGAACCTAAGATGAAACTATCAAACTATTTTCTAGAGCTGAGATTGTGACATACCGACAGTCATTCAATAGGTTCCCATGGTCAAGAAGGGAATCAAAACTTAGTCTCCAGGGTTGTGGTCCAATGCTCTAACCACTAAACCACGCCAGTTCTCAACATAGACACAGGTAGATTATTACATTTAAACAATAATCTTATACTCAGTCTTCTGGGACCAGGCTCCAGTGAACTCAGTGGGGTTGACTTTTAAGTAGAAATATATAGAATTCCACTGGTAGTCATTGAATTCTTTCTTTATAATGAGCATTTGAGTAACATACAATATTAGTTGCTGTATTCCTTCAAGTCATTTCCAATTTATGGCGACCCTAAGATGAACTTAAAACAGGGTTTTCTTGTATCAGTAAGTAATATGCTCTTTGAAAAAAATAGCGACACCTTTACACAGCTCAGAGCAGAATGAGAGGTCACATCTTGAGACCCTAGACGTCTAAAAGGACATAGTCTGGTTCCTTATCCCATGCAGAAAAATATTTTGGACTATCTATTTTTATTAAAACATAAACATTCAGGGAGGGCTTGGATTCTACAGTCTGTGATTCCCTTTATGAACTCCACATCCTGTTTCTGAATTTCCTGGTGGATAATACTGAGGGGGGGGAACTGAGTAAGAAGCTTAAGAAATTTGTGGAGTGCATTTAGATGACGCATCAAATTAAAGTTAACTGTATGAAGTCAGGCACTTTCCACATGAGGGGATTGTGTTGCTGGTGGGCCAGGATGGCAGTGGTTAGCTGGTTGTGCTTCTGCGCAACATTGACGCTGGCCCACTGCCATCTTGCCCCAAAGTGATGCGCA
This sequence comes from Ctenosaura bakeri, assembly GCA_948474755.1. Taxonomy (NCBI): domain Eukaryota; kingdom Metazoa; phylum Chordata; class Lepidosauria; order Squamata; family Iguanidae; genus Ctenosaura; species Ctenosaura bakeri. Next base: position 21,423 of record CAOLHI010003313.1, read on the forward strand.
CGTGTGGCATTTGCAAAACAGAAAAAAAAATCTGTTTTACACCTACCCCTTGTGCAGTGCTGCCGCCCTTCCTGGCCATGCACAAGGGTGGAAGACTGCTGGTGACACCTCCCTCCCCAGTGCAGCAATGGGAAGTGCCCAGCTGTGCTGCAGAAGGAAAAAGGTGGACCCAATGTGCTCCCCTCTGCAGCGACCTGGCGAGGTATGGAGGGGAGCATTCCTGACATCCTCCCCTCCCTGCCAGGGCTGCAATAGAAGGACTTCGCAGAGCCCCATCGTGTGAAAATGGCCTTAGTCTTGTATAAATGCTTTATTTGGCTAAGAGGCTGTAACAATCCATTTTTGCCTAAACATAAAATACTTACATATGCCTAAGGTACAGACTGGGGAACATAATGGCAAATCCATATATGGTCTCTATGGCCCTTTCCACACCAGGAAGTTAAAACGGGCCAAGGCGGCCTGTCATGGAGGTCGCCTGCACCTTGGATTGGACTAGGTTTGGACTATTTACCTTAGTTCCGCACTGTAGACCGATCCAAGATGCCCCCAATGCTCCTCCAGCACATTAAGTGAAGACCGGAAAAATCTGGTCTTTCAATCTTTTGGAGTGCGCCATTGTGTTCCTCCTCACTTGTGCAGATGCACAGGAAGCACCATTTTGTAAGCCTGAGCAGTGCGGATCTACAGACCTCAAACTGCTCCGATTCGCCCTGGACCAAATGGGGGAGCCCTGCAGAAGGGCTTAAGGGAGAGTCCGTGTTGCTTCGACCCAAGAAGACCTGGTGAGTAACGGCACGGAGCGATTCACCCACCTTGTGCGGAAAGGGCCTAAGACAACGTCCTGAATTTGACTTAATAAAACACAGCTGAATTTTTGAACCAGCTATTTCACTTTAGGCAATTTAGAAACCTGCAAATTTGCATCAGCTGTTTAAAATAAACTTAATTTTTAATTGAAGCATTAGAAAATTTTCCCAGTAAAGAGGAAAACAAGTGTTGTCAGCATAAGCAAACAAAATCACTAGGCAAGCCAGCTAATGAAAAAAAACCTTTTCTCCTTCTGAAAGCTTCATCTTTCTCTCTACTTACAACTGATGCTTGATCATCAGTAGCAAGAAGCAGTAAAGCAGTTAGCAAGCAGTAAAGACATCAACATTTTGCTATTTTACCTTGAGGGTTACACTTTCCTCTGTGCAGAAATTTGCTCGTTTCATGTTGGCATTCATAGCTTTTGAGTTGACAATAAGTTCGGAAGGTCTTCCTGTCAGCTGAACAAACGAAGGTGCCATTTCGGGGACACTGATAGGGTAGTTTACAGAGACATGAGCCCTGCACACACTTCTGCCATGGCTGGCAGAAAACCTTCTCACAAGAATTCTGAGTATAGTTCTTGCTTACACATTCTTTTATCAGATATGTCTCATGCTAGAACAAGAAAATCCCTTAATTAACAGATAAGGAATCATATAAAATTATTGTGCTTATGATAAACATGTCTGTAAGAACAGCACAAAAACAAACAAACCTGCATGTATTTATCTACTTGATATATGCTCTGTCTTTCTCCCAATGTGGGACATATAAGATAGCTCATAATATAAGTTTAAAACAAAATATAGTTAAACCAGATGATAATACAAACATTAAAAAACAACTAAAAGAACAATCATATTAGAGTCATTGTTTTAAAACAGTTTCAAAAGTACCTTAAACTTAAGAGTAAGGATAAAAACACAGCAAATCCCAATCAAAAGACTTTCTGCAGTAGACAGTCAAAAGGTCTGGCAGTACACCAGTCATTTATTTCAACAAAAAGCTTTACCTTTTGTACCAAAATACAGAGGAAGAAGCATAAACTGAGCACAAGAGCTGAAATTGGTTTCATGACGGTGAGTACAGAAGATTATCTTCTCTTTAAAATTCCCTTCTTTTCTCTCCAACTTGCTTTTTAATTTTCAGTCACCTTTAAATACCTTCTTTAAGGTGCAAAAACATCTGTGAGGTCTGATGTTTCTGAACTCTGAGAAAGCCTTGTTTAAAATTAATTTTGTTGAAAGGGAGCAGTAGCTGCCACTACCAATCAAAATGTGCAGAAATTCCACTCCCCCTCCTTTAGTAGAATTTGTTGCAGTATCAGAAGAAGAAAAAGAAGATGAGGAAGAGGAGGAGGAAGAAAACACCCAAAGCAGCAGTGGGAAAACACAGGAAAATGAGGAGTGGAAGGTGCCAGTCACCTGGATTTCCCGCAAAGTCCCATAAATGATGTTTCGAGATTGCACAGTGCAAGCCTGGTCGGGCCAAATTCTAGTTGGAACAAAAGATAAGAGAAATAAACATCGGAAGAGCTGAAAAATCACAAAAGGAATTTATTGTGCTTCTTTAACTCTCTTCTGTCTACTGCACTCTTAAACTCTTTAGGGATTGTAATGTTTGTGGTAGCTCCCTTTCTTGATCCATGCCACATTTGTTAGCATGTCCCGGACTAAGTATAGATAGTCCACTCAAGGTTTTCTATGGGGTGTCTGGGAATGCTAGAACAGTTCACTTGTGGCTTTGGACAGGAAAGGAGCATGGAACAATAAAGCCCACATGTGTTAAGCGTTGGATGAGTCTGAAATAATGTAGGATTACTGTATGCCCTTCTTTTCCAAGACATGTTCTCTTTTTCAGAGCTAAAATTTCCATCCTCCTATTTCCCAGACATAACCTCTTTTTTGTGCAGGAAACAGGATTTTGTGGGGGGGAGGGAACACACACATGTATTTTCTTACACTGAATAATTTCTCTATAACACTTCAGAATATTGAAATATGAGAAAATTGTGCGGAACATGAGTCTTGTTGATTTATTATCCTTCTTAATAGAGTCTGCCAGTTGTTGGAAGCCCTATTTTTAGACCTAGAGACAAATAATAACAAACATTCTTTCAATCTCTACTGCTAAGTGTACATCCAGATGGAGGGTTCCAGCGCTACCGGTCAGAAGACAATATATATACTGTATCCAGTTCTGGGCACCCCAATTCAAGGAGGATATTGACAAGCTGGAGCAAGTCCAGAGGAGGGCGACCAAAATGGTGAGAGGGCTGGAAGTCATGCCCTATGAGGATAGACTTAGAGAGCTGGGATGTTTAGTCTACAGAAGAGAAGGTTGAGCGGGGACATGATAGCCATGTTTAAATATTTGAAGCGATGCCATTTAGAGGAAGGAGAGGGCTTGTTTTCTGCTGCTCCAGAGACCAGGACAAGGAGCAATGGTTTCAAGCTGCAGGAAAGGAGATTCCACCTGAACCTCAGGAAGAACTTCCTGACAGTCAGGGCTGTCCAGCTGTGAAATATGCTGCCTCGGAGTGTAGTGGAGTCTCCTTCCTTGGAGGTTTTTAAGCAGAGGCTTGATGGTCATCTGTCAGGAGTGCTTTGAGGGTGTTCCTGCATGGCAGGGGGTTGGACTGGATGGCCCCTGTGGTCTCTTTCAACTCTACATTTCTATGATTCTATGATTCTATTGTTTCTCCATCCTTCCCTTCTTAGTGGACTTCTTGGTGTTGGTGTTGGTGTTAGAGAAACATGAAAGTAGTAGTAGGGAAACTTGGAAGAAACTAAAAACAATGTTGTCTGGATGCCCTATGAAATTCCACAAACAATGCAAAGCAAATGCACAATAAAAGTTTTGTCTGGAAGCAATCTCACAGCACCTATGACAGAGCAGGTCCAGAATATAACAGAACTCATTTTTCACTGAAAGAGAGGGAAGTTCTGTGGCAAGGGAAGGAAGTCTACCTTGAGAAGCCTCCTGGAAACAATACCACTGTCACCCCGCAAAGGAATTCTTCCAAGATCTAAGGCCTCTCCCGTGCTGCAGGATGCAGGTATACTGCTTTGTTCCTCTGCCATCCAGAGCAGATTGTTAGTGGAACAGGGAGGGCACTTCAACCTCAAGTGATGTCACACTCCCCCGGTTGGTCTGTGGGGCGCTAGTGCTCCCAGTATAACTCAGATGGCGGAGAGGGCCAAAAGGAAACATTTTGGAGGGAAGATTAGGGCGCATTCCTCACATTTGGCCCCAGAATGAGTGTGGGAACCATTTCGGCAGGTCTGCAGGTACAGTAGTTTATTTTCATAAAATCAGGCATAAAAGGCCACAGGGGGGAAAATGGGTTAGAGAGTACCTTCCTTCTTTTCTTACAACTCCTAACAATGCTGGTTTAACCGCCTTTTATTCTACCTCTGTAAAATTAGAAGATTATGAAGGCATCTCTGGAAGTCATTGAACTGAATGGGGCTTGCTTTTGAGTAGACGTAGACTGGATTGAATGATAAGTACTATACTGATTCCTTTTTTTAAAAAAAGTTAGTATCTGTGCTAGCTACACTGAAACTTCTACAGATACCCCAAATATCCCCTGCAAACATGTGCTCTTCAATTATATCTATGCTTTTATTTAAAATAAAGGCCACAATCCTATTGGTGCACTATGCTTTGAGAAAGTGTTGTTGGGTTAACTACACTAACACTGGCGTGGCAGCAGAGGAAAGAAATTGTAGGTAGGATGGCCATGGTGAAAAGGGCTGTTTGGAGCTGGCAAGTCTTTTCTACTGCCCTTTATCACCACTATGTGGCTTTGGAAAATGTGCACTAACAGGATTCGAGTCAAAATCTTGTGCTTTGTCTGAATATACAAAGGGAGAAATTATAAAATAAACACAGAAGATGACAGCACTATCATGCTGAACAGCATTTGTTTAGATTTTCTTTTCCTGGAGTTTTCTGCAGTTTATGTTTAGTTTTAACTGCTTGTAAATATTTGAAAATACTGCTTTGATGTTAGTATTAGCACCTCCATCTACATCTGTGTTTCTCGTTTCTATAAAATAGGAGGATATTGTCAAAGGGTCTTTCGGTGCTATACTGTTATAGTGCTGTTATTCCATTTTCAACATCCTGTGGAATTCTGGGGTTTGTAGTTTCCTGAAGCCAAAGCTCTCTGGCTGGGAATTCTAAACACTCCTCCCTAAACTGCAAACCCTAGGATTTCATAGGAGGTTGAAAATGGGGTAATAGCACTTTAACATGCAGAAAGGTCCAAAGTCTCAGTCTACTTGGAGGGGGAAAGATAATGGAAGTAAACAAAAGAGTGGATATCCAAATGTGCTTATTCTTAGAGCCTTTTTGCACTACACTGTTATAGTGCTATTATTCTACTTTTGACATCTTTATTTATTTATATAAATTTATATAATATAAATACATATTTATTATTATTTCATTTTATATTATATTTTGTTCATATTTTATAAATATAAATGTAATTTATATAATATATTTATATATTTATATTGTATATTTATATAATATAAAAATAATTTTATTTACATATATAAAAATGTGAACACAGTTACAATCATCACATTACAATGATAGCTTATAAAGTGTATATGCTTATTAAAAAAGCAGACAAAGGTTAAAAATAAAGCACACTTCCCCTGTAAGAAGTCTCCCTGCAAGCAATTACTCATTAAAAGTCTTGTTGTTGTGCTTCTGACATATGGTGATCATAAGGCAAACTGATCATGGGGTTTTCTGGGGCTGAGAATGTGTGATGCACCCAGGGTCACCCCGGGGGCTTCCATGTCTGAGTTGGAAATCAAACCCTGGTCTCCAGGGTCATAGTCCAATGCTCAGATTGTCACACCATGCTAGCTCTCTCACGGAAAGCCTTCCTGCTTGGACAAAAAAGTCTTCCTCTGATGGTGAAGGGAAGGCAGAGAGTGGGCCAGTCTAGCTTTCTGCGGAAGGGAATTCTACTGGGTGGAAGCAGCCAGTGAGAAGCCTGTTGCTTTAATAATATCATTTTGTATGCTTTTCACTCAAATGTGTTTTTATCTGAATTTCTTAATTTCTGAAGTGCCTCTTGAGTCTCAGCTCTGGGAAAAAGATGAGATACTATTACCAGTGTTTCTAACATCTTTGTCTGGTGCAGAAACCAGGAAAGCTTTGAAAGCTTGCACGATGTATTTTGTGCTTTTTCAGTTGGCCCAATAACAGTATCACTGTTTTGTGGATTTTGGATTTTTTTTGTATTTTCCTTCTACTACAGTAGTACTATTATTCCTGACAGTTACTTTTAAGATGTTTGGTTGCCCAAAGCAAAGGCCGAGATGCATTCCACCTCCCCTTCCATTCCATATACAGACACGAATAGGACAGGCAGTTGAATATTAACTTCAGTTTTAGAAACAGAATAGCGTCTTCCATCACACCGAGGAAAAGAGGCTAGTTTAGGTGATACGGAGCAGGTTATGTGACACAGCTCTGTCCTCCAACAGAATGGGATTGCCAAGGGACTTGGGGAGCTGCTTTGCTCCCTCAGCATCTGTTGCCTGAGGCAATTACTTACAATCTTAGAATCATAGAGCCAGAAGAGACCACAAGGGCCATCGGGTCCAGCCCCTTGCCATGCAGAAATACACAATCAAAGCACTCTTGACAGATGGCCATCCAGCCTCTGTTCAAAAATCTCCAAAGAAGGAGACTCCACCACACCAAATTTTACGCTGCTATCTTCCCTGACTTCCCAGCACCTACTTGTTTGGAACAGTCATAAAGTTAAAATGATGATCGGCTATCATTTATGTACAGTATTTACCTCACAGGAGAATGACATTCAAAGTTTCTGTTTGATCAGTTGCCCAAGTTCCTTGGCACATGGACAGTAAAAGTATTGTTTGCTGACAAGAAATGGGAGGTCTAATTTCCGGGATCAGTCAATCAGGTTAACAAAATCTAGAACGTTTTTTTAAAATCAACAAATAATTGGATCATATGAACATATTTTTGACATCAACTTATATAACTGTAAGAGAAAAGTAGTACTGATTTCCTGATCAAAACTCAGTGGAAAAACAACAGAACTGCACAACAACACAGTGGAGGCTGTGGTTTCTTGTTATAGAGGCTGTGACTCCATTTTGAGTTTTAGTACAGATATTAAAGGAGCTACTCAAGAAGTTGAATTTCTTTTGGAGGTAGGGTTCAACTCCTTGGATAGCTCCTTCAAATGAAAACCAAAGGGAAATTTACCACCCCACTAGCAGGCTCTACTTACACACTGAATTTGGATGGTATATGTTCTATTCCTCTTCAGTATAATTACTGTAAACATTGCAGAAAAAAAAATGGTGTTTTCTTATTACCAAAAAAGAGAGCAGTGGTTCCCTTAAGAAGCACATAGACATAGACGTAATTAGAAGCACATAGGCATAATTAGAAATGAGTGAGAATTTCATTTCAGGTTTTTTTTTAAAATAAATTTTCAAATTCACAAATGCCTTCATATTCAGGATGAAAAGAACACGCACACAAACACAACCTCTGTTTCTCTTTTTTGCAATAAAACTGTTGCATATAAATTTTAATACCTAAGGTAACTGTAAAAGTGTCCTACTGATGCGTCTCACCAGCCATGATACTTGTATGGTATACTATGGTTTTGCTCCATTTTTTTCTTACTCATTTCTAATTGTGAAGAATTTGCTCCCCACTTCTCAGATAAAATCACTTAGATTCACTCTGATTTGGACACCATCTTAAAAGGCTGATGAATGTAATCTTGCTCCTGCTTGTCCAGCATTGATGGATGCTTTTCAATTTGTGCTGCCTGGGAACATGGACAGGATCCTTGGAGAGGTGAGAGGCACCACCTGTGTATTAGACCCTTGCCCTGTCAGGCTCATTAAACAGGCTGGAGGAGGACTGGCTGAGTGGTAAGGGAAGTTATTAATCCCTCTTTACAACAGGACAGGGTCCCAACATGTCTGAAGGAGGCTGTACTAAGACCTCTTCTGAAAAAAAGTTTTCTCTGTATCCTACTATACTGGATGAGTATAGGCCAGTCTCGAACATTCCATTTTAGGGCAAGATACTAGAATGTGTGGTGGCTTCCCAACTCCAGGATGAGGCAGACTATCTAGATCCATTCTTTCTCAACTCTTTGGCCATTGGTCTGTGGAGTCCCTCAGGGTTTTGTTTTGTCCCCTACGTTACTTAACATATACATAAGCCGCTGGGATTGGTTGCCCGGAATATTGGGATTAGGTTCACCAGAATGCTGATGATACCCAGCTCTATTATGCTTTTTCCACCTAAGTCTAAGGAAGCTGTTCCTTTGCTAAACTGATGCCTGGCAACTGTAATGGACTGGATGAGATGCTCCTCATCAGTTGAAGGACAAATCTGGGAATAAGGATTCAGTCTGTGTTAGATGGGATCAGAGGCATATCTAGGGTGGGGCAAGTAGGGTACGTAACCTGGGTGTCAGTGCCAGAGGGTGCAAAAAAGCTGTGCTGGACATTTAGAGGAAGAGGAAGCAGCCCTGGAGGTAGGGGTGCAACTTCCACACTTTCCCCAGGCGTTGTTTACGCTAGATATGCCTCTGGATGTGATTACACTTTCCCTGAAAATGCAGGTTTGCCATTAGGGGGTGCTCCTGGATTCAGCTCTGAGGCCCAGATTTCAGCAGTGATTAGGAGTGGATTTGCATGGCTAAAGTTTGTGCACCAACTGTGCCCATTCCTGAAGAAGTTGGAACTAGTCACAGTGGTACATGCCCTCGTTACATCTTGTTTTCATTAGTATAATGTGTTCTATATGGGGCTGCTCTTGAAGAGTGCTCAAAAGCTTAAGTTGACCCAAAGATTTTCAGCCAGATTGTTAACTGAGGCTGGCTACAGGGAGCACAAACTCCTTCTTTGCAACAGCTCTATTGGTTGCTGGGCATTTCTGGACATGTTTCAAAGTGCTGGTTTTGACCAATAAAGCTTTATACAACTTGGGCCCAGGTAATTTGAAGGACCCTATCTCCCTTTATAAGCCTTTTAAAGCTCTATGGTAATCTGGAGAGGCCCTTCTCTCTGTCCCACCACTCTCCCAGGTTTGTTTGGTGGGAATAAGAGAGAGGTCCTTCTCAGTGGCTTCTCCCAGACTTTGGAATTCTCTTCCTAGGGAGGCCAGGATGGTCTCCTGCTGGCAAGTTAAATCATTTTTATACTATTAGGCTTTCAAAAAGTGAGTGGGATGGGGTTCCAATGCTGTGTGGTGTTGTTTTTAAGATTTGTATATGGTTTTTTAAACGAATTTTAATGTTTTTAATGTTTCATGTTTTAACTTCATAAATTGTTTTATCACTTTTTAGATAACTCTTATATTTACATTTTTATAATTGACTTCATATAGTTTTAATCTATATTTTTAAAAATTATATTGTTAGCTGCCTTGAGTTCCGTTATTAGGAGAAAGGTGGGATATAAGTTAAATAAATAAATAAATAAATATGTAAATACGTAAATAAATTTTATACATTATTTCATTCCTTACAAATATAATATGAAATGAACTCCCCTACTACCTCCCTCCCCAGCTCTCAGTTGGTGAACTTTGATATATATCACTGTCAATCAGAACAGGTTGCTTACCTGTAACTGTGGTTCTTCGAGTGGTCATCTGTGCCATCATACACTAGGAGCTTTAGCGCCTGCGCGGTAGCGTTCGGAAACTTCTAGAGCTTGTTCGCTTGGCGGGAACCCCTCCCCCACGCCGGTACTGCGCATGCTCCTCCCGCCGAGCAACGGTCTCTCCTCAGTTCTGTCGTCCGCCGTAGAACCTACAGGGACCTGAGAAAGAGGGGAGGAAGGGCGGGTGTGTATGATGGCACAGATGACCACTCGAAAACCACAGTTACAGGTAAGCAACCTGTTCTTCTTCTCGTGGTCTCTGTGCCTTCATACACTAGGAGACTGTGTCAGCTTACCGGTCGGACGGCGGGTCAGGTCCTACAGCACGGAAGCCAACACCTCACGTCCAAACCGGGCATCTCTGCGCGACCGGCAGTCGAGCCTGTAGTGGCGCACGAAGGTCGATGGTTGGGACCAGGTCGCCACACGGCAGAGTTCATGCAGGTCAACTCCTCGCAGGAGGGCCGCAGAAGTAGCCACCGCTCTGGTGGAGTGGGCCCCGAAGCAGGACTGGCGGAGGCTTCCTCGCGAGCTCATACGCCAGTTCAATAGTCCTCACCACCCACTTGGAGAAGCGCTGGGTGAAGCTTAGGCCCCTCCGACGTCGCCCATAGCAAACAAAGAGATGCGGCGTCTGTCGGAAGGAAGCAGTCCTGTCCTTGTAGAAAGCCAATGCCCGACGCACGTCCAGGGAGTGGAGGGACCGCTCCAACGGTGTCGTCGGGTTTCGGGAAGAAGGCAGGCAGGATGATGTCCTGGTTGAGATGGAAACTGGACACCACCTTTGGCAGGAACGAGATGTCAGGTCTCAGGACCACCTTGTCCCTGTGGAAGACCGTGAAGGGCTCATTGGAACGAAGAGCTGTGATCTCACCCGCTCGCCTCGCTGAGGTCACCGCTACCAGGAAGGCAGTTTTCATTGTCAGGAGCCTGTCATCCGAGGTCGCCATCGGCTCGAAGGGCGGCTTCGTCAGCTGCGAGAGCACCAGCGAGAGGGACCACGGCGGTGCGGCGGCGATACCGGCGGGTAGAGATGATGAAGTCCTTTCAGAAACCGCTTAACGGTATCGTTCCTGAAGAAGGCCGAGGCAGCAGATCGTGGCGGTTGGTATGCCACGATCGCGGAGAGATACACCTTCAGGGATGGAAACCCCAGGCCCTGTTGCCGGAGGTGCAGGAGGAAGTGCAGGACGGTCGGAGCCCCGCGGGCGATACCGGCTCACTCCTCTCGTTAGCGAAGGTCAGGAAGCGTCGCCACTTGTATTGATAGTTGCGACGGGTGGATTCCTTTCCTGGCCGCGACGAGGACGGTACCGAGCACGGGATCGTCTAGTGCGATATCCTCCAGGCATGGAGGGCCAGGCGTGGCTCCGGATGGAGGACTCGGCCGCCGGAGTGGGAGAGCAGGTCCGGTGTCGGTGGAAACCGGAGCAGGTCGTCTCGCGCGGCTTGTAACAGGGGTGCGAACCAATGTTGCCTCGGCCAGTACGGGGCTACCAGGATCGCGTCGGCTCGGTCGGCGAGGATTTTCGATATCGTCCGGCCGAGCAGCGGGAACGGCGGGAACGCGTAGAGGAGTTCCCGGTCCACGGAAACTGGAAAGCGTCCCCGATGGAGGCATGATCGTGGCCCCTCTGGAACAGAATCGGCGACACTTCGCGTTTTCCCTGGTCGCGAAGAGGTCGATCGATGGTTCGCCCCAGCGGTCCCGAATCAGTCTGAACGCCTCTCCGGAGAGAGACCATTCGTGATGGGATGAGGTGTCCCTGCTGAGGGCGTCTGCCGTGGTGTTCTCCTGCCCGGCCAGGTGAACCGCCACGGGATGCGTGTGCAGGCGAATGCACCATTCCCACAGGCCGAGCGCGATGTCGAGCAGGGTCGTGGAATGAGTCCCACCTTGTCTGTTGATGTAGCAGACGGCGGTGGTGTTGTCCGTCAGAATCAGGACCGTGCGCCCCGCCACGGCATGGCGGAACGCCCGTAGGGCTTTCCAGACGGCGAGCAGCTCCAGCGCGTTGATATGGAGAGCGGTCTCGTCGTCGGTCCATCTGTCGCGGACTCTGAGATCGCCGCAGTGGGCACCCCATCCATACAGGGAGGCGTCGGTCGTTACCGTCACCTTCGGTGTCGGCTGTTGGAAAGGCATCCCTGACATGAGATTGCGTCGCGACTGCCACCATCGGAGGGATGAGCGGACGTCTCCCGGCAGCTGCAGTCGGAGTGTCTGTTCGTCTCGCAGGGGGTCGAAATGGGACGAACCAGTGTTGAAGAGGTCTTGCTCTCAGCCTGGCGAGATATGTCACAGTGGTCGTCGCAGCCATGTAGCCCAAGAGCTGCTGGACGCTTCTGCAGATACGTCGGGGCCGTACGAGCGTGAGCGGCGGCCCGGATCGTTTTGTCGAGACTCTGGTAGGTACGCCCTGGCGGAGGTCGAGTCGAGCGTCGCCCCGATGAAGTCCAAGATCCTCGCCGGCTCGAGGTGGGACTTCTTCGGATTCACTCGTAGACCAAGGCGGGTAGGAGTGACAACGTCATGTGGACGTCGTGGTAAAGTCTCTGTTTGCAGGACGCCACCAACAGCCAATCGTCGAGGTAGGGGAAGACGGAAGCGCCCTTCGTCCGCAGGTAGGATACCACCGGGGCCATGCACTTGGTGAAGCCCTTGGGGCAGTCGAAAGTCGAACGGCAGCACCTTGTACTGGTAACAGGTGTCGTCGACCGCGAAGCGGAGGTACCGTCTGTGCTGCGGGCGAATGGCGATATGGAAGTATGCGTCTCGGAGATCGATGGAGGCGAACCAGTCCCCTCGATGTAGGAAGGGTAGGGTCGACGGTATCGTGACCATCTTGAACCTTTTGGGGCGGATGTAGTAGTTTACCCCTCTGAGGTCTAGGATCGGCCGGAGGGTACCGTCGGCTTTCGGTACCGTGAAGTACCTGGAGAAGAAGCCGGTGGTCTTGGCCTCTTGCGGGAGCCGCTCGATCGCCCCTTTCTGGAGGAGGGATTGGATCTCTTCCAGGAGGGCCGGACTCGACGGCGTGGAGTAATAAACGCCGCGAGGAGGAATATCGAGAAACTCGATGGCGTAGCCAAGACGGACGATGGAAAGCACCCAAGAGTCCGTAGTGACATACTGCCACTCCGCTAGGTGTCGAGCGAGAGTCGGTCGGTCTCCGAGCGCTGATGGTAGGCTGAAGAGTGGGTATTGGTGGGTCCTGCCAGGCACGTCAAAACCGAGACTTTGTCTCGGAGGAGGACTTCTTCGACGAAGGCGGGCGCCGCCTAATTGTGCGCCTGGCCGATGAGCCGGAGGACGGTCTCGACTGTCCAGACTGGGCCGAACGCTGGAACGACGAGGTGGAAGATCGTCGCCAGGATGGTCGGAAGGTGGAGGCCCTGCGGGTCTGCGTGGTCGGCTGCAGCCCAATCTTTTTTGCGGTCAGTCTCGCCTTGACGAGATTGTCCAAAGCTTCGTCTGTGGACGAATTGAATAGGCCTTCACCGTCGAAGGGGAGATCTTCAATCCTCCTTCTGGTGTCCTCCTGGATGTCGGCCGGTCGAAGCCAAGCATGGCGACGGAGGCCGACGGATCCCGCCATGACCCGGGAGGCGATCTCCACAGCGTGCCGGGAGGAGGCCATCTGGTGCCGAGCGATGGAGATAGCCTCATTGAAGATCACGGAGGAGGCTTGGCGGATGTCCTCCGGTACCGCTTCCATCGCTGGTTGCAGGCGATCGAGCACCTTCTTCAGGTATGCCGCGAGGCAAGCCTGAGTGTTGGACAGCCTGATCTGCAAGGAGGCAGCCGAATAGAACCTCCTTGCGTAGGCGTCCAACTTCCTGCCCTCTTTGTCCGGCGGGGTGGTGTGTTGCCTGCCGGAGCCTTTCATCTGCGCGGACTCGACGACCACAGAGTTCGGTGCAGGGTGATTAAATAGATAACCGGCGTTATCCTTCTGCACCCTGTAGAGGTGTTCTAACCGCTGCGGTATCGGCTGAGCCGAGGCCGGTCTATCCCAGGCGGCCTTCACCAGTCTGGATACCCGGGGCAGGAGAGGCAGCGGGGCCGTGGAAGGTCGCTTCTCCTCGAAAACGGAGAAGGCTGGATCGTCGTCCTCCGGCTCCGCATCGGCGATCTTAAGGCCGAGGGTAGTGGCCATGCGGAGCAGCATCGCAGAGAACTGGTGGACGTCCTCTGGAGCAGAATCTGGGATCGGGTCCCCGAATCCCAACGGAGGAGACTCCTGGGAGGCCGCCTCAGACACCTCAGACTCCGCACTCGAGTCGTACGACTCCGAGCTAGGTGAGTCCTCTCGCCGCTCGCTCTCCGGCTCCTTCGTAGTCGCCGCAGGTGTTGCCTTCCTAGGCTTCTCCGCAGCCGGGGCGGTGGTAGCAGCAGCGTCCCGCTTGGGGTGGCTGACCACGGATTTCACCCTCTTGGTGGTGACCGGGGTAGTCTGGCAGGCTGACGTCGTCGTAGCCCGCTCAGTCACCATCGACTCCGTAGGGCGCGTCGCCGTTGCCGTGACCCTAGGAGGTGGCGATATCGCCCGATACCGTGGTGAAGGCTCCCTCGCCCTATGATATCGAGGGGAGGGAGAGCGGCTGAAGGAGCGGCGGTCCGACGGAGATCGGCTTCGGCGTCGACGGTACCGAGCCTCGTCCCCTCTAGGCGAGCGCGATTCGCGCTGTCGACGAGGTGACCGGGACCTCCGGAAGGTCTCCCAGCGACTCGGGCCACGATGGTACCGATCCCGGTACGATGGCGAATGCGACCGATAGGAGGCCGGGCGCTCTCTCCACTCAGATTCCCTCGCGTACCTGGCCACGTAGGACGCCGAGGTGTATCTGGAGGCAGACGAGCGAGGTTGTTCCTCTCTTGTCTCCCTCGGAGGCGGCGAGGCCACCGGACGCTCGGAAGAGCGGGACCGGGACCTGAAGGAGGTCGAACGCCGCTCCGGAGAAGCAGAGGGCTCTCTCTGCTGCAGGTCGGCCGACCTGCGACGGCTAAGAGGGCGGTGGCGCTCCTCCACCAGGGTTGGAGGGTCTGCCACAGGCGAGTCCGGGCGCTGTTGGGGAACGTCCTCGATCTCATCCTCCGAGAGGTCGACGGACTCGCCTCGCCCTTTGGAAGGCTGCTGAGTAGGAGGAGCAGTAGGAGGTTGAGCGTCCCCAGCCGGGGAGCGCTTCTTTTCCTTCTTCTTCTTCTTCTTCTCCTTCTCCTTGCCCTTGCCTCCGTCCGGAGCAGGGCGCTTTTTTGCAGGCGTCCCCGTAAGGGGAGCCTCAGCCTTCCTCGCCGTCGAGGATCCTTTAGCTGACTTGGCAGCCGCCGACAGCTTCGGGATCCTCGGTAACGCCGAGATCGGCGTTTTCGCCGGTACCGAGCCCGATACCGACGAGGTGGACGGAACGGCAGCCGCCGATACCGTCGATGGCGTGGTCGTCTTCTTGTCGGCCATCTTGGAAGTGGAGGTCTCGTCTATCGCCCGCAGAGACTGCTCCCAACAAAAAGATTTGAGTCTCGCGGAGCGGTTGCGAAGAGTTTGGGGAGTAAAATCCCTACAAATTTGGCAAGTCCGGATATTGTGGGACTCGCCCAAACAGAAGAGACACTCCTTATGGCCGTCGTTGAGGGCAACCTTGCGGCCGCAGGACACGCACTTCTTAAAGAGCGCGGACATAAGACGAAGAAACGCCAAACTCCGAAATCCAAAAAAGACGAAAGCCGAAGGGGGAGTCCGAAAGAGAGGTCAAAGACAGTCCGAAAGTCCGTAAAACCGTGAAAAAACAGCAAGCCAAGCACGACGTGAGAGGAACAAACTAAAGAACCTTCCGTACGCGGCGGCGGACGAGAAAGAACTGAGGAGAGACCGTTGCTCGGCGGGAGGAGCATGCGCAGTACCGGCGTGGGGGAGGGGTTCCCGCCAAGCGAACAAGCTCTAGAAGTTTCCGAACGCTACCGCGCAGGCGCTAAAGCTCCTAGTGTATGAAGGCACAGAGACCACGAAGAAGAACCATGGATATACAGTCAGCCCTCCCCTAATGCAAGTGTGACTGTCATGGATTTGATTACAGTAGAGTCCCGTTTATCCAACACTCGGTTATCCGACCATCCAGATTAACCGACGTCGCAATGGCCTAGGGGTGTGGCTGTGGGCATTTCCGCACCCCCAGACACACCCAGATACGCCCCAACACGCCCCCAGGCCCACCCCGACACGCCCCCGACACCCCCCCAAAATGGCGCCCACCGTGGGCATCCGGGTAATCCGACCCTTTCGGTTATCTGACGCTGCGGCCGCCCGTTTGGGTCGGATAACCAGGACTCTACTGTATTTGCAAGTTTTTCCAGCCTCTGCCCCCTCCACCCCAGGCACTTCTTTTCTGGGGGAATCTTCCCTCTCAGTGGTTCTGATCAGGCAGTTTATCTCTTTAAAAACCCACCTCTGGTCCTCTTCATCCTCCACCTGCTGCTGCCTGGCCAGTTAAGGACAACTCACAGCCTAATTTTTCAGTACCACAAACCCTTTCCCGATATCCTCCATACCCAAGGAAGGAGATGAGTGAGAGAAAAGAAGTATCAGGAAGTATAGGGCCAACCCACACCTTTCCCTCTCCAGTCTCTGACCTGGTTTGGATCTCAGGTGCCTGCTTTTCCCACCATGCCTCAGCCCCTCCACCTCTACATTTTGATATTTGAATTTTTCTACTTTTGTGAGGGTTCTGTGTCCCTGTGCCAACTGTACTTAATCTTTGAATGACTGACTGATAAAGTAAACAAGCAATCAAGTGATTAAGGATAAAAAGAACTTGAGCATTTATTGAGAAAGTGAATTTGGAAGAAAGTTTTTAGGCTTCAGCCTCCAGAGAGCAGGAGCCAGAAGCTATGATTGTAGTGAAAGGCAGGCTAGATGAAGGACGGAGATGAAACTCAGAAGGTTCTAAAGCAGAGGTTTGGTTAAAAAAAAAAAAGGAAGGAAGTAAGGAAGGAAGGAAAATGCATGGCCACACAATCAATGATGCTGTTTCGACTCGAGACCTGGGGCCTTTCCACATTATCCAATTATAGCACTGTGATTCCACTTTAATTGTTATGGCAGCATCCTTTGGAGTCCTCAGATTGGTACTTTGGTGAGGCACTAGGGCTTTCTGGGTGACAGTTCTAAATACCCCTTCCTAAATTGCAAATCCTAGGATTCCATAGGATGTCACCATGGCAGTTAAAGTGGAATCATAGATTTATCCTTGTGTAACATGAAAGTGCACCAGATTGCAATATGAAACCTCTCGATCCATTTTGCCCCTCCAAGCTGCAAAGTTGGCTGTCTGTGTTTAATCTAAAGAGCCTAACCTGAGAGGTTTGCTGAGTGACTAGACTGTTAGTGCTACAGAAGCAAGGGCTCAACTGAGATCCCTCCTCACCACAATAATACATATTGAATCTTGTCCTTCTTGCTCCTCCCTCAACATCATATTGTTGACTGTATTGATTTCTATGCTGACTATTTAGGTTGCAACTCTTAGAAAGAAGACCCCACCTTTCACACCTACACATTCTGTGGTTGTGAAGCCTGCTACCTGGAGGCCAATCAAAACATTTTTTCTAAATGTTATAGAGGTAAAATACATTGTATCACAGTATTCTCATGCCACCAAAGACAAGGAAAGGAAAAAAAAAGCCATTTATATAAGCAGTTAATTTCCTGCAGATAATAGAGAATAGCCAATAGAAAAATGTAAAGTTTTAAATAAATGTATCAAAAGTTAAATCTGATTCATTTTCATTTCAACATCTTTCCTTCCTTTCAAATACTGTATACATTAATTTTCTGTGATAGTCACTGTAGATAAGAAGCGAGAAGCTGCTTGCAGAAGCTACAAAAAGAGAACACAAAGCCCTTTCAAATATCTAAAAGGAGAGGTCTCTGAGCAAGCATTCTTCTCTTTGAAGGCCATTTCCGCACGAGTCTGGTATAGCGCGATGATTCCACTTTCAACCTCCTATGGAATCCTGGGGTTTGCAGTTTCAGGAGGGGCTGGCTGGAATCATCACGCTATAAGTGGAAAGTGGAATCATCGCACTATAACAGACTCGTGCGGAAATGGCCTGAGTGAACAGTATTTTCTTTAGGTATGGTGGGTCCCTCCCCTTGCAGTCCTAAAGTGGTCCATGTTTCAGTGGATTGCTATCAGGCTTTTAACTTCCTCCTGACAGTAGTTACTGCAGAAGTGGGAAACCTCAGGCTATAGTTTCCAATTTTTAGAAAGAAGGCCCCACCTCTGGGGGTTTCTCAGATGGTCATGCTGCCTTCCCTAGTGACCCCTCTGTAATTTCCTAAATTTTAGTTTTTTTTTCCTATTTGAAAAGCTTTAAGTGGTTTGGTTTATGGGCTTAGTTGTTTTTACTGAGAGCTTCAACCTAAATTATGCTGGCATTTTTGCTTCTGCCCCACAATTGAAATATACTCGTGGAAAACTTTTCTGAAATTGAGTTTGGCTTTCTGGCGGAAAGAATTTTCTTATTTTGAGGTCCTAAATGCTTCAGACTATAAAATAAAAAGGCTCAGTCTAGAAGGGAATTCCTATGTGGTAATATCATTGCTTTTTTGGAACATATTTTTGGAACAAAAATATTGGTAGAGGTCTCATGCTGTGTGTGTTTACTCAAAAGCAAGACCTGCTTAAGAGAATAAAACCTACTTCCAGGTCAATATGCGTAGAACTACAGACTGTTGTTTATTTCAGCAGTAGCTTTTAATCTGATCTTGATTCATCAAGCCTGATGTGGGTATCCTAACATATCCCTTTCTTGAACATTGAACCTGCTGCATTTAGTCTCTGCTGTTCCTCATTCAGCAGTGTTCGTCTGGTTCATTCTCTCTGTCAGTTTTTGCAATGAACTTGTTGCTGCAACACTCCCCGATTATCCTCCATTTTCTTGGTTCTAATCAAAGCTTAGAAAGTTGCTTTTGAAAAACTAATCATTTACTTCCAAGTTTTGGTTCAAATCCTGCTACCACAAATAGCTGCAGATACCACATAGGGTAGTGCTGCCTATCCAGCATTTTTAGCAAGTATCTTGCAGGAGCAAAGGATATGATAGTGAAATTGTACACCCTAGGATATATCATGATGAGAATGCATATTCTGCAACTGTTCTAATTTGGCAGGGGCTGTCCTGACTAATCCTCTATAGTTCCACTTGTCCAGTTGCTTTTAAAATGTCCCAGTTTCTCTTTCCTCCACCACATTTCCTCTTCATCCTCAGCTTATTTCAATTACTACAAATTGAGTTCAAAGTGTGAAAATAGTTGCATTCAACTCAGCAAAGAGACAGAGAGAGGAAAGGAGGGGCCAGAATCTATCCCTTCCCTGTTGGTTCAGGCCAAAGTAACAACAACAACCTATCCTGGCCTGTGTGTTCTTCTCCATTACTACTTATTGCCATCTTGACTGCATTCCAATAATTTATGGCCAGCTATATTCTGGTTTTCATTTGATGGGAGGGTATGAAAATGTATTCCATAACTTCTCATTTTTTGTCTTTAAGAGGCTTGAAGGTAAGATATTTGACCTGGAATCAGAACTCCAAAATTCCTGCCATCTCTTTGCTAGTAGGACAAAAGTAATAACAACCTTTTATTCTTCCTCCCACCAGCACTGCATGACTTAAAATAAATTCTAGAAAAATGTATTCAGACCAGTTTCAGTCTAAGGGATCTGTGGGACCCTAGATGGCCATACTCACCATCTGCTCCTGTATCTCTTACCTCAAAAGTAATTGAATGGCCAGTTCCTGTACTGAAAAAGGGTCTGTACAGGCTTAAAACAGGGGTGAAAGGTGCCCGCCATTGCCTACATTGCAATGAAATGGCCAATGGCACCTCCTGAAGGCTTTGGGAGGCACTAGAGGCCAATTGGCAATGGAATTTTTTTCCAAATTGGGGGGGGCACACAATGATTGCGGGGTGCACATAACCCATAGGCCACTTTTCCTACCTTTGATCAAAGGCCTCAGAGTAGTTTTGGATCTGTCATAGGGCCCTAAGGATGCATCTTTGGAAGACTGGATTCTATCAAACTGTAGAATAGGCATTAGTGCAGGAATGCAGGCCAAACTCAGTGTCATCCTGCTCATGTGTAGGAGTGGTACCATCTCTTCCTCCCTGTGTGACCTGTGGCTGCCGGTGCATAAGTTGTTAGCTCCATGATAAAGCCTACTTGTAACACTGTGAGCCTGTGTAGTATAGTGGTTAAAGTAATGTGCTGGGATAGAAGCAACCTAGCCTCCAATTAGCCATCAGACTCAGGGGACGACTTTGGCCAACCATTTTCTCTTGTTCTGACTTGTCTAACAAAGAGGTTCCACCTAAACATCAGGAAGAACTTGTTGATGGTAAGAGCTGTTCAACAGTAGAATATACTGCCTCTGAGTGTGGTGTAGTCTCCTTCTTTGGAGGTTTTTAACAGTGGCTGGATGGCCATGTGTCAGAAGTGCTATGATTGTGTATTCCTGCATGGCAGAGAGTTGGACTGGATGGCCCCTGTGGTCTCTATGATTCTATTATTCTAACAAGGTTTTTGTGGGGATAAAGTGGAGAAGAGAACCATACAAGAACTCACTGAAGGAAACATGAGCTCTTAATATAACAACACCACCAAGGACAAAGTGTACCTTTCTTTCTACAGAAGAATATAACTGAGAACTTTGGTATGCTTTTCTTCCTTTGGAGTGTAAGATTTCCAGAACAGAAATAAATATTGGGATTCTAAGTTTGTATGGTAAAGTAGCTTGAATATTCTCTATTCATAGTTATATTGTTTGGGCACCTGTGTAGCATACTTAGGAAATCATAATACAATCCTTACTTAAATAAAAACTTTTCACTGATGTATACATTGCTTTTATTTGGATATAAAGGTCTACATACAACAATATTGGCCACATATATTTATAGAAGGTCATCAGAATTTAACTGTGATTTAAATGAAAAATGTAACAAGTCATAACTGGTAATCTTCCATGGTACAAACTGGATGGAATTAAGCACTTAAATCACATTATTTTAATAGGTGCAACCGTCCATTTCTGCATGCTCTTATTTGGCATCCAGCCTCAGTGAACTCCCCTTAATTTACTTCTGAATGAACATATTTAGAACTGTGCTGTACATCTTTCCTGCTGAAGCTGATGAGCCTTAAAATGCTTAACTGTTGTCAGACTGAGCCCTTAGTGCTTTAACCAATCTTTTATGTTTTGTTATTGTCAATGAGAATTAGGCCATTTCCGCACGGGGTAATAAAAACGGTGCAGTGCGTCCTCCACGGAGGATGTCTGCACCTTGGAGCGGCTGGGTCCAGACTACTTACTGTAGATTCGCACCTCAGTCTGCTCTGGAATGACCCCAAGTGGTCCTCCAGCATGCTTTTGAAAGACCTGATTTTTCCAGTCTTTCAACAGCCCGGAGCATGCCACTGTGTGCCTGCTCTCCGGTGCAGATTTGCAGGCTCACACCAATGCAATCTGCGGAGGACGGGCTTTAGGCTGGCGAGCTTCAGCGGTTGGTCGGGACCCATGACCAACTGGAAGCCACCATTTTGGATGCCGAAGCAGTGCGGATCTATGACCACGCACTGCTCCAGAGCAGCCTGGACCAGACTGGGGAGCCAGAAGATCCGGTAAGTAGCGGCACGGGGCAATTCCCTTGACCCATGCGGAAATGGCCTTATTTTCACTCCAAAAATCACTGGTTATATTTAGTAATGAGAGCCATTCCAGTACGAGAGCCAATCCAATCAAAATAATCGGCCACTTTTGTATAAACACCAGGGTGTCCCTTGTCACCACAATTTTCACCCCAGCTCACAATACCCCAAAGATATCCCACATTGTCAGAGTCAAAACAAACTAAAGGTCCACCTGAGTCACCTTTACAAGAATCTACAGAGCCATCATGTGTACCTGAAAAGAGGAAAATAAGCAATTATCAGATGCATATTTGTGCACTATTGAACATTATCATTTTTCCTTTAAATGGATTGCGGACTTCTATTTTCAGTTAAGTGGTTATTGTAACATCTTTGCTTCTGATTTAACTCAAGGGTGGGCAAAGGGTCAATTGTGGGTCTCATGTAGTCTGTGGTGCAGTCCTCCAGTCCTCAGTCTCTTCGAATCCCCATGTCTCTCCAATGGCAAATGGTGGCCCTGAAGCTTCTAGAGCAGGGAAAAGGAAAGTGCACATGCTAGGGCCACTTTTGTAGCCCCAAGGGACCTTCTCAATTGTGTGTGTGTGTGTTTCCTGCTTCAAAATGTCCTTTAAGGAGCGTGAGACCAATTTTGCAATTTTTTTTCCTACCTAGCCATTTTAGGAAATGATTTATAAGTCAACAGGAAGTTGCGCAGAAGTGTTTTTGCCACTGAAATACAGCTCCTGGGAGCTTCTCTGAACCTGGATTCAGCTCTCAGGCTAAAAGAGATTCTGTACCCATGGTCCACTTCATACTGGTTCATTCGTTTGCAGCAGGGTAGGAGTCCAAGTAATATAATACAAGCTTACCTGCACATTCCATTCCTTCAAAATATCGACGTCCATAGATGGCAGAACAGTTGTCCATTAAATAAATGTAGCCCCATTTAAGAGAATATTGTCTTGTAAAAGCTAGAGAAAAATCAATGGCAAAAAAGGTGAAAAATCAGCATATGATATTCTTGAAACTGTAATGTGCTGCACTACTCTTACAGGTTCCCTGCAGACTGCCATGTCTCTCTGATACATCAGATGACCCCAGATTTATCCCATTCAGCAGTGGCTGGAACAAACCAGTTTCATCCTTATCTAGTAAACCTCTCTGTCAATGTGGTCCAGAAATAACTCGCACATAAAAAAGGAAAGCTCCTGAAGATCTTTCTCTGTGCATGGTGTATTTGGCAAATTGTCCACAACTGCTTCAACAATTTTTTACTACTATACTGCAAATTGCACTCCCCTAAAGGAGGCTTACAATCAGTATTGCAAAACTACAATCAGCAATAGTTTCATGGCTGTCTCCAGATCTGAATAGCTCATGATAGTGTTTGGTCTAGTTGGGGCATGTGTATGCCTCAAGCAATTCTCACATTCAGCTGCAGGGAGGAGACATGTGAAGTGGCAGGAGAAAGGGCAGGTATAGTGAAAACAGTGCCTAAACATAACAGTGATCATGTCTTCCTCCATCCTTTCCAAAGGCCTTGTCTGTTTTGAAAAAGTAGAGAACTTTGATGGCTCAGGTACCTTTGATCTCTAGTATCCAAGGCCAGATTGTCTAAATGCTTGAGAAACAAGATCCCAATTAATTTTTTCAGATGTGTTCTGGAACCTGTTCTAGAACCTGTATCAAGAGCACTGGGACTTTCAAGTATGATAGCACTGTTCAAGCCTAATTTAATTTAATTTAAAACATTTATACCATATGATGCTTAATCTTGGTTACCTTTTCCCTTCCCTGAACAAGAAAATCCAGCAAATAAGACTACAGTCGGCCTTCCACATCTGTAGGTTTAACATTAGTGGATTATTTTCCTCCATTTCTGATGCTGTCCTGTGCCATTTGTAATAGGGACTTAGAAATCTCACTTCACATTTGCAATCTCTCTGCAAGCCTCATGAGACTAGAAGAGACTGTGAGAGACTGTGAATGCAACGCAAACCTTTAAGTCCCTATAAAAAATGGCATAGAGCAGCAGCAGAGGTGGCGCAAGTCTTGCCAGCTGCCCACTTCTGCCTTTAGAAGGAACCCTGCCATCTCAAAGGCAGAACTGGGCTGCTGACACACTCCTCACAACAGATTCAAATGAATTGTGTACTGTACATTTGAGTCTGTGGTGTGTTAAACATGATTTGGTCTATAGATATTTTTTTCCCACTTTCACAGTGGTCCTGCACCCCTAACCCCCACAAATGTGGAGGGACCACTACTGTGTTTTTGATAGTGCCAGAAGTGAAGAAAGGTACAACCATATTTGCCCAAGGGCAGTATGGCACCAGGTAGCAATAAAGATATAGATTTTTCATGAATTTCCTGTAGAATTTCCTCTTTCTATTACTTTACTCTGTGATTTCCTTGGAATGCTTGGAGTTGTAATTGAGAAAAGTAATTTTTCCAAGCAATGAGAGAGAGAGAGAGAGAGAGAGAGAGAGACCTGTGCTTCAAGCAGAAGTGATGGTTCCTAACTTGGTCATTCCTGAACTTGATAGTAAGTTAAAAAAAACACTCAGTTTCTTTTTAATTCCTTTTGCTTGTAACTAAGGGAAATTATATTACATCACAAACTGGATCACAATTACAATTTAACAAGGGATAACTTGATTCCTTTTACGATATAACTGTGAGATTATGTTACTTTATAGTGATAGGGTGTGTGGTCTCACTAAATAGTGAAGGAGGAATATCACATGGTTCAAGCCCTGGTACATGATGCACCTTGGGATGTGGAATGAAAACCATTCAGATTTTTTTTTTAAGTAAGTCAGAGCAACTATTTTAGTTATTTTCTAGAAACAGGAAAGTAAATGCCTGCTTTATAAAATGCAGCTATAATAATAAAGAACATGTTTTGGGGGCCTGGTTATTAAATTACTTCTTCAAAGCTCTGGGTTTTCTTTCCAAGACATTTAGCTAAGAGCCATCAACCATGTGGAGCACCAGTTAAGAACTACTAGGGACTTAAGTGACCCATTTGCAGTAAGCAGGGGCAAGAAATGAATTGGCACAACTATTATTACGGAAGGGTTGCTTGTTAAGGAAGACTCCTTGAGGCTTAGCAAGTGAAGGAACTAGATGAGAGAAGAGACCTTACACAGATTGACCAAAGCTGTATGAAGCAAGGAAAGGTGCCTCCCATCCCTGCCATTCTAGGTATAGAAGCTAATGTGCAGCTGCATCTTATTTTAATGCTCGCAATACATGAGCATCTTCCACCAAGAGAGGGAAATGTCCCAGGAAGTTCAGGAACAATGACTTAGAGGACTGCCACTTTTGTCCTCTACCATATGATACCTGAGTCAGGTCACCTAAAGGAAGAGCCAGCCCTGGGCTTTGCAGAAAAAGTGGCAATAATGAAAACAATTAATTAGCCTGTTCTAATTACCTTCATCAAATCCCCAGCCAGACACTTTGCACTGGTGACCGCTTCTGAACATATATCGTGACCAAGGGATGCATACTGGCGCAGAATGGGGAGGCTGGCATCTCCCCAGGTCCTTAGGTTTCATCTCCAGCAATGCAATGTCGTTTTCATATGTTTTGGAATTATAGTTTTCATGGATTATTATTCTCTTTAAATCAAATGTATCTATTCCTTCATTAGGTTGTACTGAGTTTAACATTCCAGTAAATATCTTATAAATATGTGTACGGCTCGCTCTGCAAAAATAAAATAAAATAAAATTTTTGGAAGTACAATAGGACAAATGTACAAACATTGCTCTTTCTGTTGTTGTTGTTGTTGTTGTTGTTGTTGTGTGCTTTCAAGTCATTCTTGAATTATAGTCACCCTAAGGCCATCCTGTCATGGGGTGTCCTGAGGCTGAGAGTGTGTGACAGGTCAAAGGTCATCCAGTAATTTTCCATGGCTGAGAGGGGAACTAAACCATGGTCTCAAGCCACTACATCATGCTGGCTTTCCTTGTGATAAATTTCCAGCTTTTTAATTAGGTGAACAGCTTATATTTAGCACAACAGTTTTTGAAAACCACAAGTGGACTTTCAGCCATTTCTACTGTTTTTGTGTTTGCTTGTTCCATTTTTTTTACAGTCAGAAATTTGTTCCCCAAGCCACTACAATCCCCCCTTTACAAAAAAGGATTCTTCAATGTTACTATCTCAAGTAGTGCAGTTCTACAAATGTAGAATGTGATGTTTTCTTTGAATTTGATATCATAAATTATATCTAGAAGATTGGATGATTCTGATGGATGACAAATTGGCAAGAGCGGTCAACAACATCCCACAGTTTTGTTAGGAGTAAAGGGCACCTGTCCTGTAGCAAGTAACCATTATATCAATAACCTGGGTGACCTTGGATATCTGGATTCCTTTTGCCCTTTCTAAGGGATTTATGACACACAAATAAATTTTGCAGTAGAATAATAGCACAGAAGAGGAATGAGGTCATGAGAAAAGTTCCAGCATGTAAAAAAGCCCTA
Source organism: Ctenosaura bakeri (assembly GCA_948474755.1). Lineage (NCBI taxonomy): Eukaryota > Metazoa > Chordata > Lepidosauria > Squamata > Iguanidae > Ctenosaura > Ctenosaura bakeri. Next base: position 47,119 of record CAOLHI010003313.1, read on the forward strand.
AGTGACCATGTGTGCGCGCGTGCATGCATGTGTGCGCAGATTGCCATTCTGGGGCATTACTTCCTCATTCTTCAAGAATGACAGTTAGCATTTGATCTTGCTTCATTAGAGAGCATTGCTCGGGCCCAGGGGTCTGTTTTACATGAGGGCTACCAGCACTCTAGCATGTATAAAAGCCAGCTGTAGGGACTTCTGTAACCTAGGACATTTCCGCACTACACTGTTATAGTGCCATTATTCCACTTTCAACATCCTATGGAATCCTGGGGTTTGCAGTTTAGGGAGGGGCATTTAGAATTCTCAGAGAGCTCTTTGGCCTCAGTAAACTACAAACTTCAGAATTCCACAGGATGTGGAAAGTGGAATAATAGTACTATAACAGTGAAGGGCAGAAATGACCCTAGTCTAAGATCTATCACCTGTCTTAGCTTAAAATGAACTTCCTAAGACAATAAAGGCAATTTCCTTTAAACCTTACTACAAGCATGCAGAGCAACTGCTCCCGCATTTTAGCCCTAATCTCTTCCCACTCCTGTATTTTACTCTGTTTAGTATAAATGCCAAACAATCATACAATTTTACTATAAAATCATCATCACAATCTTCTCTAAGATTTCTTAGCCATCCTGTAGCTAATATATTGTTCTTAGGGCAATAAAAACTGAACAAAACACACACAGATCAATCTAGAGAGCATTTTATAACCATTAAAAACAGCAAACAAAAGCAGGAGAAACATAAACAAATAGCACAATGTAGTAAAACAAAATATAACAAAGATAAACCTATGTAAAAACACAACATAGAAATTATACAAAAAATGTTGAGACTCTTTTATCCTATTTATTTCTATAGCAGATGAACATTCTTTTGTATGTAAAAAGGTGAACATTTGCATACCTTTTAATTTTTTTTAATCTGAGCTGTTTATTTTTATTTTTATGACTCCCCTAGCATGAAAGTTACCTACTCCATTTCATGTCTTTTTGTTTGAGTTGCTGTTTTCTGTCTTTCTACAATTGAATCTACAGTCATCCCTCCTCATTCACTAGGGTTTGGGGCACAGGACCCCCTGTGAATATCGAAAAATCGTGAATAACTCAAGGCCCTCCTGAACCATATTTAACTAAAAGTCTGATCACCAGATTCAACCCACCATGGATCCCTTTGAGGCGTCAGGGTTCTTTCACAAGGCAGAAGTGGGTGGCTGGTGGAGCTTGCTGCCATCTCTACTGCTGCCCCACACCGTTTTTTATAGGGACTTACAAGCCTTGTTCACAGTTTCTCACTCTCACAAGGCTTGCTGTCCCTATTAAAAATGGCATAGGGAGGCAGCAGAGGTGACAGCAAATAATCCGAGAATAATCAAATCCACAAAAATGAAACCTGCAAATGTGGAGGGCTGACTGTATTTGCTTTTGCTCTATAATCTGCTCAGGGAATGTTTGTTGATAGTCAGTCCCATGCATTTTATCACATTTTTAAAAAATGCATAAGATAACCCACTCAAACAACTGTCAGCCATTAAGAAATGCAGTTTTACTATACTTTGTAAGGGTAAGATTTATTTAATATTAAAGGTTTTACACAATGGATAGGCATCCAATCTTAAAAATGAGGGGGCGAAGAACCCATATATTGTTGTATTAGCTAAGAGCTGGCAATGGACACACATACATGTCAGAAAAACTTGGTTGCAAGGGATTTACATGTGCAATGTGCCTTTAAGCATTTCCACTAATTACTGAAAGCCTCTTCTAAATTTAAGAGGATACACATATTATTGAGATTCAAAGAATCAAGGTTCTGATTATATGCATTTTTGGTCCTGTGTTAAGTTAAATCATATTGGTCCTTGATATTAAGATTATATCAGAACATAAAATCTTTTGGAAAATAGGTTTTTTAGATGACACTCAACCACACTTTTTACTTGTTTAAATTAAAATTTAGGAAAGATGGTTTATTTTTAGTCATCATCTTTTTCTTCAACCATACTATTTGTTTTTATTGGTTAAAATTTAGGTTTGATGATTTATCTTGAATTTGTCTTTTCTTCCTCTATGACACAGAATCCATGCTGATGTTATTATTCTAATACAAAGTTTTTCTCAAACCATTCAAGCCACTTACCTAACACAATGTGCAGCAGTCAAAATCCAGCAGCCTCCAATATAAACCCCACCACAACTCACTCTCCCCCTTTCACCTCTAATTGCTATTTGCCATGGAAATTCATCCTGTACGAAAAAAGGAATGAATCATTTCATATTTCTTGTCACCAAATAGAAACTGCAGGGTTTTTTTTTAAATAAAAACATTCCTGCTGTTAGTATTACTCATCAATATACACGGCTTGTATATTTCCTGTTGCCCATATTCAAAGTGCTGGTTATGGCCTATAAAGCCCTATATGGCTCAGCCTCAGGCTATCTGGCAGACCGTATCTCCCTGGCCATTTCCGCACTACAATGTTATAGTGCTATTATTCCACTGTCCTGGGGTTTGCAGTTTAGGGAGGGGCATTTAAAATTCTCAGTCAGAGAGGTCTTTGGCCAGAGTAAACTACAAAATCCAGAATTCCATAGGCTGTTGAAAGTAGAAAAACAGCAATCTAACAGTCTAGTGCAGAAATGGCCCCCTGTATGAGCTGACCTGGGCTATGAGATCATCAGCAGAAGCCTTTCTCTCAATTCTATCACCATTGCAACCATGGTTGGAGGGGATGTGAGAGAGGGCTTTCTCAGTGGCTGTCCCTAGACTCTGGAACTCTCTTTTTAGGGAGGCCAGAATTACTACCTCCCTTGTTGTCCTTCCGGCAGGCTAAAATCTATTTATTGAAATAGGCGTCTAAAAAATAACGTTTTTGAAGAATGGGATAGAGGGTGCTGTACTGGTTTAATTGAACTATTTTAAAGAGCTTTTTATCTTTTTAATTGCATTTTATTCTTTTGTCTTGAGGTGTGAATTGTTTTAATACTGTAAATAGTTTAATTCTATTGTAATGTTCACCTTTCGTATGTTTTTAATTGTATTGTTCTTTTCAATTGTGAGCCTCTTTGAGCCTCAATTTTGGGGAAAAATTGGGATATAAATAAGTATAAGTATTAAGTATAAATATAAATATAATGAACAAGCAAATGGCCACACTTCCAATTTGTTTCTCAACCCATTTCAAGCTGCTGGTTTTGATCTGTAAAGCCTTACACTGCCTAGAGTCAGGATATCTGAAAGGCTGCCTCCTTGCATATGAACCTGTCTGAAATTTGAGGCCTGTTGTATGTTCCACCATCTTGATGAATTAAGCTAGTGAGTACCTGAGGCAGGGCTTTATGTGTAGCAGAACCCCAATTGTGTGAGCTCTTGTTGCAAGGGAAGTCTGGCTGCCACCATTCTTGGTGAGCTTTTAGAAGACAGTCAAAACTGTAATATTTCACCAAGTCTTTAGGTTTTAATTTTTTTATATTGGCTTTTAACATTGTTTATAAGGACTCTTTTTATATACTGCATATCACTTGGACAGAAAGCAATTAATAACTTCTACTACAGCTACTCCATTGACCGCCATTATGCTGATTTAGCCTGGGCTGCTCATCCTGCCTCTCAGCTCCTATGGCCATTGGCTATACAGGCTGGGAGATTCTGGCAGCGGTAGTCCAGAAAGAGTAACTTTTACAAGTTCTGCTGGCTCTCTGGCTTAAGAGAAAAGGAGTCTGAGCAGGGACAAAGACATGGGTTAATATTAAATAAATGTTAACATTAAATACAATAGTTTCTGTGTTAACATTAAATACAGTAATTTAAAATAGAATGCCCGAACTTTCCCTTTTTTTAATAGTACTCAAAACATTAAGGTGGCATCCACTGTCACAGCTCCTATATAGAAGTTACAGGTTGTCCCTGATTATAAGGGATGCCCATATTATAAGAGCAAACAGCTTGTCCTTTATGCGTCTGGCAGATGTCCTTTATTATAAGGGATGTCCCCTATTTGGGGATTAGAAAGCTTTTCCTTTCATAGAGACTGAATGAGATTCCAAAAAACAAAAAAACCTGTATTTTTGGATGCAGGCCCTTCAGAAAGACAAAAATGTGTGCATCATGTATTTTAGCGATGTGGACAATATGTTAATTTTACAAAGGAATATACAACTAACTTAACTGGAACCAATATTTTCATTTGGTATTTAAAGCAAAACACAAACTTATTATTAGCTGCTTTCTGACGATCAACCTTGCATGTCACGAATTCTGATTGTTCCATATGGCTATCTTGAAAACTTGGCAACACTAATTCTATGTGACCACAGTGTGTATGATTAAAAACAGTCCTGCTATTATAATAGTTTTTTAAATAGCTGCTACCTTTTTCTTTTACCTTTTCTGCAGTATTTCCTCCTAGGATTCGTTTCCGGCGAGTAATAGTGTGATTTGCAATGCCACAGTATGGTTGCTTTAATAAGGTTTTGATTTTTTTTCTTTCTTTAATAAAACAAAGAAGCAGTGTTATTTTTGTAGCACAGCCACTTGAGCTTTTTCCCCCTCCCCATACTCAAAAAGAATTTGCTTTATTATTTGTTTTCTATCACTTCTTAATTATTTCAGTTCCTCCACGGGGTGACAAGTCATGAAGAGTCACTACTGCATTTTGTTATATATGTAGAAGAGAGCGCACTAGAAGCTTAGGGTATTTATCAGTTTATTTATGAACATAAAAATGCATCCCATGGAAGCAAACAGATTCCTAAAAGAAATGTGCAACTCTTAACAGGCATTGCATTTAAAAAAAAGAAACAACTTCTAGAGGAACAGCCAAAGACAGCAATTACACAATGAAATGCCTTCAACTCAAGCCAATGTGTAACTCTCTTCTTGCATTCATATGGCGAAACCTTTTCTTGATTATTCTTTTGTCAACTTTTTGTCTCTGTCCCCTTCTAACACACCCAAAGTTACACTGCATAGACCAGGTATTATTCTGATATGCAGCAGGACAAATTTTGTGCAAATGGCAAAATGGGCTTTAATCAGGAACAAAGTTCAGGAACAAAAAATGAGAAAAAATAAAAACAGGATGCCTCCACCTTTTGATGTCCCATTGCCTGATAACTTTCTCTTTTGATGCTTCTAAATTAGGGGCGAGTACCATTAATTCGATGTGGGGTCTGCTCTTTTATCAGCTCTTCTTGCCTACAGAGGTTTGCTTGGGACCACTTGCAGGTGGACACAATCCAAGGTCTTGCCTAAGGAGAGAGTGGATCCCCTAGCTGAATTAAGGGAATTTGTCTGTATTGCAGGTATCAAAATAGAAGGCCTCCGCCAATTCTTCATGCCTACAGAGGCTTGCTTGAGACCATGCATGCACTGCTTGCAAAGCAAGCTCAGAGGGTGAAAAAAGGTGCCAAGCCAGCTGAGAGACTTTACAAGCAGTGCACACAGTTGATCAATCCCAAGTGAGTCTCCGTAACTCCTTCCTACACTACATGGGTTCTGCTTTTTGACCATTTCTGGTTTCTGACAGTGCTCTGGTCCCTAAAATTCAAAGTAAGTACAGGCTGATAGATAAATGGGGCCGGGGGGGGCTGTACTTACTTTGAATGAATATAATGCTAAAGTCATTCATAACATACACCAAATTATTGGTAAGGAAGGAAAAGTACTTCTAACCAGCTGCTAATTGCACACAATAGGTTTTCAGGTTCCAGAGAAGAAGCTGGTTTTGGGAGTGGTCCTTGGTGAAGAGTTGGTCTGGGGTGGAGGAAAAGCTGGCAGTTTGTATGAGGTCTGCCACCTAGAAGTTCTCCTTCTGTGGCATATTGCCGTTGACCTGTTCTGCAGCTTTGAAATGCCCTCACTTCACATCATGCCTACTGTATTTGCTGGTATGTAAGAATCACTTTCCCCTTGCAAAATACTGTTTGAAAATGGAGTATTTACCAGTGTAGAAATGGGGTGTGTCTTATACATGGGTGCATCTTATACGCCGGCAAATACAGTAATTTTCCAGACATTTGTCCCGTCTCCCATTAGCTACCATTTTCTAACCTAAAGAGCCCCAAACATTTCAAGTGATTATATGACAGATTTACCTTCATCCATCGACTCTTCAGCTTGTTCTGTTCCTTGTGCAGTAAAATAAAAATTTAGAAACAATTTTAAACTATCATTACTAAAATAGCAGATCCAGCTGTTTGCTTTAAAACCCTTTGTTGATATGTCAATTTTTGATATGAAGCTGTAAACTGTTCCATCTAGGTGGTCTCTAGCAGTGCTTTGATTTTGTAATGATAGCAGGGGATAATCGCAAATAAGTTAGAAATGCCTTCATCTGAAATCTGTCAGTAAAGGCACAAGAGGAAATTGAGTCTCCAAATGCCTCCACCACTTGAAAAGATTTTAAATTATATCAGTGGGGCCTTTTAAAATTCCTTAGTGCAGGAAAAGAGAGGTGTTTTTTTTTTTGAAAGCGCAGAGACTGCAATATTGGGAGGGTTAGCCTTTCCCCTTTCAGCAGCACTTCACAAAAATATCCCCATCCCATAATCAGACTTTTTTTTTGGCTTCTACTGCTTCTACTGCTACAAGTCTCATAATATATTTCACTTGACTACATATCCCATTACTCTATATGGAAGGCATCCGGACAAATACAGAGGATTTTTCCAGATCCTGCAACTTTACTGTTCTGTAAAGGAAGGAACCATTCAATATGATTCCTCCTGCCTTTAAACATAAGACAGTAAGTAGAACAACAAAACAAATCAGTGCACAAAATATCACCTCTTTGATTTTCCTGAAATCTTCTATTACCTGTTGGAAACAAACACATTTGTATAAATAAAAAATACAGAAAGCAAGTGCACACAAAATAGCCTACACATACTAGGATAACAAATTAGTCTGGCTTTCCCTGTACATATTCGATTTCAGAGAATATTTTCCAGGTTATTATTAAGAAAGCAAAAGTGATCCGTAAAAAATCTCAGAAGCTAATAAAAGGCGATTCTTATCTAGCATGGAGATAAGGGGCTCCACTGGAAAACTTTAGACACAGATTTGTTAAATTACTATACATTATCCAATGAGAAAAAAGTGTTTGGATTTAAAATATCCAGGACATAATCCTAGTTGGGATATATCTAGGGATGGAAAATAATTTTGTTAGAATGGAGATTCAAAATAAAAACATCAATACTGAATGTTTTGACACTTTGGCCATTTCCACACCACACTGTTATAGTGCTATTATTCCACTTTCAACATCCTATGGAATCCTGAGGTTTGCAGTTTAGGGAGGGGCATTTAGCCTTCTCAGCCACAGGGCTCTTTGGCTTCAGTAAACTACAAACTCTAGAATTCCACAGGATGTTGAAAGTGGAATAATAGCACTATAACAGTGTAGTGTTTTTGTGAGACAAATAACACATTTCCTCAAGAATGTACACATCTGCTTGTTGTGTACTCTGGAGGCTCACTTGCATTTCAGAAACATAAAATATATAGAAAAAAAGCATGCATGTTATGAAACGCAAACAGCCAGAAAGCCATGTAAGTTGAAAATACAGAAAGACACTTTAGTCAATGTGGAAAAGGCATACATAAGTCTGCATATGAGGAAAAGGCATACAAAAATATGTAGAGTCATATTCTAATTTTCACGAGGGAATTAAAACAAAATTTCACAAACTGATACACACAAAGGATGGGATAGAATGTAGATGGAACTGGCAAAGATAGTAAAAACTGAGATGCTTGAAAGATTTTCAGACCTCTAGAGATATCCTGTACAAGCCCCACTGAAGTGAAACCTTCTTGCTTTCTTCAGGTGTTCTATATATCATTAGTTATCAAAACAATTTGAATAGCGCAGGTTGTACATCTAACTAGAACAAAAAGACACTTGCAAATTTGACATCTAAAATAAAAAAAAATCCTGCATATTAAATAATTCACTCAATAATCCACTCAATTTCCCTTCAAATGCTCCCTGGAGGTGTGGGGAAAATAATCCACTAGGATTAAACGTCTCTTTCCCCAATTGCTCCCTTTTGGTTTTGCTATTGCATTAATGGACATTAATTGCACTAATGGACACTAATGGACACTAACAGGCAAGGGGCAGTACCAAGAAGAACCCATAATGTATTTGGCAGCATATCCTCTTACCTAGTGATAGGACTGGGAGTTTGATTTGGCTGTGTCAGAAGCTCCACTCTGCTACACTCAGCTATCATTTCAATTTTAACTAACTAGAAAGCTGAAGCTTTTGGAAACCTATTTACAAAATGGGGAAATTACAGTCTGACTCTAATAATTGATAACTAAAAAGTCTAGACTTACAACGTTGGTGACTTTCATCTTCTCCTGTTAGACAGTCCCTTTCATTATTACAGAGGTATTTGTCTGGAATGCACACATCTGAGCTGCAATGGAAGCTTCCAGCTCTGCATGCTGTTGGAAAGAAATCATCCAGGATATGAAAAGCAAGATCTCATCGGTAGCACAAAATGATAACAAGTAAATAATACATTGGATCCAGGTGTTTTTGGCTTTTTTAAAATGTAACTGGAATATTGCACTACTGAGACTATTTTATATTTTCCTCAGACTGACTATACACAAAACATATTTGGCCGGACCCCACAGTGAGGCACAAAACAAACAAAAAAGCTCAGACATCTCTACAATATTGATTATGAAACTACAAAAATAGTTTTGCAGAGGACTGAAAGTGAGATAAGGAACTACTATTGCTCACACTGCAGATATGATTTTCCTGTCCTGCTATAGGCTCTGGTCAAACTGATTGTGTAGGTGCCAAAATTTTGTTTTACTTGAATTGACAGCAGGACAGGAAAATTGGTTATTGTTGTTGTGTCCTATCAAGTTGTTTCCAGTTTACAGCAACCCTAAGGAAAACTTATCACAGGATTTTCTGGGGGGTGAGAGTGTGTGATGTGCCCAAGGTCACCCAGTAAGTTTCCATGGCTGAGGGGGAATCAAACCTTAGTCTCCAGGATTGTAATACAATGCTCAAACCACTACACCATGTTTCCTCTTCAAACTGATTATACCTGTTATTAATACGTCATACCAGAATGGGCACATCAATATTTGCAATGGCGTTGTGAAGTCATATAGTTGAATCATAGAATTGGAAGAGACCACAAGGGTCATGAGAAAGTCGGTTGTTTTCATTATTAAACTACCAACAAATCAGCATAACATGTTGTTCTTTAACCTTTACTTCCAAGCTCTGGAATTTATTACTCCAGTCACAAGGTAGCATGGTGACAAATGCCTTTGGGAGGTAGGATGTCACACAAAAATGTTTTTTTAAATTAAAAGAACTATCATATTCAAACTAATCAATGAATGAAAACAGTTTAAAAAGATTTAAAAACATAACATGAAAGAGGAAAAGTACAGCTCCCTGCCTGCCATTAACAGCATACTCTCCAACATCTTGCAAGTAAAAACTGTGACACATATGGCCAAGCAAGATCAGAGTGTGGTCAAGATGACAAAAATAATTAACAAGGAAGAACATACAAATCAGGAGAGGCTGTAAGCAGTTTGCTTTTGCCTGAGCCTATTGGGAAAGACAAAATTCTTCTATCTCTTTTCTTTCTGCTGAGTTAATTGAATGCAAACTACTTTTGAACTTTGAATTCAGTTTGCAGCAAATGAATAAAGCTGAGGACAAAGGGGGAAAGTGGGAGGAGGAGAGAGAAACTGGAACATTTTAAAAAGCAGCTGAAAAAAGTGAGACAACAGGGAATTAACCAGGACTGCCTTTGCCAAACTGGGACATTTGGAGAGTATGTAAAACTTTTTCTTCAGTAGCCAGGTAGAGGTCAAAAAGCTGTCTGAATAAAAAGGTATCTGACTGATGGCAAAAGTAAAACAGAAAGGGAATGAGCCTTGACTCCTTTGGAAGGGAGTCTGATAGTCTGGATTGAATCCTGGATTTAAATTCTAAGCTTAAAGGCAGCATAAAAATCTAATGAGTGTGAGAGAAACAAAAAGTAGTTTCTAAGGCCATCTTTAAGAATCATTCTAGATTGAGTATATTTTAATACATTTGTTTGACACAACTTTGAAGCATCTTTAACTTGCATTCACAAATTATTAAATATGAAAAGATATATACAACAAGACATATAGTATACCTCTGCAACATACTTCATCACTTAAGTCACCACAGTCATTGATTCCATCACATGTTTTATCTAAAGGGACGCATTTCCTGTTGACACAACGGAATTCTTCGCATTCTGTAAAATTGGATAAGAAATAATATTTCAGTAGAATATTCTTCTGTAAGAAAATAGATACCTAAGGCTGCTTCCAAATTAGGCAATTATTTTATAAATGCCCTCTTACAGAGTGTCTATGGAGTGTCTAGACATTAAAATCTACCACTTGCAACTCCCCCACATTTTCCTAGTGCTTCTACTGTGCTTGTTTCCCCAAGTATGCTGTATAGAAAAAAACCCAAATCAAATAAAGGGTTTGATAATATATATATATAAATAAAATCCACAAACATAAAAAACAGCAAAAGATTTAAAACAATGTGCAACAAATGCATGGACCATGCAACAGTAACAAAAAAACAGGCAGCCTCCCAATCATATACAACAGGAATGGGGAAGGAGCGAGCCATGAACTCTATGTACCCCACCACCCCCATCCCCAAAATTGTTTCCCCTCAAATGCTCCCTGGAGTGTGGGGAAAATTTTGGCACATTTATCCCTCAGGGCCATTTTAGGGCAAGAGAAGGCACTTTTCCAACAGGAAATGAATATTCTGAAATATGGCAAGGATGGCTGGAGCATGTAACATTTTTGATGCACTGTAACATCAAAAATGTCTGAACACAGAGAGTCTTCACCCCTCCCCAACTCAATATACCAACCTTCATGCTTTGTGTGGCACACCACTGTTGCCAACTTTGTATTATTTTGATTCAACCGACTTATAGCACATTCAGCTAGGCTGGTCTCTATCCCTCTGCAAGTTGCCTTAAGGCATTCCAGTGGCTGTGAGACATTACTTGGGTCAATGGATTCTATGCGATCAGCCCCTCTGTGCAAGGACATGAAAAAACACACAGTAGGTATCATTTATGAAGTACCAAATGCATCATCTGTGTATGGCTTTTAACTTTCCCAGTGGACAAGGAGGAAAGCACATGTTTTTGCAAAAGTCTTTGAAACACTCCAGATTATATGGAGCCAAGATAGCCATGGTGCAAAAGAATGAGATCAGAGGACTGGGTTTCTGTCAGTGATTTAACATATAGATTCCATAGTGTGAGTGAGCATGTATAGCTATGATAATAGTCCTGTCTGGGCATTCAATCCTTTATGTGAATGGAATTGGAGATAATGCGCTCTAGCCTTGCCTCTTTCACTTCTGATCTTCCCATGTTAGTGAAGAAGGAGCTACATTCCAGTATATGCGATTACAGGGCTCCATGCAACTAAAAGCACCATCTTCTCAGGGCTTCCAATTGCACAAGCTCTTTAATTCTGTTCAGCTGAATACAGTTTGCATTCTTTATATGCTTCAAAGGCTGCCACAAAGAGAAGGATGCAGCCTTTTTCTCTGTTGCCTCAGAGGGTAGAACTAGGGACCTTTCTGCGCTATACTGTTATAGTGCTATTATTCCACTTTCAACATCCTATGGAATCCTGGGGTTTACAGTTTAGGGAGACATGTTTAGAATTCTCATCCAGAGAGCTCTTTGGCCTCAGTAAGCTACAAACCCCAGAATTCCACAGGATGTTGAAAGTGGAATAATACCACTATAACAGTGTAGGGTGGAAATGGCCTCAGACTCCTGAAGTGATTAAAATTATGTGTGTGAACTAGTCTGTGTTGTCCTGATGAGGATGAATTAACTGAAAAGCAATTCAGTGGGACTTATTTCTAAGGAGACATTATACACTGTAAATGCCTTGGGTCTAAGCGGCCACAAAGAACATCTGCTTCAAACAATCTTTCCATTGTGCTTATATCAGCCATCCACAAAGTAGTGCTTTCTCAATGTTTGCACTACAGTTCCCATCAAGGTATTTGGAATTCTGTGCCAGAGAGCTCCAGTGCCTCACCAAACCATAGTCCTAGGATTCTGTAGAAGGCAGCCATGGCAATTAAAGTGGTATCAAAATGCTATAATTATGTAGTGCAAAAGACACTCACCACCTGTAGGTTTCCATGTTAAGGAAGGCTGTCTCCTAGCCTGAAAAGTTGCCTTTTAAAAGTAATTATGCAGCTGGTTAGAAGGCCCCTATAAACAGATTAACATTAAAATGTTTTGGAGACTTTTTATATTACTTATTTGGTTATTCTCTACATTTTTGGCCATTTGTTTGAAAAGGCAAGTGATGACTGGTAAGAAAGTGGTGTAAAACCGGAAAAATTCTGCTCAGAGTTCTTTAAAACAGCCTTTAAAAGTTACTAACATATAACTAGAAATCCCAGACGGCATCAATTCAATTTATTGTCTTGTGTTAGTTTGTAACATCTTTTCTTCCTTTTGTCTCAACCAACCAATTCTTATAGGTTACTATAACCACAGCCCTACTGGCCAGTGTAACTACATTAGTGGACAAAAAGGAGAGGTAGGCAGTGGTGTGACAGGCCAGATATCCTGGTTGTGAATTGTGTCATGGCTGGGTTGGACGACAGCAACAAAAGCCATCCCTATCAGGAAAGAAAACTGCCCTCTCATGGAAATGGCTTTCATTGCTGTTCACATTGACACTATTACATATCACTAAAGAAAGTGCTTATGCCAGTGTAATGGGTCTTTCCACTGGTGTAAGTCACCAACAGGATCCTGGCAATGTTTCCAAGCCCTGCTACTTCATATCTTTTAGATGGAGATTCCAGGAGCTGAATCAAAATTGTGAGTGCAACTCATGTCTTTTACTACAGAAATATATTTCCTGACCCTCAAATCCATACTTGGATTCCCTTGGATAACCTGATTGGAGCTGCAGTCAAAATCAGGAGGACACTGGGTTGGGGAAGCTTACTCTTGTCTATAATCAAGCAAACAAAGAAGACTGGAGTACTTTGCTAATCAGTAGTTCTACCCTTTAAAGATCACATTTATCAGCTTCAAAGTCTCTCCATTCAACCCTGTGCAAGAATTTCTTACTCAGGAAAACCAAGCTCTCTGCAGGCTACGTTTGCCTCCTGTATACTCCATCCTTCTCCGCATACATATGTCTTCTGGGAGTGACTCAATTCAACTTGAACAGTTCCCTCTGAAATTGTGTTTTCAGACTCCAAAACAACTCTAAAAGTCTCTAGAAAAGAAAATTTATGTTATGGTTTATGTCCATTCAATTTCTGAGGAACAGTTAATTGGCTAGAATCCACAAGTTCTCAACTTACTGGTGTGTGATGTTCCTACTAAGGCAAATGTACCCAAGAAAAGTAGTAGTAAAATATGTGGAAAATTACCTTGAATCATTAATAAACTAAATGTAATTTGAATATACGGTTAGATCAACAGGTCATAAGAATCTGCTTTGAAGTAAATGTAAACATGGTGCCAGTGAGACCTTTTGGCCATTAGAAATAATCAGTGTGCTCCCTACACTGCTATTCAGATCAGGACAAAAATTGAATGCTATATGCAACGATATGGAATTGAATGGAAATAATTACTGTGCTAGTATCAACTATATTACAGAACTACTAACAACTATAAACCCTAAAGGCACTGAATAAACAATACAAAGATATATAGTAACACTATCAAGAACAAAAATGACGGTACAAAGGCTTGTTAGTATCCACAGACACTGTGAACAAAACTGTGGAAGAGTCCTGTAATCCTGCAGAGGATCCAATGTATAGGAAATGTATCCAATACTCCAACCCATTCACAATGGTCCATAAACTTCCAGTGATAGATGAAATTTCTCGGGTTGCTGATTTTGAGAAGTATTTGATCTAATTATATGCATATAATATACTATCAGTGACTGATACATTAATAATACTAATAAAAAACAGAATCTTTTTACCTTCAAGGTCACAGTTTCCTCTGTGCATAAACCTGCTCATTTTATGTTGGCATTCATAGCTTTTTAGTTGACAGTAAGTTCGGAAAGCTTTCCTGTCGGCAGTACAAACAGAAGTCCCATTTTTTGGGCATTGGTAGGGTAGTTTACAGAGACAAGACCCTTTGACACACCTCTGCCAGGGCTGGCAGAAAACTTTGCTGCAGGAATTCTGAGTATAGCTCTTGCTCACACATTCTTCTATCAGGTATGATTCTTGCTAGAAAGAAGAAATGCTCATATGTAACATATAACATTTTTGTATGCTGCAGATCCATGACAAATATGTTCAAAATAAAGAAATAAACATGGATAATAAATAAAATGTATCCCACTACTAAACCAGTGATTTCATTTAAAACAAAATCTTACCTGTTGTCCAAACGTGAAAAGGGAAAAGGATAAAATAAACAAGAGAGGGGATAATAGTTTCATGGTGAAGAGATATCTGTATATTTAGAGGGCTTCCTTTCCCTAGAATTCTTCCCAGTTTCAGGTTTGTGTTCAATAATTAACCACTAACAAATATTTGGAAAAAAGATGGTTTTGAAATCAAGTGTGGGAAACTCCACATGCAATGCTTCCAGAAGATCTTCCTGTCTGTTTCTTACTAGCTACAAAAAATGGGAAAAGAAACAAGAAAATTAAGACTGGAAGATCCCAGTAGGAATTTACTGATGTGTGTTTAACTTTCCCGTACCCATCTCAACCTATTCCTGTTATTAGCAAGTTGCTTCCTGATAGACTTCTTTGGAACAACTGCACAGTGCAGAGAGGGTGTGCTCTGCATATTTCCCTGACAGGGGGATGGACATTTCAAGGTTGTGTTTGGTTAGTTACTCAATTCTTTAGCAAGCTGATTTTTTAAAGAAGTATTGCATGCTGCCTAGTAATGGTAGTGCCAATTTCCGGGATCAACAGATCTACATATGAAAGCATATTATATGGTATCTGATCAACAAATAGCAGGATTGTGTCCACATTTCTAGCACTGATTTATTTAACAATTGAAAGTGATAACAAGACTTTGTTTTTTGAAACAGAGTTCAGAAAGGGTTTTGAACAAGAGGCCCCCATATGGATTTGTGTATTGCCTGCCTTTCCGTCTTCTGTACTCATGTGGTGCACAGGGCAAGCGAAATCCGATATGATGAGAAAGAAATGCAAAGCAGCCACTGATCAGGATAAGAACGGTCTTTTTTTCTCCCCTTCAGGTATTTCCCATGGAAACACATTGCTGTATTTTTAACAAAACCAAACCTCTGGCCAGGAATTTCCTCAGAGTCAGAAGCACCAGATCCTGTCTGCTTTTGGAAGCTAAGCCTGGTTGGTACTTGGATGGGAGACTGCCAATGACTACCAGGTTTGTTGTTGTTGTGTGCCTTCAAGTCTGACTTATGGTGACCCTAAGGTGATCCTATAATGGTGACGTAGGCTATATGTTAGAAGAAGGAACTGACAAACCCATTTCTGAGCATTCCTTGCCTAAAAATATCTTATCAAAAATTCAGGGGCTCACCACAACTCCACAGGAGACTTGAGGGCATGTACACACACAGAGCATGGAAAGGTCCTCTTGTTTTTTTGGTCTGCCATTCCCCAAATTTGGCCATGCTAGTTAGGGGATTTGGAGAGCTGCAGGCCAAAAAAACTAACTTTCTCAAGCGCTGCTCAGGACAATTCAGACTGATAGGAGAACCATACAAGACGCATGCATGTAAGCATTTTTAAAGACTGAGTCCCACAGAAATAAGCTTCTATGCAGACTAAATAGACCAACTTTGAGGTTGCCAGCTCTCAAGGCACTTGTTGAAGTCCCAGAGAATTTCTCTGCTTCTCCAGATACGGAGGCAAATCTCAGCATGAGTGGCACTGGAGAGGGAAAAATTTGATTTTTGTTTGTGAGTTATCTTTAAAGTCTGGCTTATCTATTGCCACTCTTTCCTAGGTGGTTCCAGGGCCCATTGGCTCAGTTCCAGCAGTAGGTGCTGGGTTCCATGTTAGTGCAGTGGTGAATCTGTTTTGGTATTTTGTCTGAACTACAAAGAAGCTATCCAAGATGTTGAACTTTTTCCCCAAATAGATGCAGCACCTTAGATAGTCCCTTTAAATTTCAGAGTAAGCATTATCTAAAGCATTTGTTTATTGTCTCTTAGTCCACCAAGGCTACCACAGCAATGTAGAATGGGTAAAAATATTACATGCATTACTAAAAACATTTTAAAACAAACTATACACTTCTTTTTAAAAGCAGTTCAAAAATGACATAGGTATAGGGGATGGCTAAACAAAAGCTGCAACTGCTCAGCATAAAGGGTCTTTGTACTTGTGTTGTGTTCCTGCAGTGTTGCTACACCGGAAAAACCAGAACAAAGGGAGAGGACTGGGAAAAGAGATTTATTTATTTAGAGTATTTATACTCTGCTCTTCAGTCACAAGGTTCTCAGAGCGGCTTACAAATTGTTGACCTGACAGTTCCCTACCCTCAGGTTTACAATCTAAATAACCACTTGGTCAGTGCCAGTCAGTCATTTTATTGTGCTCTATTAAACAGCCCCCCCCCCACAAATGCAAATTTTACAAAAAAATTTAAAAAATAGTCCACAAAAGATGGATCACTTTCCATACACCCTTCAGCTTTACAGCATGTAACCTTCACAAAAGAAGAACTTCCCTTGAGAGATTTCAACAAAGAATAAATATAGTTGTTTCTAAATAACATCTAGTCTAAATAACACAAGGAACAGGAATGGCTGTGTGGGAGGGATTAGATCCACCAGATTCTGCTAGTTCTTTCCCTCTGAGGCAGTGGCAGTTGGGATCAAGGAAGGGGCTTCTGGGCCTAGGGATGATAGTGGTTGCATGCATTTGGAGCCATCATGGCATTTAGAACCTGGCAGGAAGTGGAGTTCTAGTAATGCAACTTAAAGCTGTTGTTGATACAGATGTCGTTAGCAGGGACACAGAGCCTGGCAGCTGTGACAAGGTGCTTTCTCGTCTCAACAGCAGCATAGGACTAGGAAAAACTCCCAAAGGTCATGTGTGTTGGGTCATGTATGCATGTAGGATGCAAACCTTTGGGGACATGACAGCAACTGTTGCAGCTACTGAGCCCATTTAGCTGAAAAATGCTTTGATTTTTGTTCCCACAATCACCAGAACCCAAAACAGTTGTAATCCTGGGATCTGTAGTTTGGCGATGCTCTAGAGCTGTCTCAATGAGAGTTCTAAATACTCATCCCTCAACTGCAGCTCCCTGCATAGGGAAAGGCCCCAAGGCATGACCTCCAACTGTCCCAGGTTGGCAAAGACAATCCCACATCATCTTCTATCTTTCTACTTTTCCAGTTGTTTTTAAAATGTCTTGGTTCCTTCTCCTTCCATTTCCTCCTTTCTCCTCAGTTTACTTCAGTTGCTGCAACCTGAGTTCAGACTGCAAAAGTAGTTTGTACTTAATTATGGAGCGGAGTGGAGTGGAGTGGCAGAATCTTGACCTTCCCAGTAGGCTTAGACACAAGCAAACTGCTGCAGCCTCTCCTAGCTTGCATGTTCTTCCTCATTAATAACTTCTGCTATATCAAGCACACTCTGATGTTTCTTGGCCATATGTGCTTCAGTTTTCTTCTGTGAAATGTTGGAGGATATGCTAAGGCCCATCCCAGACAGATGCCTCAATGGCATCAAAGCCAGCATTAAGTCCAGCAGAACCAAAAGAGATGTACTGTCCTGTCCAGTTCTCATTCTAGATCTTCCACATGGTCTCTGTCCCATAATGGCCAGACCAAGTGGACCTAGATGATCTACTTATCCAAAAGCCACTGGAGCTGAGATGCCACTACATGTTCCAGCATTTTGCTCAAGAATGAAATACTGGAGCCTGACCCAAAATAATCGCATATGCTGTAACTGAACTAAGGATATTTTTTAAAAATTATATACCACTTCTTTTGAGGCCCAGTGGTTTTTATAAGCTAGGAATAGCAAGTATCTAGCACAAACATGGTAGGCTTCACCTCTCTAAGGATCTTGTCAACGCTCTTGGGCTGGAAAAAGTGAATGGTATGTATTACAAACACTGATGTAGAAGCCAAAGTTACATCCTGAATCAACTGTGGCACCCAAAACCTGTTTGGGCATTTGCCTGAAAACTTGCAAAGCTAAAACTAGAGACAGGATAGGAGTGTTCACATTAGCCTCACTCCTAATGTTCCCATGCATGTGCACACAAGAAAGAGTTTGGCTCAATACAACCAAAAGCTGTGAACAGGAAAGGGGATACACAGTTCAGTCCCCACCTTCCAATTTGCACTTCCCTATGCTGGAAGGGGAAGTAAGAAAGTTGTAATATGGTACTATCTTATGACTCTGGAGACCAGAGTCTCCAGAGTCATAACTGCTGAGCCATGGAAATCCACTGAGTAAACTTGGGCAATCACAGTCTTGCAGCCTCAGAGGTACAAAAAGGCAAACTTCCTCTGAACAAAATGTGCCAGTCCCCCCATGATAGGTTCACCTTAGAATCACCGTGTTAGAAATCAAGGGCACACAATACACACAACAAATGTGATAAAACTGAATATGGTTTAGAGATTTATACAGTTAGAAGCCCTGCATATCTGGATTTTCATTAGCATGCATCTCTGTAATAGCATTGAGCTGAATGAGGATAGTGCTGCTTTTTACACCTTCCAAAGCAACACAAGAAGGTTGGAGGTGGAAGGGGCAGGGTGGGAAGATATATTCCTACTCAGCTCTATTTGTCTTCTGAGTCCTTATCAAATTGTTGGAGGAGGTCTCCTCTGTACAATATGGGAGCGTACACTATGGGAGTGAAAGGGTTAACATACAAAAGCTGTTGCTTAGGTAGAAAAATAGATGAAAAATAAGCCAGGCAGATGTATCTTTATCTTATCAGGCTCAGGTATGCGGCTGTGTTATGCTTAATACATGGGAAATTTGGGAGTCAACGCGACCTGGGGAGAATCTTCCCTGGTATGGGAATACATCATCTTGAAACTGTTGAAACTGTAAACATGTTTTTGTACCTGGCTCTCAAAAAAGTATAAATACCTGTTCAAATGTGGATTCGGGGTCTCAGTCTTTTAGAAGCTCAGTTCCACTGACGAGCTACTTCAGGAGGAGTACGCTACGTGGCAAGCCAGGCCAGAACCTTCTGGGCTGTAATGCTCAGAATGTCTTTTCCTTGGAGACACCAACTGGTGCCAACACCTTATTTTTGTGCCAAGTTTAAACTTGGCTGGTGGGTCAGAAATGTGGAAATAAATAAACATAGAGGCAGAGGTCTAGCTAAGGAAGGGAAGAGCACATGTTTGACAAATCTCCAATTGTGCCATTGCTTCACTTTGCCTGATGGTCAAGGATGTTTTAAAGAAATTATTGCTGAGTTACTGTTCTCCCAGTCAAAGGGTTTATGAGTGAAAGCTTCTCTAATGCATACAATCCAGATATTCATGTTGAAAGTGATTTTTTAAAAAAGAAGTAAGTTTGTTGTCCTTGTTCTGAACCTTCAAGTCATTTCTGATTTATGGTGATCCTAGGGTGAACCTATTACAGGGTTTTTTGGGGGGCTGAGAGTGTGTGATGTGCCTGAGATCACCCAGCAGGTTTCCATGGCTGAGTGGGGAAGTGAACCCCGGTTTCTAGGGTTGTAGTCCAATGCTCACATCACTATATCAATGTTCTCAGGAAGTCAGTGGAGAGCTGCAAATACATTTATACATATCTAAATCCTTGCAGTTTTTATTATCCTGCTCACCACCAGAAAATACGTTGCTCTGGGAGCAAGTCTTGCCTTCTGCTCTTAGGAAATTTTTTTTAGAAAACTCCTCCTATATGAAGTTGTCACAGGCTGCTGAGCAGACCTCAAGCCCGCCTCAAGCCTTTTGCCTAAACCATTTGCTGTTTCCCTCCAAGAAATATGTCCACACTTTGGGCTTGAGACAGATCCTTATGGGACCAGTCGGCAAAAAGGGATGGAAGCCTTGTTCAAAGTTGTAAGGCTTCTGGACGAATGTTTTATGTTACTGAACTAAGGGTAGCAAGTCCATGACTAAAAATATACAAGCCATGAGTCAAATCAGAGCATCATTTATTGCTGAGGCAAGTCCAAGTCAAGTCACTGCAGCAACTTAAGTGTGACTTGACTCCAAGGCCATTTCCACACTACACAGTTATAGTGCTATCATTCCACTTTTAACACCCTGTGGAGTTCTGGAGTTTGTAGTTTACTGAGGCCAAACAGCACTCTGGCTGAGAATTCTAAATGTCCCTCCCTAAACTGCAAATCTCAGGCCATTTCCACACCACACTATTATAGTGCTATTATTCATAGAATCATAGAAATGTAGAGTTGGAAGAGACCCCAGGGGCCATCCAGTCCAACCCCCTGCCATGCAGGAACACCCTCAAAGCACTCCCGACAGATGGCCATCAAGCCTCTGCTTTGAGCATCCTGTGGAATTCTGGGGTTTGTAGTTTCCTGAGGCCCAAGAGCTCTCTGGCTGGGAATTCTAAATGCCCCTCCCTAAACTGCAAACCCCAGGATTCCATAGGAGCTTGAAAGTGGAATAATAGCACTATAACAGTGTAGTGCGGAAAGGCCCTCAGAATTCCATAGGATGTTGAAAGTGGAATAATAGCACTATAATAGTGCAGTGCGGAAATGGCCCAAGTCAATCCACTCCAGTCTACATCGCTGCAAAAGAAAGCACTCAATGTCATGACTGAACTGTGTGATCTCCACCTGTTTCAATGTGTTCTGCAGGTTAATTGCAAACCAAAAACTAAAATAACCCCTAAATATGTATCTTTTGCAACGCCAGCCCAGTTGTCCTTTTAACCAATTTTGATAGGAGTCCTAGCACTATTTCTTCTTTTTCAATTCACAGTTTTCTGAGGCAAGGAATATTCCAAGAGAGTTTTGCCAGTTCCTTCTCCTGAAATACAGGCCATTTCCGCAATAGACTGTTCTAGCGCTGTTATTCCACTTTCCACATGCTATGGAATCCTGGGCCTTTTCCGCACTACACTGTTATAGCGCGATGATTCCACTTTCAACCTCCTCTGGAATCCTGGGGTTTGCAGTTTCGGGAGGGGCCGGTCGGCCCCTCCCGAAACTGCAAACCCCAGGATTCCAGAGGAGGTTGAAAGTGGAATCATCGCGCTATAAGAGTGCAGTGCGGAAAAGGCCCGGGTGTTTGCAGTGAAAACCACAAAAACACAGCTCCTAGCCACAAGTGGTGAAAGTACCGGAACCTTCTCCGTATAGCTCTCTAAACTTTCCTTACTTCTTGGAGAATTTAAAAAAAAAATCCTACTTTTGCAAAGCGGGAGCGTCGTGAAAACTTCATTTCCGGCTGTCGTAAAGCAGAAGTGGCGCGACTTACGGCGTGCTCGGGATTGGCCGGGCGGCTGGAGCGGGGAGGAGGCGGTGTTTGTGGACGGGATCAGCCGGGGCCGGCGGCGCGGGATTCCCTTGAGCGTGAGCAGCGGCCACGTGGGAAGTCGGAGGGAGCTCTAGGTACGAGGATCGGTTTTGGGGGGCTTCGGAGGCTTATCTAGAGGGGCGTGTCGTGTCGTGTCTTGCATCCTCTGCGCCGTTTGGGGGCTCGCCTATGGCCGCGATCGCTTTCCTCCTTCTCCCCGACCTTGGATCGTTCAGTGAACCCCGGCTGTTCGTGGATCCGGCCACGGTGTGCACGTGTGCTTCCTTTGTTGAGAATATACACAGATTTATACATACATATCTATGCGCATACGTGCACACACATATTTGTCAAGGCGCACATGCGCACACATGAGTTTGGAAAATTCACCCTTTTGGGCTCCAGCTCCCCAAATCCTCTGTACAAAGGGATCGTGAAGCACCTTTGAGAGTAACAGAGAAAGGGGTTTGTAGTATTTTTTTCCTCTCTCAGTTTCACACATGCTGTAAGATCCTGATCAAGGCTAACATGATTATGACCATTTTGCACTACGCTGTTATAGGGCTATTAACTAGTGCTATAGTGCTATTAGCTGATAAGCGGTATAGAAATACATGCTATTTGTAATGTATAATGTATTTCATGTTGTTCGCTGGCTCGATCCGTGTGGAGAGGCGGGATACAAATAAATAAACAAATAAATAATATTATATTATTATCATATTATTATTATTATTATATATTATATAATAATATATTACATATTATTGATAATATATTATTATATATTATTAATAATAATATATCATTGTATTATATTATTATATATGATTGATAATATATTATTATATGTTATTAATAATAATATATTATATATTATATAATAATATATTATTATATGTTAATAATATATTATTATTATATATTATTATTATTATAATCCACTTTCAACCTCCTGTGGAATCCCAGAGTTTGTAGTTTAGGGAGGGGCATTTAGAATTCTCAGCCAGAGAGCTCTTTGGCCTCAGTAAACTACAAACCCCAGAATTCCACAGGATCTTGAAAGTGGAATAACAGCGCTATAACAGTGTAGTGTGGAAATGGCCTTTGTATACAGTCAGCCCTCCACATTTGTGGCTTTCACTTTTGCAGATTTGATTACTCACATTCACCATTTCCGCACCACAGTGTTAAAGTGCTGCTATTCCACTATCGACCTCCTATGGAATTCTGGAGTTTGTAGTTTAGGGAAGGTCACTTCGAATTCTCAGCCAAAGAACTCTATGATCTCAGTAAACTACAAACCCCAGAATTCCACAGGGTGTTGAAAGTGGAATAGCAGCAGTTTAACACTGTAGTGCAGAAATGGCCATTATTTGCTGTCACCTCTGCTGTCTCTGTGTGCCATTTTTAATAGGGACTGCAAGCCTGGGAGACTGAGAAACTGCTAGTGAGGCTTACAAGTTCCTATTAAAAATGGTGTGGGGCAGCAGTGGAGCTGGCAGTAAGCCCCACCAGCCACCCACTTCTGCCCTGTGAAGGAACCCTGGTGCCTCAAAGGATTCCATGGTGATCATGTTTTTGTGTGTGTTAAGTATGGTTTGGGAGTGCATAGAGTTTTTCACAGTTTTTCTACTTTAATGGGGATCTTGTGCCCCTAACCCTAGTGAATGTGGAGGGATGATTATATTCATAAAGGCTAATACGCTATGTCTTTAAACAGAAAACTCTACAGCCAGTGTGGTGAGTGGCTGGAGGATTCTGCAGGTAGTTCAAAAACATAGCTTCTTGAAGCTTTGAGATAAAATGTGCTTGGTTGTTCTTAGGCTGCAATCCCAAGCACACTTTCCTGGGATCCAAATCTGATTGGATTCAATGAGAACTTCTGCACCTGATTGTTTATGTAGTTCCCCACCTCTTCTTTGATGGAGAGACCTCACCCCACTATGATTTAAAAAAAAAGAAGTTGAGTACTAAAAATGTAGAGTTCAGATTATTTGCTTAGCACGCCAACACGAGGTGCCATAGTTGTGCATTTCTAAGAAATGGGATAGGAAACATAAAGCAAATTTAGGAGGAGGGGCTGTATTAAAGTCTTTGGAAATAGATATTTTGTGTTATCACCCCTAATTGAGCCTTTTAACAATAACAATTTACTGTTTTCCCCTGTGTTCACCCTTAGAATAACCGCAAATTGAACAGAGGAAATAACATCTAAGATCTGGGAAAGGGATATTTTACATCAGGGTACCTTGTAATCTTTGTTAATAGCAGTGCATTAAAATAAAATAACTACATTTGTGTGTTGTCACCTAAGCCAGTGTGGTGTAGTGGTTTGTGCATCAGACAACTGTGGAGAACAGGATTCAAATCCCTGTTTAGCCATGGAAACCCACTGGGTGATCTTGGGCAATTTTCCTCTCTCAGCCTCAGAGTAACTTTCTCCTAATAAATTTAGAAAAAAAAATCAATTTAGGGTTGCCATACATCAGAAATGAATTGAAGGCAATTGACAGCTACCTTAAAGGCCAGCAGGGAGGGAAAAATATTTTACATAAATAGAGTGCTAATACCTATGTTTCAAAACAGTAAAACTCTTTCACTCACACTGGCCTGGTTTGCATGACATGGTAGATCAGGATTTGTGAGAATCTGGACTTGTTCCACAAGAGCAACTTACAGTGAGAGCAGCTATATGTAGGTGTTTTTTTTGTCCTTGATTTCTCCATCACTCACCAAGCCAAAGAAGGAATGTATGCAGCAAGACCATAGATTATTTCTCCAGCTTGTTGGGATAGAAACAAGCTACATTGTTCAGATGGTATACTATGCAAATCACAGAATGAAGTATGCGTTTTAAGATGGTGGAACATACCCTATTGCAGTACTTGTAACTGTCCAGCCAGTGATTCTATGGATCCTGGCTTATTTTGTCATCTGGAAAGGCCCCTTGAAAGCATATTTTGCAATCACATTGGACTGAGAGGGTTATGAATAAAGTAAATAGTTTCCTCTGTGTCATTCCTCAGTATCATTCCTCAGCATAATATTCAAAGAGTTGGAAATGCTGTGAAGGGATATTAGAATTTAGAAGGATGATTGCCTGTTCTCCCTCCCACCTTTTTAAGCAGCTCTTGGCGTATATGTGTTAACATTCGAGATAGTCAAAACCGTTTTGTAATTCCTGATTGTTCAGATGTTAAAACACAATGATGTTTCAATGTTATGGGCCAAGTAACAGCTTTTAAACCAACAAGGTTATGATTTTGCTTCATCATATTCTGGACAAGAGCCAGTGTGGTATAGTAATTTGAGTGTTGAACTAGGATTCTGGACTCTAAATCCTCATGCAGCAATGGAAAGTGACTGAGTAATTCTGGGCAAATGACACTCTCTCAGCCTCAGATGAAGGCAAAAGCAATCCTCCTCTCAACGAATCTTGTCAAGAAAACTTGTGATAGTTTTATGTAAGGGTTGCCACAAGTCGGAAATGACTTGAAGGCACATAGCAACCTAAACCAAATAGCAGCCTCTTCCCTTCCCTCTTATAATGTTTCGGTATTGAACTAAATTGATCCATAGGTGAAAATTACTTTTACCGTTTTTAAGACTCATGAGGTCTCTTGATGTAGATGGTTAAGAGTCAGATTCAGATTTGGTCTTGATAAGATCAGTTCCACTGAAATCAAATAGAGCAAGTTTGTAATTTACTTTAGTTACTAATTTAAATTCTACTGATTTTAGTAGATCTGTTTGAGGTCCAAGTTCGGATTCATCTGCAAGTAAACTCATATCCTGGATTTGCTCCTTCAGCTCATAAATGATGTATGGTCTGTTTCATACTACAAAGACTTAGTTAATTCATATATTTTTTTATAAAAATGCTGATTTTAGCCAAGATGCTTAAAATGCTGGAATGCTGCCTATTTGTTTTTGTTGTTGGATAGTCAGTGCAATATGATGAAGCTTGCAGTAGTGGCTTTCACATAAGTAAAGAATTATTGTGGTGCGGTGTATATGTTTCTGTGGTTTCTGTGATCACGATAAAACTCTAGAATACCATTTCAAGGATAACTGAGCTTTTGGAAAGGCTTACAAGTTGTTCTGTGTTGCCCTCAGTACCAGGTAGTTGTACCTGGCATTGTGAATACAGTACTATAGTGCTTTGTGGAGTAATCCAGGTAGGATTTGCCAGAAATGTTCTTGATTTTCTTGATATTTCTCTTAAACAGGAGAGAGGCATGTCTTTTCGAGGAAGAGGAGGTGGTAATCGTGGTGGCGGTGGATTCAACCGAGGTGGCGGTGGCTTCAATAGAGGTGGCCGTGGTGGTGGAAGAGGTGGCTTTGGACGTGGAGGAGGAGGACGAGGAGGCTTCAACAGAGGTGGATATGACCAAGGACCCCCAGAAAGTGTAGTCAGTAAGTTGTATTGATTCCTAATGGAAATTGAAGAAAATATTGAGGCATATTGCCTGATTTCTTGCTTTAACTAAATCTCTCTTTGCAGTTCTGGGAGAATTTATGCACCCTTGTGAAGATGATATTGTTTGCAAATGTGTCACTGAAGAAAACAAAGTACCTTATTTCAATGCACCAGTTTATTTAGAAAACAAAGAACAGATTGGAAAAGTGGATGAAATATTTGGGCAGCTCAGAGACTTTGTATCCTTTGTTTATTAAACACTTCTGTCCCATCCCATATCATTGGATCTCAGGGTGACGTGCAATATATAAACAGTTCAAAACACTTCTGGAAGAAATGCATAAATAACTTAAAGGAAGATATAAAATATTAGAGCAACAGTTGAAATCACTTTAAAAGAACAGGTAAAGCCGCTGTAAAAACTACTGTTTAAAACCATGTGCATGTAAAATAAATTAGTCCCCAAAGGCTGTTTTGGCTTGGCACAGGAAAGAAAACAATGTTGGTGCCAGTAGGATCTGCAAGGAGAGGGCATCCAGAGTTTGGTTGCCAAAGTGGAGAGGGCCTTCTCTCATGTCCTCCCACCTGTGGGATACAAAATTGTGCCCCTCCTACTGGCCTCAGTTTTACGTTGGTGATTTGCTGACAGCTGAATGCTTGTTAACAATTTTTAATTTTGATTTTATTATTGTGGTAGCAAATCTAAAGATTATGGTTAGTTTACTACATTGTAGTTTCCAGTTAATTCTGTTTTGTGATTGGTGATTTATTAGCAAAGATAAATGATGAGTAGGTATCAGCAAATAAGTTAACATTAAACTATTAAGTCCACTTGATCTTTAAGATGTGTTTATTACTGTAAACTGATTAATATGATGTTTAGACATAGCAGAGATGTTCTGCTTGTTCAGTTACATCTCCGCTTTCTGAATGAGCCTCCTGGCTATTTCTCCTGCTTGACATAGGGATTCTTACTCTTGTTGGCTTTGAACATTTTGGTTACCAGGATTGAGGCTTTTGGAGATTTTTTTTTTTTTTGGGTGGGGGGAAGCCTTCATGATAGTGGAAAATAGAGCTTGCTGCCATTCTCTTTTTGAATATAGTCTCACTGCCTTCTTGCTAGAGCCAATCCATTTTGATTGTCTGCACAGGGAAATTGAATAGCTCTCATGGAACTTTAAAAGTCTCTAGAGATTAAATAAGCAGTGTTCCTACATATTAGGATGTAATTGCTAAATTAAAAATTTGAGGCTTATTGCTTTCTCAGAAATGGGATTTCTCATGTGTATCAATATCTTTGTCTCTGAAAGGCTCTCATGGTGGTCAATTTCTCTCTGCTGCATTTTAAGGTTTAGTAGTTAAATCTTTTCACATTTTTTTCTTTATTGAATCTAAAGAAATGGGAATGATGGTGCACAACAATATTGATCATTCCTGAAACATAATCAGGAAGAAAGGATGATGTATTCCCCTAGTCCTCAGAAATTCTAGGGTTTATTTTCTAACTTAAATATTTAAAAGGTAGAAGTGAGTAGGATCCAGATTTAGTGTAGACATACTGAACTCAATGGGACTTAAGCCAGTTATAAGTAATTGTGGATTCAACCAAGTGTGACTTGAACTTTGCATTAAGAGGCAACAATTAATATGTTTATAGAGAAGAATTAGAAGTGCTTTCAAGTGATTTCCTTAAGCAAATCTAACAGTATTTTTCAGTCAAACTGTCAGAGAACATGAAAGCGTCTTCATTTAAAAAATTACAAAAGGTAAGCTTGTGTTGATCTTCAGGAAATGTACATAGTTTTACCTGTGAAGCTTTTGTCAACAAGTTTTTAATAATTCTGAATTTTAGTAATGTATTTGAAGGTCTTATACCATTCGATGTAATTTAAGCATGTTCATTAATGGCTTCTTGAATGCATATGCAATAAACAGTTAGGGTATTCAAATATTCCTCCTTAAAAAATCTACCATACTAAAATGATAACATTACCCCAGTGTTAGGTATGTTTATTGTTTTGTAGCCTCTAGTCAACAGTGCTTCTTGATATTATGTTTATTAGTACGTGTTACTGGTCTTGATTCAACTAAAGTTAAGTCATGAGCAGAGCAATAATTCTGTGGTGTTCATTGGCAGTCGATATGTTTAGGATTGCCTTACATGTCTTATTGAAAACAGCAGAGTTTAGTTGCCCTTTGTCTAACTTATTGCATTTGTTTCATGATATTTAGCGATGATTAATTGAATCACAAATAATAGCATGATGGATGATGTGCCCCCCCCCGCATCATTTAATTAGTTGGCCTGTAGTCCACAAAAACTTAAGCTCTAGTTAATTTCTCAGTGTGAAGATGATCTATTCACTTTATTGAAAGAAGGTCAATTTATTTTGTCAATCTAAAGTTGCAATGTGTCTTTTTTGGTTTTGTGAAGGATGGCATTGTAAAATTAGCTGCCCTGTATGTCTCCACTTTAAGATATTTTATGCATGCAAATAGGAGATTGAAAGATTTGAGAAATCCTAAGACTAGCTTTCTGTTTTCAGTTTTATATCGATCCAGCAAAATTGCTCCCTCTGCAGAGGTTTTTGCCAAGGCCTCCAGGAGAGAAGGGACCTCCTAGAGGTGGCAGAGGAGGCCGTGGCGGAAGAGGAGGAGGCCGAGGTGGAGGTGGTAGAGGTGGAGGTAGGTAGCATTCTTTCTTGTATGTGTCTAGAGCAACCTTTTCCAAACTGATATTCTCCAAATGCGTTAAACTGTAACTCCTATAATCTGCATGCGGGATTGCTGCAGTCAAATGCTCCTGAAAGGGTGTCATAAATGCGTGTAATAAAGCAATGGACATTTTTCCTGGATGCTGCAAAAAAGCAATACTGCAAGGAAGATGTTCCTAAAAACATTGTGGGTGTTATTTAGGTTGCAAAACCATTGTTTCTACCAATTCTTAAAACTTATTTCTTGCCATAAAAAAGTTAACTTGCCTTCCCATGTTTGCAGGTGGCTTCAGGGGTGGCAGAGGCGGTGGAGGATTCAGAGGAGGACGAGGTGGTGGAGGTGGTGGTCGAGGTTTTAGAGGTAAGTCTATTCATATTCATTACAGTATTGGTTTTTAAAATGGATTCCCTACAGTGCTGCCTTTGTTCTGAGGTATTTTTAGTAATATATTTCCTTGCTTATTGATGTGGTTTAATGAAGGATTTCAGAATGTTCCAGGAAAATGTGGGGTTCTTTGTAAACTTATCAAGCTATTCTTATCAGTTATTGGAAGATAAGCTTCTGTCATCGATACCATGTCTACCTGTATCGTTTTCTCCCCATGCAACATACAGCCATTGGAGGATGTTTGTTGTATTCTGTAGTGCCTACTCAAATCAGTCAGAACAGAGGTGTTGCTCAGAGTGATCTGTTTAGTGCCGAAGAGAGAGAAATGTCCTTCAGTGTGCATTCAAGTCCTTTAAGTGATTTTGTTTTCCAAGCACAGGATGTTTTTTAAAGGCATTTCATTGTGAGAACGGATTCGTAATGGTAGAAAGCTTGAAAACTACAGATGTAGTGTTAAGGCAGACAGGAATATTTGGATCCTCAGGTGGGTAGCAAGGATCCAGTGACTCAGGGGGGCTATTGCTGCTTCATCTGTGGCCTCCCACCTGCCCATAATCTCTTGCCAGGCTCTGTCAGGAAGAAGCAGCAGATAGCTAGAAGTGTGCCATTTCTGTGTTCCTGTAATGTACCAGTTTAAAGCAAGATAATGTCCAAATAGGAACTAACAGGCTCTTATTATATGTCATAGCCACCACTGTCCTTTACTGGACTGTCAATAATCGTGCACAAATACTACACCTAGTGGAAGACCCCGTAGATACCTTTTGGGAGAGTATCAGGCAGCTGGCATTCTCAGGGCAATTTTAACAGTGTTGTATATGGCATGTTGAAAGAATAGGAAGATCATAAATTCAGATACTGTCAGGATGTGTGGCTGGGCGTGATAGATATGTACAGGATTTCAGGCACTGTTGCAACTAGCTGTTAATTATAAGATTTTTTGTTTTGTTTTCCAGATTAGATGTAAATGATCAAATTTTTTTTCCTTTCAAAATAGGTAGAGGACGTTAAAAGTAAAAAGTACATTATGGCTGCATCTGCAAAATACAGTGAGAGGATTTCTTGCAACTTGAATGCTACCAAATGGACAATTTGAAGCATACAGTAACTTGGAACTATTACAGCTACACTTGATGGATGTCAACTGAGATGGAACAATTTAAGAAGTACAGATGATTGTTTTGAAATTTGCATGGATCTCTCTTGGATTGCAGACATTAAATGCAATGTTATTTTTAAACTTTTTTACGAAGTTACTTTTTATATCAAAAATCTCTTCCTGAAGTTGGGAAATCACTTAACTTATCAATAACAGTTTAAACATTTGCTGCACAAAATACAACTTGTGTGAACATATTTTTTAGTCTTTGTTTTAATTATTGTCATTCTTAAAATGCAACCATGAAAACGTGTGTAACAGGCAATCAGTCAGTCTTTATTGTATGATCACAGTCCATTAAAATATAGAACATGAATTTCAAAATAACAAGAATATGAATTCAAACATGCGGATTCAAATTAAAAGCTAATTTAAACTCTACAGTGAATAAGGTCAGAAGTCTTTTTAAACCAATAGCGTAATGTGGAACTGAAACTGCACGTACTGTGCATTAGTGATAAGATATGCGTCATACCAATGGGCAAGCTGCATGTGTATTTATTTAACATCCACTTCTCTCACCTGAATAGTGTGATGGCAAGCAGAGAGATAATATGCTATTGATATGTTTGTTTGTTTTTAAAAGTCAGGGAAATTTTTGTAGCAGCCTATATTCAGGAAATGAAGAACAATGCTGACTAATTTCCTGTTAACTCATGAGACTGTCTGTTTAGGAAGATTGTTGAGGCACCTAGTACATTTTATTCTTCAGCCTCCAGAGGCACAGAACACTTAGCATCAAAACATTTGAGATTATGGTTTGCATAATATACATCTGTGAGAGTTCATAAGTTTGATTTGTAGTGTTGTGAAGATGTCTGTGTAAAAGCAGACAGATAAGTTAAAACTTTTATATGTCGTTGATAAGGCACTGCAGAAAGTTCTACACTGGAACAGAGCTGTTCCCTTCTCAATGGTGTTAGGGAATACTCTGCATTGTATCATGTATGTAGATAAGAATGGAGTGATACTCTCATGTGCAATTGATGAATCTTCTGTGCTAAACCTCAGTTTTGAACTCTTAAAAATAAGACATCTTTGTCAATTTCTGTATGACTGAGGCAAATCTATGCAGTGGAAGAACTCTTTCAGAAAACACATTTGGAGTGCTTGTAAACTTCAAAGGTTAACCTGCTCTTAAACTGTTAAAAAAAAAAGAATTGGGTTAGGTACAGGGTTACCATAAGCTGGAAATGACATGAAGGCACACAACAACAACACTTTTAATTAAGTTTAGATTTCATTTAAAGCAATGTGAAAAGTTAGTCTTAACTTTTCTTGTGTTGGTTTAAATTGGACTTGGGATAAGCAACTTAATTTGAGTGCAGTCCATTTGTCTACAAAGGATTGAAAAAATTTTAATTGTAGTCAGTTTTTGCAGTTCAATAGGAATTAAAAAGAACTTCATGAATTTCACAGCTGCTTTTTTCCCTAATCTAGGATTGCTGATTTTATAATTTGTCATATACTTTCCCAGCACAGGTAGTATAATAATTTTTTAACTGTTAACTGATATATGTTGCATACCGCTCTTTTGTCCACTATGTTTTCTTTCATATTTTTTTTTCTATAACAGCAGAGATGTGTTTGGCTTCTACAGATATAACATACACTTCTCTGGGTGTCTTATGAAGCTTGGTCCTAACAAACAAATGCTACAAAACCAATTTGCATATATTCCCTTATTTCACCTCTTCAGAAAGCATTGATGTCTCAATCTGAGATGCATGGACATCTTTGGCAATGTATTAGAAGGTAGTGATTGTTTCAGAAATTGGCTTATATTACATTTTTCCTTGTATTGCTTGTTCCCACATCATGTTTCTTCACTTGACTGCCTGAAAACAAACAGTTTAGTCAGAAGTCAGTCTGCCCTTTCGTGTAGGGGCGAAGCCAAAACAGTATCCTCCTCACACAAAATGGGTGTACCAGTATGTCCACAGGGAAGGAGGAAAATCTTTCTTCACCAGCCTTAAACATGCTACTCTGTATGTGGACAATGCTTGGGAGGTTTGCTAGGTAAATGTTATCTCTCATCTTGACCAGGGAGTAAAGGCCTTTTGAAAGCTGTTTGATTGCCATATGGTTTTATTTAGGTGGAAGAGGAAGAGAGGATGAGAAAGGAGAATAAATGGTTGTTGTCAGGAGATGAGAAATGGGATCAGGCAGACATTGGGGCTAAATGGTGAGACAAAGGAAGGTGTTAGGAGACAAGAAAACAGCAGAAATAAAACAGAAATCAGAAAACAGAAGTGGCAGACAGAAATAGAATAAAAAATAAGGGTTGTGTTGGGCATATTGCAACTAGTTAAATGGTTTCTTATGTTCCAAACAAATTATAATCTAAAATTCAACCCAGGAGAAGTGATGAAAAGAATTTTAGAATATTTGTTTCAATGACATCTAGGTTTGGGAGGAGAGAGAAGGTTTCAACTGACCAGCATTTCAGGCTGGGATTTAAAATCTCAAGGTGAATCTGCAGATTTTTTTTCCTTATGAAAAAAAGATAAACTAGTTTGGTAGAATCCAGAGTAAATTTTGTCTTATGTCTGAAGATGATGCTGACAGCAGTATATTTTTGCTGGATTACTTACTGTAGTTTAGATTTCTGAACCAAGTTGAAAAAGTAATCAACTGTATCCAAAATTTTTGCAACATTAACTGAAAGAATGGAAACAGTGGGGAGGGGAAATGAAAGCTGGAAGAACAAAGTGTTGAGTTTATGTGACTGCTAATCTCTTCAGTAATAAGGCCACGAAGTATAAGCATCTTGTTGAAAATGCACACAGGCTCAGTGCTGTTCTTTGTTGAATTAACAAGCCTCTCCCCCTTTCAAAGGCTGGGAATGTAAACCCCTTTGCTCTTTAGTTGAAATCTTCTTGGGAGCTTTTCAGCAAGGAAGAACTTCTATAGACTATTTTGGAGAACAAGAATTTGTCTGAAAAGACTTGCTGTGGTGTTTCTTTTTTTTAATTTCCTGTGGTGAATGGCCTTCTGCAGGTTAGCTCTGGAAAGTATTTCCCAATTTTCTTTCCCCTGCAATGTTTTTGAATGATTCTGCTAACTCTTCGGAAAGTGGAAATGAACCTCATTCTGCCTTTTCTCAGACTGAACACAACATAGTCGCAGCTTATTTGATAACAGCAGGTATGAATATTGATAGAACTTAAAACAAAATGGAATGTAAGTCTTGAGATGAGGCGTTGTATGTAACAGTCTGAAAAAGAAAAACTGTCAACATGGATTTTCCCTTCAGCTTTATCGAAGTGGATATAAATATAGAAAACAGAGAAATGACACTAGTAGGTATATTCTTTGGCTATCATCTTAAATAGATATTGAACATGCACTTTAAGGCTGCAGTCTCATAGGTCCAGTTGAATGCAATGTAACTTTTGAGTAGACATGCACAGGATTGCAATTAGAGATGTTGACTTCAGTCAACATGGAAAAGAACGGTCGTATGTCAAAGACTGGATTCAACAAAGGGGTGTATTCTTTACTGTTTTCAGAGCCTCTTCTTCTGAAGATGCAAAACGGAAGTTTTTTCTCTTCTCCCTTGCATAACAGAAATGTTGAAGCCATATGGCGGGAGACACATTTTTCTGGGAGTTTTTTGGAAAGATTGAAAAGAATGTCATATTAGCTCTCATTACAGATTGGAAGTCACATTATTTTAGAAATATAAAATCTAATATGCATAACTCGGCTTGGTATATTTCCATTATTGATATACAAAAATACAGATAATTATAAATTCTCCAGATAATTACAAATTGAATTAAATTTTTTATTTTTTGGTAAAATGGAGCTGTTGTTAGGAATAGCTGAACTGTAAGGAACCTCTGTGGTTTTGCCCGTTTATGAGGAACAAGCAAAAACAGAAGAAATCGCTCAGCATTACTTTAACAAAGAAAATTATTTTGTTTCCTCTAGTCCTCCATAGTAAACATAAAATGTTCGTTTCCATAAAAAGAACTGACAAAGTAAACCAAGACCGGGAACTGCAATGGTCTGATATGATTAGATACATGATTAGATTACATAAAAGTTTTTCATAGTTGTTATGTAATTTTCAGATTTTTTTTCTTTGCAGGAGAAATAACAATATGAACACCTTGTCTTAAAACATTTTATTGATCATTCTAAAAGAAAGTGCTCCATTATCCATATTTCACAATTTTTTCCCCAAGAAAAATGGTGGGAGATTCCTAATTACTCTGGTGTAGTGGTTTGAGCATTGTACTATGAGGTTGGAGACCAGTTCAAATCCCCATTCAGCCGTGGAAACCCACTGGGTGACCTTGGGCAAGTCATATTCTTTGAGCCTCAGAGAAAGGCAATTGCAAACTATCTCTGAATAAATTTTACCAGGGAAACCCCATGATAGGTTCATCTTAGTGTCTCCATAAGTTGGAAATGGCTTGAAGGCACACAACGACAAATTTATTTGTAACTACCTAACAAATGTTTTCATACTGTGTTGTAGTATTTATAATTTGTACTGTTTTATTATTCGTAATTGTTTGCAACTGTCAGTAAATTAATTCAATAAATTTATCAATCTATCTTACCAAACCTCTGAGTACAGGTTGAGAAGGTGTGATATCTCAGAGACCACCTCCCATTTTTCATTGCTTTCTGCCTTTGCTTCATTCTCAAATGACTATATTTAATGACCATGATGAAATATCAACAAAGAATAACCTACTTCTCTTCCTTTTCATGTTGTTGTCCAGGATTTTTTTTAAAAAAACAACATAATAATGTGTATTTCTTGGGGGGTGGAGCAAGGTTGGTTGTATCCAGTCCCATAGTTAGGGATGCCAGGTAAAATAGCACATAGAGCTCTTGTACCTTTAATAGTGGTGTAGAACAGGGAATGTCACTTCCTGAGATCCTGGTCCTACCTCACATAGTCTTGTGTGTATTTTATTGGAAATGGTAGAAGTGCTAGAGAAAAAAAATAAGTTGGAAGTTTTTGGTTCTTGTTTCAGTTGTATGTTTCAGCTGTATGTTTCACTTGCAAAGGACTTGAGAAACCCTGTCTATACATAGGATGTTGTGAAAATGATTGGCTGTACTCATTCAGACACATAATGATAGTGGACTGTTGTGGTACAGCTGTGGATAGCCCTTGGGCCCATAGGCCAGCATCCCAAAAATGGCCATCCAGAAAGTATTACATCAGTACCTGGGCTGATGTGGGTGTGTTGTGTTCTAGAAGGGCTTGTGTTGCTTTCTAATGGATTCTTTCTTTTAAGAAGATTTTTCAGTTGGAGGCAGCTGACCAGGCAGGTAATTACAGATTTTCATGTTATTATTTAAAAGTGTATTATTACTTTTCCACAACAAAACAGGACTTATTCCCAAGCAAATGTGCTCAGCGTCAGGGCAATAAAAGCAAAGTCCATTTTATTCTTGTAGCCATGATGGTGCTAGGATCTAGAATGTAAAACTGCAAAAGCTCACAGTATTTATTTAAAAGAATGGGCAACAAACAGGTTTTTGCTAATATTTTGGTCTAGCATATCATGAATGCAGGAGCAGTTGTAAAGCATGGCATAATAGTAGCAGGGGTGGGAAGAGAAATATTTGTTGGGTGCCTCACACGTTAAATAATATACACAGGTGTCTACCACTATCACCATCCTGATGAGACCATAGCCATTTCCGCACTGGACTGTTATAGCGCGATGATTCCACTTGCCACATCGTATGGAATCCTGGGGTTTGCAGTTTTGAGAGGGGCCAGGCGGCCCCCCCCAAAACTGTAAACCCCAGGATTCCATGGGATGTGGCAAGTGGAATCATCACGCTATAACAGTCCAGTGCAGAAATGGCCCATGAAGTCTTAGGGACAACTGTACCACAAATACCATATGAGTACAAGATAGAATCTCTACTACCTTAAAGAATGGCCAGTTTATTGTGGCACTGAGATAGGTTTTTGGATTTTTTTTTTTACTTGAAAGTAGCTTGTTGCCTATAATGTAGCTCAATCCTACACTCATTTACTTGGGTGCAACTCTCATTGAACTCAGTTAGACTTAACCTCGGTGTGGCAGACATGCATAATGTTCCCATTCATCTCTGCAGTAGGGCTGGGGCCATTCAAATGTTGTTCAATGATTTCTCCCAGCATTTCTTACCATTGGCCAGATTGGCAGGGGCTGATGGAATTTGGAGACCTACAGAGCTCGAGGACCAAAATGTTCATGTCTTTGTTGGAATGGGTCAGTAGTTCAGTAGTGCAGTTTTCTTTCATGATAGAGTAACAACCAACCACCGTCACAAGCATGTATTGTGAGGACACAAGGGAGGGCTTCTTTCGATGGTTGCTCCCAGCCTGTGGAACTCCATTTCGTGGAAAGCTGGGCTGGACCTGTCTCTGTTCTGCTAGCAGGCAAAAACCATTTTGTTCAGAAAGGCTTTGGCCCATTAGCTGGCTTTGCCAAACATGTTGTTGTTGTTGGGGAGTGTGAACATTGCATACATTTTTCTCCTTTTTTGTTTTGCTTTTAACACTATTGGGAGCCTGCATAGAGTGGTGGTTTGAGTATTAGGCTAGGACTCCAGGAGACAAGGGTTTGAATCCCCAGTTGGCCAGAGAAACACATTATGTGACTTTGGACAAGTTACACCCTCTTAGGCTTAGAGGAAGGCAATGGCAAATATACTCTGAATAAGTCTTGCCAAGAAAGCCCTATGATAGGTCTATCTCTGGATCACCACATGTCAGAATTGATTTGAAAGGACATACCTGCACCAACAAAATACTATGACACTGGTTTTATTAGAATTTTAATGTGTGCTGTAAACCACTTTCTGTCCTGTAATGGGAGGAAACCCATGCACACATGGGGTATAAAAATAATTAAACAAGTGCTCATCTTTCCCATAATCTGCCTTTCATTGCTAAACTAAAATTGCACATCCCAGAGTGGGCATGGCTTCTTAAAAAGGCCTTGTCGACCTAAATACCCTGAAGGCACCAGATCATGTCTGACTGCAGAAGCTAAACAGGGTCAACCTTGATTAATACTTGGATGGGAGACCACCAACAAATACCAGGTGTTGCAGGCTATATTTCAGAGAGAAGAACTGGCAGCACCATCTCTGAGGATTACTTGCCTAAGAAAACCCTATGAAATTCATATGACCTCCATAAATCAACAAGCAACTTGAAGAGACATACACATAGAAATGTATTGCAGAGTTGGGAAACACATAGCCTTCCAGATTTTGTTGGACTGCATCATACCTCCTATTTGGCTTTGCTGGCTAAGGCTGATGGAAATTGCAATTCGACCCCATCTAGAAGGTTACATGTTTTCCATTCATGGTATATTGGATTAATGTTTCCCAATTCAGCTTTTTAAGAAATTCTTCCACCCACATAAGAAAATATTTCAGTATGAATGATGCTAGATATTGCTGGTGTCTATCCTTTCGGGTGCATGTGCATAAATGCTTCAAACTGTCCGGGAGTATTCCCTTTTGTCAGTCCAGCACCAGCAACTGAGGCCCTTTTCACACGTGCAGAGCCGAAACGGGGCGGCGCACACAGGGGCGGAGATTACCTGCGTGCGTTTTGCTCCGTCCCTGGGGGGAGTGCGGCTCCGCCGCTCCACACGCCGCTGAATTTCGGCGGCGTTTGGCGGCACCCAAAATGGCGGCTGGCAGCTTCCGGCGGCGCTCCACCAATCAGGGCAGCGCGCCAGCCGGAAGCCCGCCCCCGGGCAGATCTGCAGAGACGCACTAATGCGTCTCTGCAGATTCACACCGGGAGCAGTGGCAGATTAGTGCGGGCGAGTTTCGTAAAAACCACCTGGGAAGGTGGTTTTTAAAAAACTCGCAGCGCCACCCTAGCGGCTGCACTAGAGCGGTTGGAGGTGTGGAGCCTCACATTTTCCAACCGCACTAGATCGCCCCGCGGTGTGGACGACCTCCATCTCGGATCGTCTCAACGCGGGGTTTTACCCCGTGTGGAAATGGCCTGAGTAGGAGTTTTCTTGAAAGCAGATCTCTTCCTGGATGTTGACAATTTTCCTCTAAGTCAGGGATCAGTAACCAGTATTGGCAACAGGACCAAACATACGAGGTCTGAAATTGTCTAGGAGCAGTTAATGTTCCTTGGAGGCCTATTGCTGCGAGTGTTCTGCTTCATTTCAGGTCATTATGGCTATCATCTTTCAAACAGAACACTGGCAACAACATCTGATAATTTCCTTTCTTAACTGCATCATGTTTTGAGTTTGAGTTGGCAAAAGAAATGATTTCTGGTGTTTTAAGAAATTTTGTACAGAGAATACACATAAATGGGCATCTGTTGATAGGCTGACTGGCCTATGACAAAGGGTAAGATGAATATGTAGGGAAACTGATGGGAGTTTTGGGCACTATGTTTTCTCTAGATATTATATATAGTCTTGGAAACAAAAAATGAACAGATAGTAAGTAACTGTTTTTGCAGGAACCATCTGGCCTGCAGCTTCTTGTGTATGTAATTGGGGCTTAATATCTTATCACTTTCAGTGCCATATTGGTACTTCTAGGTTACTTATTTACCTATGTTATCTTAAACAATGAAATATTAGTCATGATTTGATTGTTACTCCAGTAAATAGAGGTATGGTGAGGAAGTTGTTAAGCTTTCAGATTCTATTCTTCAAGATTTTACATTCAAAGGTAAGTGGATGCTGCTGTAGGGGAAGTTTTGACTTTGTTCAAGACAAGCTGAGGATTTAAAAAGGTGGTTTTGTTAGTTCAGCTATGGCACTGTTGGTGAAGACACCAGATATCATTTTGATATGAAGCAATTCGGCCTTAGCTTGACTTTTTCCAGCTACCCCACTCCACGTGTTTGTGAGGTTCTCCGGATAAGCACGGACAGAGTGCGGCCGCTAATGGTTTTACATTCCAGACCCTATTGAGGCCAGCAACTCAAGCCTTGCTTGTAGCTTCAGGGAACTTCCAACTGCAAACCTCACAATAGCTGCACGGCTCTGAGCCAAGCCATTCCTTTATGCTGAGCCATCAACGTACCGGCCACGCTATTGTCATCAAGAGCAAATCCAATCATGCAAACTTGACCTTTTCCAAATCCTTTGTCCAGCGCTAAAACTTCCTTTGTTATCACCTGGCTTGCCATAGCCAGTAGGCACAAACTCCCCTATAAAAACCCCTCATTTCCAAACGATCTTCGGACTACTTTGGACTTCCATCCCGCCTTGTTGCCGGTTGTCTAAGGAACTCCCCTCAGCTAACCATGCTGAGCTTTCTTCCCCGGAACCCCGCTTTTCTCCAGGACTACGAGACCAGGTGTTGTATTGCCTACCCTTTTGCAACTCCCCATTTCTATTTCCCAGTTTGTTAGTTTATGTCTTGTCTTTTGTGTTTCTTGTCTTTAATAAAATATTGCCTGTTACTTTGAAAACCTTGTCTAGCTGCTCTCTGACCCGCCGCTGTATACACAGGGTTAAAGATCCTTGCTAAAGTTACTCTGCCTCTCCTTTAGCCGAGAGAGTGCTCCAGCTAATTTCCCCCAATTTGTGTCTTTATTCGGTTATTTGGGGGCCCCTCCGGGACCCCCCAACACACAGGGTAACAGTTTCATGTAGAATGCATTGTAGTAGTCCAGTTAATTGAATTTAGGCAGACACATATGGTTTAATATTATGTATGTATGGATAATTTGTACAGGAATTGCCCAGTGGGCCCCACATGGGGTGGGGCATCCAGGTTTAGTCCAGGCTTTAAAGGATCTGTCCAAGATGCTGAATCTTTTTCTCTAAACAGGATCAGTACCTTGGATAGCTCTGTTAATAATCAGATTAAAACTAAGAGCAAATTCACAGCCTCACTGTTTTGAAAACAGCATTTTTTTTTGTTTAAAATCTTACTGAGTTGACAATGAACTCAGCATGTTACAAACCTGTACCTAAATGTTATAGGACTTCTAATGAATCATTTTGGAACAGAGATCTAGAATGTGATATTTTGGGAATAAATATATGCCAATACTGTACTTATACTCCCCCTCTTTTTTTTGTCTTTTGGCAGGTGTCATAAGCCTTCTCAGTAACATAGTTGTGCTAGGCATCTTTGTTAAGTACAAGGAACTTCGAACAGCAACCAATGCCATCATTATCAACCTGGCTTTCACTGATATTGGAGTGAGTGGGATTGGTTACCCCATGTCTGCAGCTTCAGATCTGCATGGAAGCTGGAAATTTGGCTACACAGGTTGCCAGGTACTTGGACGTTAGAACTGAAGGGCCAAAGTATGTTATGTTTAACCCTGTACAAACCAGAGTGCACAGAAGCTGAATGAATCTGTGCTGTGATTATGCATGTTCAGTTAGGTGCTATTGATCATGCTGTGATCAATAGCATCACAGCTATTGATCACAGCTATGAATACTGTGAAGTCATAGCAGCCATATCTTAGAGCAGTGGCAAAGGTGGTACCCAAATACGAATGGTGCCACCAGCAGGGTCACATATTCAAAATGAGCAAGAGGCCTCTAACCAGAGTAAGTTTGACTTGCCAGATTTTGAAGTAAATGGAGTAAGAGACTTCATTACTAAAGAAGCTCTTAAGACCTTTGAGCCCATGGCTTCAAATCATCTAATTGCATTGCTGCAAGAGATTATTCTACTTGGTGAAATATATCTGAAAATTTCACCAAGTGCCTTGGTGGTAGCTAATGGAAAGTTCATACACCAGGACCAGTTCAGCGGCCATTTTGAAGAAACATTTTAATAACTGGAGAAGTAGATAGGAAATCTTCCTCCTTCTTTCTGTCCTTACTCCCTGTCTTGCTGACTTCCATTTCATTTGTTCTTTAACCCTGAGTTCCTATTACATTCTGGATGAGAAATGTAGATAAAAATATTTCCCAATCTGTTTATTAAACTTTTTGGGGTCCTGTGGACCTCCTCGCCAGAAAAATGTACATAAAACGTAATTTTTGGAGTAATAGGAAGAAAACTGAAAGGAAAAAAACCCAGACATTTTTTGTGACTGGTTCATAGACCTCTGGCCTATCTGTGGACTTCTTAAGAGTTCATGGAAGACATGTTGGAATCCCTGTTCCAGGCTGGTAGATGCTCAAGTGCTTAGTTTGATATTAATACACCATGCAGTTTGAGAAATGCCCACTACTAAAAAGATTTGCAAAAATACAACATGAACAGAATTAGTGTTCCAGATTAATTACATTAAGTGTATGATCCCATACGCATCTGTTGAAATGTGTCAGTGGAACTTCCTTCCCAGAAACTGAGAAACTGACTATAGTTCCCCAAATCCCTTAACCAGCATGGACATTCATCCCTGTGATCCAAACACTGATGCAAACAACTCCATATATTATTAGCTCGTATCTTCCAACTTTCCCAGTTTGGCAGGGACAGGCCCAGTCAATCCTGTCTCCTCACTTTTTCTGCTGCCTTTAAAATGTCCCAATTTCTCTCTCCTGAGAGTTCATGGAACACCCCAACTCATTTCGGTACAGTCATGTAGGGACGTGGGGGGGTGATGGATGCGGTTCGCCCCGGGCAGCAATGTTTTTGGGGTGTCCTGGCCTGTAGCCACGCCCCGCCTGCCCTGCTCACACCCCTGTGCACTGTGGCCATGCCCCCACGCACAGTGGTCATACTCCTGTGCCATGGCCCTGTCTCCTCCCGCCCATCTCCGCACAGTCCAAGCTCCGCCACTGTTTCGGTAGCTGCAAACTGAGTTCAAAATAGAAAAGTAGCTTACATTCAGTTAACTTGGGAAGGGGGAGAGGAGAAGAGGAAATGGAATCTTACCCTTCCCACTTGGCTCAGGAAAAAGCAAACTGCTACAGCCTCTGTGTGTTCTTCCTTATTAATTGCTTCTGCTGTCTTGACCATGCTGTTCCAGTTTTCATCTGTGACATACTAGAGGCTGTACCTTTATTTCAGCAAAAAAGAAATCCCAGCAGAAAGCATACCCAAAGAAGTGATAGTTATTGGAACAGGCTCAGGTCCAGAAGAGGTTATACCTCTTACTTTTGCAAGTGGCATAAGGGGGCTCATTGTCAGCTACCGCTGCATGGAAGCCAGAAATGATGGCCTTTCTTATAAATTGAGATAAAACTGGTAACAGGTTTGCCACTAGGTGGCTGCCTTGGGAAGCACAGAAGGACAGGCTTCTGTTCCTATAGCTGCCTTGTTGTATACATCTTTCAGCTATTGTTCAGTGGTTAGTAGATCATACTGCTTTAGCTATGCATGAATGTCAGCTCCAAGAAAATGTTTTTCTGGAAATATGGTCAACTTACTCCTGGCCCATGCCCATATTTTGTTCATCTTCTCTTTTTTCTTCCCCCCACTTACTTTGTAATTATACTTTAAAAAATCAGTAATTATTTTTAAAAAGATACACATAACATGTAAAAATCTAAACCAGAATTTTAAAAATAGTAAAAAAAAAAAAAGTCAAAGTAAGGCCAGTGGTGGGGATAACAGTATTGTAAAGGATCTTATAAGGACTACAAGTTTTTCACAGTTGGAAAGATCTGGGAAAATAAGAAACCTAGTGTGAAAAACACCACATTGTGAAAACATTGGAGAGCCCTTCTTAGGAGAGTCACCTTCAGCTGGGTGCTACCAGCTAAAATATTGCCTTTGCTTAATTTGAC
Source organism: Ctenosaura bakeri (assembly GCA_948474755.1). NCBI lineage: Eukaryota > Metazoa > Chordata > Lepidosauria > Squamata > Iguanidae > Ctenosaura > Ctenosaura bakeri. The sequence goes on from CAOLHI010003313.1 coordinate 90,010, forward strand.
AAATGTTTTAAGAGGAACCATTTCATGAACATTAACAGCACCTGGGTAGCTCCTTCCTTCTTGGGATCTCATATGTTCATTAATGTCAAATTTGGCTTGTGTAGTTGCTTATTATATTAGAGACTATTAAATGGCTGTATCCACTGCTGGGTACAATATGCAACAATGCTTGGTAAGAGAAAATGAAGATTATTCCTTCAAAATGATGTCTTTTTTTTCATATTTCAGATCTATGCTGCTTTAAATATCTTCTTTGGAATGGCAAGTATTGGTTTGCTTACTGTTGTTGCTATTGATCGTTACCTGACAATCTGCAAGCCCCATATAGGTATGTTTTTCATATATTTCACATCTAGAAAATCCAAGGTAAGTTTTAATCAGCTATCCAATTTATACTTTGGTTGCTGGGTAAATCTAAATCTTCCTGGGTAAATCTTTTGTAAATCCTCACTTTACATATATTTTGGATATAGAATCACATATAGCACACACACAAACATCTCCATACTGAGCTGGTGAGTTCTTGTGTCATCTGGGAATGGTTGGAAATATATTTTGAGGTTTAATGTAACCTCAGATACACAGAAACCAAACTTCCTCCATTGTTGTTCACCCTGAGATTTGCCTCCCTGCTTAGATGCCCAAAGAAAGGTAGCAATTCCCTGAAATTTCAGTCAGTTCTTTCAGACCTGGCAACTTTACTAGAATCTTCCTATGGTCTTTGATCCAAATACCAAGGAGACCCCAAATTGCTTCAGTCTCCAAGTCATATGATGTTGGATGTATTCAGAGTGATGTAATAGTATGTATGCTCCTATCAGGAAAAAAAAGGAAGGTTGTAAGGTAGAGGTAATATTATATCTTAAAGCAGATATTTGCAATACCATGCCTTCCATGTGTGTTGTACCACTCATTATCACCAGACGCCATGGCACCTGATGTTCTCGCCCGTCCGTCCTCCTTGTTTAGGTCTATATTTAGGGAGATAAATAGTTTTTGTTAATTTGATGAAGACAAGATATGATGTGATATCAACATGTATGAGCACTTTTTGGGAATGGTAATATCTGTTTATAGATTTATATATCTTATTCTTATTAAAACCTTTCTTGTATCTGCTTCCATATAGAGTTTTAGAAGTGATTGGGAAGAATAAATAAAAGTAATTTTTGTTTGTTTGTCAATAGGTAGTAGACTTACTGCAAGCAACTACACAATCCTGATTCTTGCTGCCTGGATCAATGCTCTTTTTTGGGCCTCCATGCCTGTTGTGGGCTGGGCAAGCTATGCCCCAGATCCAACTGGAGCCACCTGCACTGTAAACTGGAGGAAAAATGATGTGTATGTTTCCAGTTGCTTGTCTTCGTAGTCTTCTACTGTATCTGTGTTGATCAGTATTAAGACAGGCACGGCTGTGTACATAATGAGGGCTCACACCCTCATGGAGATCCACTGAAAAGATCCCCTAGCTGTGGTAGCAACTGTAAAAAAGAAGAGCAACCATGGCTGGTGAAAGTCTTGGAGGTTAGAAGGTGGATTGAACGTGGGAAGGAGACCCATTGATCCACCTGGAGCAACCACTTTTCAAGTCAGTGAAACCACATCATGAAGGTGGAGAAGGGCAATAAGGTGTAATAGATTTGGGGTCTTTTTTCTCTTGGAAGAATGTATGGGCAGGATGCTCCTCTATAACATATGAAGGCCCTTGTTGGATCAGGTTATCCACCTAGTCCTGTTTCTGATGAGATAAACCCAATGCATGTAAGAAATGCACAAGCAGGGCATGAAGGCATCATCTTCTCAGAAGACTGGTCTTCAGTAGAAGCCATTCAATGGTAACCTGCCTTTGGAGGTTCCACATTATGACTGCACTCACTACTCAGAGGCCAATGTGATTTCTTTATCATATGGGGACACCAGAAATAATCATGCAAATAAGTCCTCTACACTGTTAAGTATTGTTGGTAAGCACCCACTCCCTGGGTTTTTGGATGCAAGAACTGGGTATCGTCTAATGGAGCTAAAGAGCAGAAGCTTTAGAACAAATAAAAGGAAGTATTCACATAACACATAGTTAAACTATAGACTTTGTTATGAGATGTAGTGATGGCTACTCTCTTGCACTACTTTAAAAGGGGGTGAGATATGACAGAACTTGTAGAGGATAAGGTGATCATTGGCTGCTAGTCATGATAGCTAAATACTACTTCCATTGTCAGAGGCACTACGCTTCTAAATACAGTTTAAAGAGGAACCATGAGCCAGAAAGCACTGTTAGTCTCATGTCCACATTGAGGTTTTCCATGGGCATCTGGTTAATCACAGTAGTAAGAGGAAGCTGGACTAGATAGGCCTTTGATCTGATCCAATAGGCTTCTTATTCTTTTCTTATAAAGTGTAGGATGGAAAAAAGGTTCATTCCTCTGAGTTGTGCATGAATTCTAAGTCTTGGTTGCTATTGCAAATAATAACTAGCCAATAAGCCATCTCTGTTCATGACAGGTTGGTCTGAAACTTGGAGAATCATACTGTACATTGAAATTCTCCTAACAAATATTTGAGAGTAAAAAGCCATCATTGCATATGGGTAACTTAGGTGAACAATAAGCGATGTTCTTAAACCAGACAAGGATGCAATGTGTGGATCTCAAATGTTGGACTGCAATGTCAAATGAAAAATGGGGAAGGCACTGGAAACAAAACTAACACAGCCACAAGAGAACAAAATTCTCATAGCGTTTGTATTGTTTAATTATAATGCCCAGTGGTGTTTCAGAAAGGTCTGTATTTATTTCATCTAAAACCCCATTACAACTGCACAGTTGTTTCTGGAGTGCACAAACCCTGAAGTTTTCATTTTTCTCCCAATGAAGGAATTACACACTTTCCAAAGTGTATTGGGCATTTTCATTAATAGATACAGAGGTAGCTATTTCACTTTAAAGCACAGCTTTCCAAACTTTTCATGTGGGTGACACACTTTTTAGACATACATCATTTCATGACACAGTAATTCAGTAAGTGGAGGCAGCCTCTCCACCTGAGCCTGGCCTGCCGCCACCGCCCTTGCCGGAGTCTTCCTTGGCCTGGGGGGTGGTGATTGGAGAGGCAGCCCCTCCACTTGAGCCTGGCCCTCCACCTCCCTCACTAGGGTCTTCCTCGGCCTGGGGCAGCAGCAAGAGAGGCAGCCTCTTCACTCAGGCTCGGCTTGCTGCAGCAGAGAAAGAGGCAGCCCCTCCACCCTCTATGTTCACATGACACATCCACATACTGCAGGCGACACACTAATGTGTCACGATACACAGTTTGGAAAGCTCTGCTTTAAAGCTTCCCTGTTGTATTGACATTGGTTATCAACATTCTTTCTTATTCTATATGCCCCATTTAAAATTTAAAATGCAATCTTTAAAATATAACAATGTAAAACTTTTGCACAAGCAGTTGCACTTTTCTTAGAGGTTACATGGCTGGCCTCCTTTGTTGTAGCTAAATCCCTAACCCCTGGTCTCAATTTTAACTTTGTGAGTAAACAGCTAATTGATCATTATTCAGCATGTGAAATCCAAGCCTTGGCACCCACCACACATTAGTTTCATTACACATAACTACATCAGTGTAATTATGCTGGTATATATTTATAGTAAGCTACAAGCATATAGAATCATAGCCTTAAAAAGTGAGATGTAAAGCATTCTTTGTTACTTCACTGTGTGCAAATTGGAAAAAAAGAGATTGACAGAAGGGAGTCTGAATAATGTTCAAATTATTGGACAAGGGAAAACAAGACATTATGTTCTCATGGGCAATTGGGTGGAAAACTCCGGTAGTGCAATTCTAGGCACATCTATTTGAAAGTATGCCCCACAGACTTCAATGGAATTTGCTCCTTAGAGGTGAGCATAAGATTGCCAACTGTGCACCTAAATGAGGCAAAAATTCTACTGCTATTATGTAGTATTGTAGGTTTAAAGTACTTTTTAGAACATTGGAAAATACTTGGATCTAAATTGATAATGAAATCAGAAGGCAGAGAGCTTTCTAGTAATTTTTGTATTTTTCACTTTCAGATCCTTTGTATCTTACACAATGTCTGTCATTGCTGTTAATTTTGTTATTCCCTTATCGGTCATGTTCTACTGTTACTACAACGTTTCAAAAACAATGAAGCGGTACATCAGAAATAGTTGTTTCGAAAGCATCAACATAGACTGGTCTGATCAAGTAGATGTAACAAAGGTATGCTAATTTTAATGGTGAAACTGTTAAGATACTGAACAAAGCAACCAAAAGAATATATGGAGTGTTGTTTCTCTTTATATCTCTCCTGTCTTCTCAGCATGTTGTGGTAGGTCAGACAACAAAACAGAGTGGAAGAATCAGACATATTACATGAGTTTTAGACTTCAACTCCCACAATCCCTTACCATTGGCCATGTGGTCTGGGACTTCTTGGAACTGAAGCCCAAAACATCTGGAAGGCCAAAGGCTCTCTATCTCTGTGATAAAAATAGTCACCAGCTGACCTAGATGAGTAGTCTAAGCCGTTCCTGTTTGGAGTTGGCTTTATTCTCAGTGACTATCTGCATTTCTATAGATGTCAAATGCTTTTTTAATCTGATGAGTGCTTTGCACAGTACATTCCTCCCTTCACCCCATTTCTCTCTGTTGCTTGACTATCATGTAGGGTGTCTACCCTGTAGATTGGAAGTGTCTGTTCCACTTCAGTATTGGTACAGTTATGTTCACACTGGACACAAATGTGTATAAATGTTACAACAGGAAAAAAGTTGTTTCTATTGTAAACTGTTGATTCTCCTGCAACCTCTGAAAAAACATATACAAATGAATAATTAAACGTATTTAGCTTAATGTAGCAAATGCCTGCAGTGTTAATAGCTGAACATGATTTGATACCTGTTGAATGTTGTCAATTCAATTTGTCAGCAACCAAATGTTATGCATAAATTACAAGATCTTGCTAAATAAATATTTGAACTGAATCTGTTTAGCACAGGTGATCAGTTCCACTTCCATTGTGATAATTAGTGGAATTTTTACTCAGAGGCTAGAATTTAATGATGTGAATAGTTCAATTTGACCTAAGTAGTAGTACATAAAATTTCTAATTTTGTTTTTTATAAATACCCCAAATTATCTACATAGAAATGAATCAGTGCTGATTAAAGGCTTTTGAGGGACAAGCAAGAAAGAAAGACTGGATAGTTTGAAGATATGACGAACAGATCAAAGAGATGCTGCTATAGAACCACATATATGTTATGAGCTTATTGCATGTTTGTTCTCTTTTACAGATGTCTGTTGTCATGATTTTAATGTTCCTGATGGCTTGGTCTCCATATTCTATTGTATGTTTATGGTCTTCTTTTGGAGACCCAAAGAAAATTTCTCCTGCCATGGCTATCATAGCTCCACTATTTGCCAAATCATCTACGTTTTATAATCCATGTATTTATGTCATTGCAAACAAAAAGTAAGTGATTCTGCAGTAAGATTAATTTATATGCTTTACCGTTCAGTGAGGAGAATAAAGTTTATTGCTGAAAAGTGCACCAGACATTGCTCCCTTTGGGGAGCAAAAAGCATATTGGAGGGAAGGATTTTCAGCAAGGGGTTCCAATCTGGACTACATTCCATGTTCTAGATTGTAGCCCCACAGCTATTTTTCCTCTTCCAAATAAAAGTTGCCATGTTAAGCTTGCTTCCTAAAAAAGTGAGTGATATTGCATGCCATTTTGCACTTACATTTTGATTTATAATTGGAGAATCTTTAAATATATTTCTGTGTTCATGAAGTAATGACAAGCAAATCCAGTATGATTTTAGCATTTCTTGGTTAAAGAATCCCTTGTGTTCATGCAGGATTTCTACATTTCTTTATGAGATTTTTCCATATACATGTAAAAGGAAAAAAAGAGAGATCATGCTTGGACACTTGAATTCATGGACTGATGTAAGGGGTTTATCATAATTAAATGACGATGTTTTGGTTGTTAAATGATTGTTTGCTTTGGGATAGATTTGGGAAAGGTAAAAATGTATCTTTGCTAATTTTTCAGTGCTTTCCAGAAAGGCTTGGCAATTACTGCCAAAATCCTTGGCTCCTTGGGGGCTCTGGTCCCAATCCTTTGAGCTTTCCTGTTGCAGATGTTGTTCCTCTTCTTTTGTGTTGTTGCTTCTTGAGGTTTAGGGAGAGCCAGATACTGTTGTCACTTTCTCTCCTCCGTTGGGGAAGTGAGTAGGCCCAGAGGGAAAGGCAAGTGAATGGGGATTGGCAGAAGTGGTGACAAGGAAGAGGAGGTGATACCCTTGAGAAAGGAAACACAGAGAAAAGAGACATCTTACCTAAAAGGTCTCTGAAAGCACCACTGGTTTTCAAACTCTGATACTAAACAGATATCTCTCCCCTGCAGGTTTCGAAGGGCCATCCTTGCTATGATCCGATGCCAAACACGGCAGGAGGTAACAATCAACAATGTCTTGCCGATGAGTGTCTCTCAAAGCACAATTGCTTGAGGATGCTGATGAAGAAAGCACTGCCACTATGTTTACTTGCTCATCCTATTGTTTGCATAAGGAAACCCTGGAAAGAATATCAGATCTTTTTCACAAATAGCTGTGTATTGTAAAATAATTTTGCTTCCTACTGAGTTAGTTGAGTATGTAACTGGACCCCTGATGGGTCCTTTGATGCATGCATCAGAGTTCTTGCCTTCAGGAATGGGCCTGCCATAGCAGAATGAGGCACCTGCTTATAGTGACAAATGCAGGAGGGAGCAGAGCCCCAAAACATTCCTCCTGAATGTGTTGGAGAACAGTTATATTAACCATATGGCTTGTCCTGACTCCTCTAAACTGGCATGTTGCTTTCATGAATAGCAAAAGACACTGTCCCATTGACAGTGTTGATATAAGGTTCAGTTCCTAGTAGAGTTTGCTGGTTTATTGACAGAGGAAAGGTGGAGGGAGTTATTTTGTCATTTTGGCACCAAATCTTGGTTCCGTCCTGTCTGCCTTCTCTGAGGTATAGCATGTCGTGCTGTTCTCTGATGCCATACCATCTGATGGAACAAAGGCACCTGTATCCCCCATCTTATGACTGGCTCTTCATTGAATACTGCATGTCTACTGGCGCAACTTGGTAATTTTAAAACCTGCCCTTAGCGGTCTAATGGCATCCCTATGTTCTCTGGCAGGCAAGCCCACTGCTGCTCTCCTCCCTATCCCCCAGATATCTGATATTTTCCAACTGCTTTTACATTGCTGCTACATTACAGCAAAAACCCAAGCAATTTTGCCAACACTGATGAAAAGAAATATGTTATGGATATGTACTCTTCCGTTTCAAACTCAGATCATATCATTGTTGTGATTACAGGAATAAAATGGAGTTTGCTTCTGCTGGTCAGATGCTAAACAAAATTCCTTGGGAATAGGTACCAATTTGTTGTGGAAACAGATAATACATTTAAAAGTAAAAAACAATAAAATCGGCATCTGTAACGTGTATGTGCCTAACCAGCTACCAATGTGATGTGCTGGTCCAGGTGTTGGACTATGGCTCTCAAGATCATGGTTTGATTTCCCACTCAACCATGGTAACTCACTGGGTGAGCTTGGGCAAGTCACACTCTTTTAGCGACAAAGGAAGGCAATGGCAAACTCCTTCTGAACAGATCTAGCCATGAAAACCCTGTGATAGGTTTAAGGTCACTATAAATCAGAAATGAAAGTACATAACAACATCCAGCTACTCCCAGTTATAAAATGCTTCTGAAAATAAGAACTCATTGTGCTTCTATATGGCTATGATATCCTGGGTGCTAATACCAGCCTTGTTTGCCATTGCCCTCTTTGCCTAATGGTTTCTGCTGCTTTTTGGGGAGCCCTCTGGGTTGCATCTTTAATAATCAGCTCTAACTATGCCACCAATTGTGCTATAACAAAAAATTTAGCAATGAATACTGTTGAACAGTTTGCACTTGTGTCCTTTTCCATCAATTATTAACCTTATGTCTCCTGAGTGAAGGAATAAAGGTTAAGGGAAAGCCAAAAGGAGAAAGAAAACCCAGATGACTGTAATGTAATTTAATAATGTAATTTTAATGCACCTTCTTTTAGTAATTTTTGATTGTTTGTTTCAGAGCAATTCTTACCGAGCACAGTAGTCTTAATTGAAAAGAATAATCTGAGATAAAATAATTACTTCTGGAAAATAGTCAATGCTAAAAGGCAACTATCTGATTGTTTTTAAACAAAAGAGCAAAGGATAAACAGTTTAAGTTTCCAATTAATAGGGCATCACTTCTTGAGATTATTGCTCTCTGTTGATTATTGGTGCCATCTGCTGCTAATTATGACTACATTTCATTAAACACTTACCAGTCTGTTTAAGTTTTGTGTGCCCATCTTTATACTTGCAAGGTAGCTTTATCCAGCTATTATTTCAGGTTTGTTTTTTTTTTTAAAAAAAATACTGACTGTGAGAATAAGGCAGAAAACCATTCTTGGATTCAAGCTATTGTGCTGCTAATATTGAATCTTTGCTGCATAAAATGTGTCCTCTGCAATGTTCAATCTGTAAAAGAGGGCTTTTTTTTAAAGGATGGAGTGTTTTACTTACATTGTCTAGTCTGACCTGTGGACTACATTTGGTGGCAAGTATATTTTTTTTATTTCAGTGCTTAATTTTCTGATCAAGCATTTGTGCTTCAAGATGGATGTAATTTAAAGGTAATGCATTCCTCCTGTGACACAATAAAGAACAAGCTGTTTCAACTGATCCTGTGCAGAATACATTTGAAGGTTAAGTAACTGCAGATCTTAGCTAATCCAAGGTAATCTGCTCTTACTAAATGGATGCCTACATTCACAATCGTAGCACACAGAGTGAGTGCCTGAGAATAAAAGGTTTTAGATTTTGGATATATCAGTTGTCTTGCAAGGAAGTCATGTATCTCATTGCTGCTGTCTGCATCATGATGAGCTTTTTTGAAGAAGTGGAGAGTTTTTGCCCTTCTCAATGCACTTGCATTTACCATGGCAGGAGTGATGGCACTGGAACAAGGTAGGTTTATATTTTCTGCAGATGTCAAAGACTTGAAGACAAACAGCTGATGAAATTTGATATAACTTCCAATGCCAACATTTTTGGGGGCAAATGTATGATGTTTCATTTCACTGGGAATTCTTGTGATGTGTTACAATACAAAGGGAAAAGTTTGAATATTTTGTAACACTTTTACAGTGAGGTACATGAACAGACAGTGTAGATGGCCGTGGAATCTGATTTAATTGGATTGCATGTAGCAATTAGTAGGCTGAAGCTAGAGACTTTCTTGCAGAAATATTCCTGCAATTTCATCAAATTCAGCCCTAGTTAGTACCTGGATGAGAGACAGTCAATGAGTACCAGGTGCTGTAGGCTCTGTTTCAGAGGAAGGAACTTGGCAAAACCATCTCTGAGTATTGCTTGTCTAAGAAAACCCCATGAAATTTATGGAGTCACCATAAACTGATAGGTGAGACATGAAAGCACATACAGACATGTTGCTGACAGCATTTTAAAAGCATGTTGTGCCTCCATAGTCCTGTTGTGAATATGGTAGGACAATTCATAAGATTATTTCTCTATCTGGGCATATCTGGGCCAAATCAATGGTACATAAGCAAGTTCTAAAAACCTTGTTGTTTTTTTAAATCTCCATGAACTGCTGGTGCTAGATTAGCTTTCCAGTTTGTTCATTTGTATTAACTCAGGGTGAAGATCTGGTATGCATTTAGCCCTAGTATGATATACTTATTATTTTATTAAAAGTTCAAGATTTGGGCCTATTTTAGGCTGTGGAGGTCATTGCTGCATATGCTTGGAGCTTTTTGTTCATTTAATATATATTATGTGGGAAAACGAACTGGCAAAAGCACCTCTGAGTACTCCTTGCCTTAGAAAACCCTATGAAATTCATGGGGTCACTGTAAGTCAACAAGGAACCTGAAGGCACGTATGTATGCACAAACACACGTGTGGGAGGTCGAAAGAGAGGCGGTATAGAATGAGAATGAGTGTGGCTGGTTGCCAGAGAGAGAAGAGAGAATGCAGGGAAAGGCCCAGTCTGCTTCATTACATAGCTAGAAGATGATTTCAGAAAATCTGTCCCCACTTCCCAGGCAGAAGAAATGTCTTGAACACAAAGGAAAAATATTACACTTGAATTGTTTACCCCATTAATTCTGTTACTATATATTCTTTGTTGCTGTCATGCGCCTTCAAGTTGTTTCCAACTTACAGCAACCCTAAGGTGAACCTATAATGGGGTTTTCTGGGGGCCATGGAAAGCTGCTAGGTGATCTTGGGTATGCCACACACTCTCAGCCCCAGAAAACCCTGTGATAGGTTTGCCTTAGTGTTGCCATGAGTTGGAAACAACTTGAAGGAACGCAAGAACAGTGATAAGGCATATTTGCAGGGCCCCCATTCTAATCTTAGAAACAGATAACTTTGATTTCCAATGTGCTGAAGGGGTGTTGGAAGATTAATGAGCAGCTGTTGCTCAAAAATATATTTCATTTCACAGATGTTTATAGGTCCAGGGTAACCTTGTGTATGTCACCAAACAGGGAGAAATGCATCACTAAAGGGAAGAATGCCGATTACAAAAAAACTTGCATAGACAATCTATGTGCACAAATGTGGTTTTAGAAGCCATGACTATAATTTAAATGGAAATAGTATCACAATGAAGCAACTGCGATCAGGATAGCCTGCATACCTTCTCAGTGTGCCTTGTACTAACTGCTGATGGGCAACTTCAAGGCCCTTGCTCCTTTGTGTTATGGTTGCTTATCTTTAAACAGGACATAGGCTAGGGAGTCCCTCAAACTGTTCTCTGTAAAGCCACCTTGATAATCTTGCTTTTAATACAATGCAGGCATGGAAAAAACATCTGGTCGAAAATCAGATGGACCTGAGATGCTATTTGGTGGAATTGCAAGTGTGATTATAGAGTTTAATTGTATGTGAAGAAAGATGGAGAACGCAAGAAAGACATAAAAAGAGCTGTTAAATGAACTATGTGAGCTATCTATAGAGTGGTTGGCACTGTTTGTTTTTTTCTTGAACTGTCCCTATGTACCACCTCCTTAGCTTCCATGAGGCCAATTGCAAACGAAAGCTGGAAACGCAGTGACAGGACTTTGCAAATTTATATCAGATTTTGAACCAAACAGCAACAGTACAACACATTCTATATTGAAACCAGCACCTATACAGTCTCCTAAAGTTCCATGTACTCCAAAAAGCACCAATGCAGGACTTGCTTGCAGAAAACTTGAGGATTAGAAGTTGTATAGAAAATAGATATAAACAAAATGAAAAATAGATACAAACAATACAAAGTCCAACATAAGTAATGTAACTTTGTATTCACTCCAGAACCTATACATTAATCTCATATTATTAAATTCAAGGTGAAAAGAATCCAATTCTTATTCCTTAAAAAACACAGCACCTCTTCCCTCTAGATCTCTGTCCAAACTCAACTGATAAGTACAGCCCCTTCCTTAGGATATGCTTGTGGCATATGTTAGGCCTGATTCACACAAAATAAGAGATGCTAAACCTGTACTGGGACAGTAGTACCTCAGACCCCTGGTAATAAAGATAGCTAAATTTTGCTGTTCTGGTGTGTGGACAGTGAGGAATCTCTACATGTAAGAAAGAAGCGTGCTGTCAAAGCCGTTCCCTCAATATCTTGTGAGAGTGTTTTTGTTTTATTCAGTAGAATGCTCAGTATACCCTCTGATTGATCTAGTTTGGCAGCCACATTCCCAGTTAATCCACATCAGCCACTTTTAATGTGTTTTTATATCCTTCTCCCACATTCACCCGTGGTCCACAGCTTATTTAAGTTGCAAACTCATTTCAAAGTGCAAAAGTAGTTGCACTCAATTAACTCAGCAAGGGGAAGGGGGGGGGATGAGTGGAATCTTACCCTTCCCTGTAGACCCAGGAAAAGCAAACTGCTGCTACCTCTTCTAACTTGTACATTTTTTCTAATTAATAACTTTTGCCATCTTGACCATGTCCTAATGCTGCTTGGCCAAACGTAACCTGTGTGAAATGTTGAAGGTTACAGTTTAGGGTATGAGTGTCTTTGACCACTATCAGCCCTGTTGATCTGACAACATACAGCTTTGGCACAGTTTTACCATCTCACCAATTGTTCATATAAACTAGGACTATAGTCTTATAATATGAGGCTAAGGTAACCAAGCTTCAGAATAAAAATGTACAGAATAGGGCCACTGCAGATAATAAATAAAAGACTATTGACCAGTGGTGAGGAAAGTGTGGTGCATGGGCCTCACGCTATCTCAAAGCCATTTTGGGGAACCAGAAACCAATGTAGGAAACCTTTTAGAGACAAGGCTTTGGAAAAGAAAGTTTTAGAGTTTTGTGCTGTGTATTTTATTCCTTAACTTTTACAGGAAGATGAAGGAAGATGGATTGATACACAGGAGCCTATTTTTATTCCGTACAACACATTGGATCCAAGTCTTCCTTTCTGTTTCTATAGGTGCATTACTGGCACAAAGTAATTCCTCACGATTAAAGTTTCATTGAATGGGCTGACAAACAGATGTTTCTCTCCTTTGGGCAGGAGGTTGGATTATCTTGCTCTTGATCCTTTCAAGCTCCCTGTGCCCGTGAAAACAGATGCCTTATTTAAAAGAATACAGTGAAGGGAGTATCCATCTGTAAGACAGAAGTATATGTACTCCAAAAAGCACCAATGCAGGACTTGCTTGCAGAAAACTTGAGGATTAGAAGTTGTATAGAAAATAGATATAAACAAAATGAAAAATAGATACAAACAATACAAAGTCCAACATAAGTAACTGTAACCTCAATATTAGGGGTATATATTCCTTCTCATTAAAATACCAACTTTCTGCCTTTTGATAACAGGAGGCTTTCTTAGTTATTTGAGATGTTATTCTAATGTTTGCCCAAGTGTATGTTTACATCTGCTTTCATGTTGAGGTTAGGGTTGCCAGTTCAGGATCCTTGCAGGCTTTGAGGTGTCTGGGCCAAAACCTGAGACCCAGGGACAGCCTCTGTGTGGTCATGAAGTACTGTGCATTAAGTACCAACCACAGTAGCTCACAGCTTGTCATTCAAATGCATGTGTACACATACATGGACTCTCTCACACACAAACATATTTTCCTGTTTGGAAATTAAGACTGAAATCTTAGCTAAAGGGCCTGTTCCCAGATCGGGATGAAATGAAGAAATTATTCCTTCTCACTTACTTACATTTAATGATACCCAGTATAGTGATTTGAGCATTGGACTATGACCCTGGAGACCAGGGTTCAGTTCCGAGCTCAGCCATGGAAACCCACTGGGTCATCTTGAGTGCATCACACACTGTCAGTCCCAGAAAACCTCATGATAGGTTCACCTTAGAGTTGCTATAAGTTGGAAACAACTGAAAGACATTCAACAGCACAAGAACAACTTGCTTCTAGCCAGAAAGTGGATGCAAAACCGAGTGGAGTGAGAGCCATGGTACCACGATGACAGGGAAAGAAGGAGGGAGCCAACAAAATAAATACACAGATCCCCTGGAGAGTCTTTGCAAGTGGCAGGAACAAGTTGCCCTGGTGGCGCAGTGGTTAAATGCCAGTACTGCAAGCCACAAGGTTATGAGTTCGATCCTGCTGGGCTCCAAGGTTGACTCAGCCTTCCATCCTTCCGCAGGTCGGTAAAATGAGTACCCAGCTTGTTGGGGGCATGTATAGAAATACATGCTATTTGTAAGTTGTTTGCCGCCTCGATCCATGTGGAGAGGCGGGATAGAAACAAACAAACAAACAAATAAAATATATCAATGAATCCTTGCAAATTGTAGCAAGTTTCTGTGGGACCAGGTGAGCTGAAGATTTACCCACATCCTTTTCTCTTACCAAGTGCTTAGCTCTCCAAAAGTGGTGAATCTACACCCTCATAACCCCACTCAAGATGGCCCACAAAAGGGCTAGGCACTGAGATCTGGCAACCTTGTGTGTGTCTTGTCTCCTGTGGCTACTTCATCTTATTTTGTTTTATTATTATCTTGAAGTAGTACAACACCACCATTTTTCCTTAAAAGGGGTAAAGAACAGAAGACAACCTGTGCTGGATTATACCCAAGGGCTGTCTAGTCTTGCATTCAACCTCTGTAGTTGTCAACCAGATGTCCATGGAGTCATCCTCAAGCAGGACACAAGTACAACTGTATCTTTCTATTTGTGTTTTTCAGTAAAGCTGTGTGGAAGCATAGTGCCTCTGATTCTGGAGATGTTATATACCCACATCAGGATGAGTAGCCACCGATACTCTTATCCTTCATGAATTTGTCTAATCGTCATTTAAAGTTGCCCAAGTTGGCATCCATCACCACAGCTTGTGGTAGCAAATTCCATCATTTTAACTGGGCACTGTATGAAATAGTACTTTTCTTTGACTGGGTTATGTATAGTCACTGTAGAGCCCAAGAGCACTGCATGCTTACCCCTAAAAGGCTGCTATTAAGTGAACTTATATGTAGGTGCAAAGATGCTGTTTATACCTCTGTAACTTTATTTGCTGAGTGTGACACCATTCCTACTAATGAAAAGTGATGACATTTATAAAAGTAAATAGTGGATTCTTCCAAATTGGTCTAAAGAAGCATGAGCAATTTTAATTTCTTAGATCAGTGTTTCTTAACCTGAAGTCCAGAGACCTTGGGGGTCCATGGAGCCATTCACAGGGGTCTGCAAAGCCCTGCTGTTAGACACCAACAGCAGTGGGGTACGGGTGTGTGAGTGCTGAAACTGTTCCCTTATTTGTAAATAAGAGAGCAGTTGTGTACACACTCACTTGTCACTGTGTCTCTTTTGTCAGTGATGTGGCAGCAAGGGGTGTGGGAGTTGAGGATCATAACAACAGGCATGTCTCTCATTTGCAAAAAAGGGAGCAGTTTTGGCACCCACAACTCCCTACTCCCACATCCCTGATGAAAAGAGTAGGCATGTGTGTGTGCTCCCAAACTTGCACAAGGGAGCATTTTCGGCATGCATATACCCCCTCCTGCCACACACATTCCCTGCTGCCACATCACTGACAAAAGGGACACCATGGCAGGCATGTCTGGGTGCCCAAACTACTCCCTCATTTGCAAATGAGGGAGCAGTTTTGACATCTGGACATGTGCACGTGCATGCACACGTATACACACACACTATCATGTTCCTGACAAACATGGCAGCAGGCATGTGCACACACTTAATCTATGATTCTGGGCTTGAATCCCCACTCAGCCATGAAAACCCACTGGGGTTTCATATTCTCTCAGCCTCAGAGAAAGGCAAAGGCAAGAAATCTTGCCAAGAAAACCCCCATTGTAGGTTCATCTTAAGGTTACTGTAAGTCAGTTTTCAAAGGGGAGAGACATGATGGCTAGAAAGAACCTCTGCCTGTCAGCAGCACTTTGTTGTTGTGTGCCTTCAAGTCACTTTTGACATATGGTAACCCTAAGGTGAACCTATCATAGAGGTTTTTTGGCAAGATTTATTCAAATGAGGTTTGCCTTTGCCTTCCTCTGAGGCTGAGAGAATGAGACTTGCCCAAATTCACCAAGTGTCTGAACAGGGATTTTAATCCTAGTTTCCAGAAGCCATCCATCCATCCATCCATCCATCCATCCATCCATCCATCCATCCATCCATCCATCCATATTTAAATAAATATTTGAATATTTAATAAATATCTGAATATTTAAATTTGTTGTCAGGGACCACAACGACTTAAAGATTTAAATGTTTAGATTTAAGTTAAGTTAAGTCTTGGGGTTCCCCAGCAGCAAATGATATTTACAGGGGGTCCCCAGTAAAGAAAAGCTTAAGAACTACTGTCTTAGGTCATCACTAGAGGGATTTTTAAAACTGGGGGTCTGGTTTGCTGAGTTTGAAGAATGCCCCTGTAATTTTGAAGTGTATTTTTTGTTATTTTTCTTAGAGTCCCGCTGCATCACTGAAATAGTAAAATAGCATTAAAGTGCACGTGTGCTATTTCACTGTTTTACTAATGCACTATGATACTAGAACTCTAAAAAAATATTTAAGAAGAAAAATGGGGAGAAGAGGTTGAAAGAATTGTGTTTACCTTTCTCATTATTGATCTTGCAACTGTCCAGCATGCAAACTCTAGCCTACCTCACAATGAGCATCATTGGAGGAGTGCTCAAAAAACCCAGTATGAACCACAACAATAGATGGATAAGTGCTCTTGGGACTTTTTTGATCCAATATGTCCCAGTGTTGTTTTCTTAAAAAAATGAGTGCGAGACTAAAATGAATTGCCAGCAAATAGTCCAGAAAAAGAAAAACTTTTGGATTTTTTTTTTAAAAACACAAGAACTACAGCTACAAATACTGGAACCTCCAGCAACATCTTCCCCATCTGTTTGTCCTGATATCTTTTCTTTGGAATTCATGTAGCAACTTTGCTTGCAACTGTCATTCCTTTCCATGCACACATTTTGCCTCCTTTGAATAACGGCCTAGGTTGCCTCTGCCAGTTTTCACAGTGGGTTGCTACCATTGCCCAGCATCTCACCTCACCTTAACTTTTCTAAGTGCCAAAAAAGGCTGAAAGAATGTGTAGGATGCAATGTTAGACATATTTACATCATCATCATCATCATCATCATCATCATCATCATCACCACCATCATCTTTATTTATATCCCACCTTTTCACCAATACTAGGACTCAAGGTGGCTTACATATTAAGATTATAATTAAAAACAAACAAAAGGTCAACATTAAAAGTGACTTAAATTGTTAACCATATTAAAAACATGCACTCTTAAAAAGATTTGAAAAAATTGCACAGTACAATTCAGAACACTACAGCACTTATAAACCTTTGTTAGAAAGCCTTCAATTCTAAAACCTGTCTGAATAAAAGAGTCTTCACTGCTGTTTCATCAGCAAGGAAGGGGACCTTCTAACCCCCTAGGGAAGGAGTTTCAAAGTGTAGGGGCAACCACTGAGAAGACCCTCTCTCATGTTTCCATCAGTCATACCTGTGAAGATGTTTAGTCTGAAGAGAAGGGCCTCTCTTGTGGATCTTGGGGCCTGGACAGGCTCATATCAAGAGATATGGTCTGTCAGATAGTCTGGACCTAAGCCATATTACATGACAGCAAATCCCACTGAAGTCAATCAGGCTTTCTTCTGAATACAGGGTTCTGCTGTTAATCAGATCAAAAGCAATGTGTAGGCCAAATACTGCTTTCCTAGGCAATGTGGCAGTTTTGACTCTGAACAATTTTGAAACTGGAAAAACTAGACAAATTCTTGGTATATACCTCAACAGCCCCCCATCTTTATCATCAGCTACCTCTCTTTCTTTGTGGTTAGGTCTGTGCTGTGTAATGATCCTGACATGTATGAGATCCCGGTCAATGTTCCTGTGGACACAGTCAAACTCCGGATAGAAAAGACTGTCATACGAAAGATCCCGACAGAGGCCTTTTACTACTTGGTGGATCTGAAATATCTGTGGCTCACTTACAACTCAGTAGCAACCATTGACACCAGCAGTTTTTATAATTTAAAGCAGCTACATGAGTTGCGCCTGGATGGGAATTTGCTTTCGAGTTTCCCCTGGGAATCTTTGGCTGAGATGCCCAACCTTCGAACTCTTGACTTACACAACAACAAAGTGACCAGCATTCCAGCTGAGGCTGGCAAATACTTGAGGAATCTCACTTACCTGGACATTTCTAGCAACAAGCTAACTTCTTTGCCATCAGACCTCATGGACATCTGGCTTCCTTTTTCAGAAACAGCACCAAACAGAAACATTGAATCAGTAACCCAGAGGTTCATATTAGGTAAGCCAGAAAACAATCTAAATGTCTTGTTTTGACCAATGCTAGCAAGTGCGTACCCAGACAAGTCCCTTCTAGGGCAATTGCAGGGTGTTTATCTTTACATTTTTGTTGCATACATCCTCCCTATCCTTTTAAAATCCCAAGAGCTTGGAACAAAGGCTATTTCCACCCTACACTGTTATAGTGTTATTATTGCACTTTCAACCTCCTGTGGAATGTAGTTTACTGAGGTCAAAGAGCTCTCTGACTGAGAATTCTAAATGCCTCCCTAAATTGCAAACCCCAGGATTCCATAGGACATTGAAAGTGGAGTAATAGCATTATAACAGTGTAGTGTGGAAATGACCAATGCTCTGTTGGGGGATTCTGGAACCTGTAGCCCCATAAAGTAGGTTTTCCAGGCTCTGTGGGTTTAAAAACTAAATAGAGCAGCAGTATCTTCAAATATGGTTAGGATGGTTTTAGCCAATGCTTCTCTGGGTGGATTGCAGGATCCACACTAATCTGCTGATTCTTGTGGCTTGTTGTGCTGATAGGTGGGCATCCACGTGTCATTCTTCTACAGCTTGATATGCTGACTTGATATATCCAAGTCCTGACCAGGACCCCTCTGCAGAGGTGTCTTGCACTCACATGTTACCATTAAGCAGCTTACTGGACATGAGCTGGCACACGTTTCAGAGATTTATTTATTTACTTACTTATTATTAGTTACACATCTATCTTGCCTTTCCTCCAATGAGCCCAATGGCTTCCCACTTTATCCTTGCAACAACCCAGTAAGGTAGGTCATAATGAGAATTATTGAGTGGCTTAGGATGATCACCCAGTTACTTACATGATTCATAAGGGACTAGAACCTAGATCTTTCAAGTCCCAGTTCAGGGTTCTAACCACTGCTCACAATCAGCACAAAGCCATGGACTTTAAATGCATAAGTGTGACTTGCAACAAAGTACCCTCCAATTGTCTTGATTTTTCATAGATAGTCTCAATTAATCCTCTGTTACTGCACTTTCTTGACTGCTTTTAAAATGTCCTGATTTCTTTCTCCTCTTACATTCCCCTTCAGCTTACTTCAGTTGCTGCAAACTGAGCTCAAAATACAAAAGCAGTTTCCATTCAATTATCTCAGTGGGGAGAGAGGAAAGGAAAGGGTGAAGACTTAGGCCATTTCCACATTATTGTTATAGTGCTATTATTCTACTTTCAACAGCCTCTGGAATTCTGGGGTTTGTAGTTTACTGAGGCCAAAGAGCTCTCTGGCTGAGAATTCTAAATGCCCCTCCCTAAATGGCAAACCCCAAGATTCCATAGGATGTTGAAAGTGGAATGATAGCACTATAACACTGTAGGACAGAAATGGCCTTAGACAAAAGCTGACTGCTGCAGCGTCTCCTAGCTCATCTCTTAATGTTTGCCATCTTGCCTACCCTCTGATGTTGCTCGACCACAAGTGTCCAGTTTGCAGTGTGAAATATGCCTTTCAGGGCCTCAGCCACTCAGCAAGCCAGCCAGCCAGCCAGCTCCTTTTCCTGGATGCTCAGTTTCATGCCCCATACTGGGTTTTCCATTCCTTCATCTGCAAAAGTTAACATTATTTCCACGGAGAAAGCTAAATTCTCATGGTGCTGTCCGTCCTCACCCAATCCATCCCTTTAGTTTTTTTCCCTCAATATTCAAATGTAAAATTTCAATATACAAATGTAAAAAAAAACTTGTGTTACCTCATGCCTACTCATTCCTCTCCAATGTACCTGAAGAGTGTTGTTTTGTTTATGTGAGGGCCAAAACAGAGGACTTGATCACATGAGGAAAATTAATTGGAGTTACACCAGGATAATAGTCTCTTTGGCTGGGACTTGTCACATCACCTCATTCCTCTTCTGTTGTTCTCCCCATGGGAGACCACTTAGAAAGGATTTCTTACAAAGGAGGTAATTAACAGATCTTTTGTATTAATATGATAAACACTTTTCAAATGGTCTCCCACCAGAAAAAACAATAGATGGGAAGCAACTTCATATGATAAGTCCCAGCCAAAGATGCTATTATCCTGCTGCAATTGTGACTTACCTGCTTTGTGTGATTAAGCCCTAGTGTATGCCCAAAACTCTTCAGATTGTTCTTGAGTGGTGACCTAAGCAATACAAATAAAGTTTCACTAGAGGGTGCTGTTTCTTAAGCAGCAGAAAACAACAAACCTGTTAAGGTTACTTTAGTCAGACTATGGCCAGTTCTGCATTAGACTGTTGTAGTGCTATTATTCCACTTTCAACATCCTATGGAATCCTGGGGTTTGCAGTTTAGGCCGTTCCCTAAACTGCAAACTCCAGGATTCCATAGGATGTTGAAAATGGAATAATAGCACTATAACAGTCTAGTGCCAAAATAGCCTATGTTCCACAAAACTTCTACAGGTTTGATTGCTGCTGGGGCATGATTCTTCTCTTATCTTGTCTATTCACAAACAATTGCTGCTAACATTGATTCAATATTAGGTTTCTTCTTAGCGACAATCTTGTTTCACATGTTTGTTAATAACTGCCACAAAGCTGACTTTTTCTTATGGAAACCCTATGAAACCCAAAGTCACCCTATCATCAATAGCCCTGCTCAGGTCTTGCAGACTCAGGGCTGTCACTTCTTTGATTGGGTCTAACTACCTGTAGATTTGGTTATATAAAAAATGTGTCTTTTGCAACAAAGCCTCCTCCCCCAAACAAGTGTTGCAGCATGTTAAAGGCTAATACATTTTATTTTGCACCCACTTTTGTGGATTAGAGCCCATTTCAGAAGATACACTTATTTGCATTGTTTTTGAACTAGGAAACTGATGTGTGATGATCCTGCATTAGAGGGTAATTTTAATTTGGCTTGCCAGTTCAGGACTGCCCCAGGCCCTGACATTCTGGGCCAAAACCTGAGATCAAAGGATAGCCTTTGTTATTATTGTTATCAATTAAGTACTAAACTTGTAGTTGCTCACTGCTGCTAACTAAAAAACACACTGAGAATGTGTTTTTCCTCTTTTTTGTAAATTAAGATAAAAATCTTAATTAAAAGGTTGCTTCTAGATCAAACTGGAATAAGGGAATTATTCCTTCTCACTTACTTGGAGAGACAGATTAAGGAACATTTAATATAAACTTCTTCCTACTAGTCAGGGGTGGATGCAAAGCAGAGCAGATGGTGAGTCCTGGTACCACAATAACTGTGAAGGAAGCAGGAAGCTAACTAATTAAATACATAGATTTTCTGGAGGCTTTGCAAGTTGCAGCAACAAATCAATTAAACCTTGCACATTGTAGCAAGCTGCTGCTCTCTAGATGAGCTGGAGATTTAAACCCAGTCCTTTCCTCTTTCTCCACCAAAACTGGAGAAACAGTACTGTCACCTCCCACCTGGGAATGATCCATGATTATAGGAGACTCAGGGCCAGGACCTGAAATCTGGCAACCTTATGGGTTATAGCATCATCCTGCTCTAATTTTTGTTGTGGGCTATCTTGAAATAGCAGCAGAAACTGTATGCTTCCATTTTGACAGTTACTTTGGATGTGATGCCTACTCTTCCCTGCTCAAATGCCCTTTATCAAGGCCAGTTGTTGTAGAAGGGGAAAGACTTTTTTTCTCTGATCACGTGTCCTGCTTTAGGGAACTTTTTTGGGGTCACTGAATGCCACATTCACATACTTTCCAACGTTTGACAGATGAAAATTGGGACACCTATCTAAACAACATTGGAATGTGGTCAGGAGGAAAGAAGTTATTGATGAGGAAGAACATACAAACTAGGAGAGGCTGCAGCAGATGGCTTTTGCCGTATCCCACTGGGAAGGACAAGATTCTGTCCTGTCTTATCTTCTCCTCCCTGCTGAGTTGAGTGCAAATACTTTTGTACTTTGAACTCAGTTTGCAGAAACTAAAGTAAGTTGAAGACAAAGGAAGAAAGTGGGAGGAGGAGAGAGGAACTGTGACATTTTAAAAGCTGCTGAAAAAGTGGGATGACAGACGAATAGACGGTACTGTCCCTTCCAAATCAGAGTAGTTTGTGGGTATACCTTTGCTGCATAATAAGTCTCATACCATGTACTCTCAGTGAACAGGGCTGAAGCCAGCAGTGACTGGGGCTGAAAGGGCCAGTGGTGGAGCTTGGAGTGTGTGGAGGAGGGGTGGGAGGGGGTGGGGCTATGGATCGAGGTGTGTGACCGCTGTGTCTAGGGGTGTAGGGGCATGGCCAGGGTGCATGGGGGCATGGCTATGGGCTGGGGCGCCCCAAAAACATTGCTGCCCAGGGTGGACCGGCCCTCGACCCCCCCGTCCCTACACGACTGGAAAGGGATGCTCACTTTATCTCTTTCTTCCCAAAACTACTTTTTATCTCTAGTTTCCTCCCTGTCCAATGGACTTTGAAGGGAGATCAGATGGTACAGTTCCCAGACAACAGTAAAGGCTACTTTTTGGATTACAAGTCCTAAAAATGTCCAGTCAGCATGGAGGATTCTGGGAATTGTAGTCTCAGAGTAACTTTTCCAAAGCTCTGTAGAGATCTGAACTGATTGCTTGCAGAGAGTTTTGAAATTAGGCTGATCCTAAGCCACATCTCATTATCATCATGGACACAAGCAGAGTAATACATTACATCAAGCTCTTTAAAAGTCATTTTATTTACTTACCAAATCAAAGGAAATACATGAAAAATGAAAAATTATTTTCTTTATTTTTCATATTCTCTTTTAATCATGCAAATGTCTCAGTTAAACTGGAGGTTATAGGGCCTAAATAGCCCCCAAAGCACCAGATCCCATCTGATCTTGGAAGCTAAGCAGGACCAGTTCTGGATAGAAGTTTGATGAGAGACTGCTAATGAATACCAAGTGCTCTAGGCTGTATTTAAGGGGAAGGCACTGGCAAAACTACCAGTGAATATTCTTTGCCTATGAATGCCCTGTGAAATTCATAGGGTCACCTTAAATCGACAGGCAACTTGAAGGTACATGCACGCATACATAGAGTAAAGATCACAGCTTGTAACAGTTATTTTTCCATCCCCTGCTAAAAAGGTACGTGTGTTACAAGTGAGATTTTCATAAAACTTTCAATCTAAATGTTTCACTGTTGTGACAGTCATGAAAAAGAGTAGAAGAAGGCAGCAGATGACTGCTAACAAATATAAATCACTAGCATATATACCCAGCATTGCCCAGGATTTTATTTTCTCACAGATAATACTTGTCAGAAAGATTTGAGATCCTGTGGCTCTGACTCCCCAAACTGTCTTGTTCAGTATCTGTAACTTTTCCCCATATTCCCCAATCCAAGCTGTATTTGGAGTTATTTGTGTACTGAGGTTGGGTTTCTGAGGGAATATGCTGCCCTCCTCTTTGCTGTTAGGCCTCATCTCCATAGCAGCTGGCCTGAGGCCCAAGAGCTCTCTCATTGAGAATTCTAAAGGCCCCTCCCTAAATTGTAAACCCCAGGATTCCATAGAATCTTCACAGGCAGCCAATCTTATGAGGTCTTCGCCTGACACAGCCAATCTTATGAGGTCTTCGCCTACCTGACACAGACAAACAAACTTTGACTTTTATATATTAGTAGATAAGCCTTCTGGGAAAAAGATTACAACAATATAATTAGTCATTGGCAAAAATGTAATATTGTCCATCTTGCTAGATATTCTGCCACAACTCTTTCTGCAACTTGAAGATGACTGTGGATGCTGAATTGTATAAGGGCAAATTATTGTGCTAGCCAATCTAATTTCAGAATTGCATTGCTGCCAAGACTATGAGTTAATTTGTTTTTCCCTCTGAAGGTCTGCAGGACAATCCATGGTATTGTGATTGTCGAATTTCAAAGCTTATTGAATTTTCCAAAATTGTGGATACCTCTGTTGTACTTCTGGACCCCTTTGTGGCTTGCAGTGGACCAGAGAGTTTGGCTGGGATCTTGTTTCAAAGAGCAGAGCTGGAACAATGTCTGAAACCATCAGTAATGACTTCAGCCACAAAAATCACCTCACCCCTGGGAAGCAACGTTCTTTTACGCTGTGATGCAACAGGTTATCCCACCCCACAACTCACCTGGATCAGGTCTGACAACCTTCCAGTGAACTATACAGGTATTTCTTTATATTTCTTTATTCTCAAGAGGTTTACTCTTTAGCCATCCTTTGTTAAGCCTGGTCTTAGTCCATCACTGTTAACTAATAGACCATGCTGATTCTCTCTCTCTCTCTTTTTTGGTGACAGGTAATGTCTAAATTGAGAGAACAAATGCAATCTACTGGTTACAGTGGTAGACTAAGACTAGAATGAGGAAGGGAAATGGGAGACTCTATTTTGAGCTACATTTTCCCTTCATAGCCAAATCAAGCATGTGAAATGTATAGTTCTTTGAATTTTGTACTCAGCTCAAAAATACATTAAAACAGGAAACGTAATATTTACATGAATCCTGCCTCTGCAGAAAATGAAATGGAACAGATATATGGATTTAACAGATGAAAAATGGCCAGGTACTGGAAGTAGACTGATCTGTCCATTCCTAGAGCTAGGAAGATTCAGGCCCAAATTACAACTCAGCTGTAAGGATTTCTAGGTAATCTTGGGCCACTCGCTGCCTCTCAGGTTAATCCATATCACATGATGAAATGGAAGCAGGCAGGGGAGGGTGTAGGGAGGTACAATTTGGCCTTGAAGAACTGCAGGATTTACATTTGGTATATAAATAATTAACATTGATAATAGGTCACTGGAGTGGACCTAAAGGCAGAGATTCCTTCCAGTTTGCTGAAATGTGTTGAATTGCTCTTCTTTTTGGTGGTGTAGCAACTTTTCCCTATTCTTTCTTTGTTAATATATGCCTCTAGTACCAAGTTTTCTGTTTAAAAAGTAATGTTTTTCAGTCTGTCCATACTGCTCAACTTCTTAGTTTTCTTTTTTACTCTTGTTACTGTTGTTCAGATATTTTGGTACCCTTTTCGTCAGATTGCTAATCTAGCCATCAATTGACTGAATGTTGGAACCCTGTTAGAAAGACACCTCTTGTTTGAATTGTTTGTTCAAATGTGCGACAACTGTATTATAATGACTGCTTCTTTGTGCTGAGATTACCATTCTTACATGCGTTTAATTCTTTTCTAGTGATTCAAGAAAGTCCAGGAGAAGGTGTAAGATGGTCCATCCTTAGCATGACAGGTATTTCGTACAAGGATGCAGGGGATTACAGATGTAAGGCCAAAAACTTGGCTGGAATGTCAGAAGCTTATGTTACTGTCACTGTTGTTGGAGTTGTCACCACAACAGTGTCTCCACAAAAATATGGGAAAAAGACTGGAGGAGACCAACAGAATACCACACAGGAAGATATCAAACAAGAATCGTTGAATGTGACCAGCTCTTCTATAGCATTGCCTGCAACCACCACCTTTGCGACAACATTGGCAGCTACTGAAAGGTCTACCACTGAAAAGATTGCTGACAAAAAACAACCCAAGACCATGCCTGATGGAAAGAAGAATTCCAAAGCAATTACTAATGGAAGCAAAAAGCAGGCAGGCGATAGTAGTAAGAAAGATGGAGGTACATCACTCAGTACAACAACAGTGGGAGACCAAACCCTTGCAGTAAAAAACCTTCGAGTAATTCCTGAAACCAAAGAAAGAGTGACTTTAATGTGGAAAACTATCAATGCCATGAGCAGTCCTCCTCTAACAGTTTTGTACTCAAAGTACGGGGAGAAAGACATGTTGCCTTTGAGCACAGATCCAACAAAAAATAAAGTCACAATAGATGGTTTGGAACCTGGTATCCAATACATGGCCTGTGTCTGTCCCAAAGGGACTCCTCCCACAAAAGATCAATGCATCATTTTCTCTACTGATGGAATGACTATGGAAGACGATTCTCAGATTTCCTTTTTGCTGGTGGCCAGTGGCATAGCCTGTGCAATTGTTCTACCTCTCATATTTTTTTTACTATATAAAGTCTTAATGCTTCATAGGAAACCCAAATCTACCAGGGAAGCTGACCTGGAGAAAGAGACGTATGTCAAATTTGAAACCCTTTCGCTTAAACCACGTTCGGTGGGGGCAGGTGGAGAGCTCTGGGCTCGAAGGAATACCGAGGAATCTGAAAGACTGCTTCTGTGTTCTAGATCAAGTATGGATTCTCAGATGACCTTCAAGAGTGAAGGTTCAAGGTCAGAGTATTTCTGCTGACTATTGGCATTCTGTGAATCAGCTGAAGACTATGAGTGGGAAGACTTAGAAGAGTGACTCCAGACTTGTGTCTATTGGACAAGTGCCAGTTGTAAAACATGAGCATCAACACACAGAACATTTCTGTCAAAAATATTCTGTGGTAGGATATGTGGAGGAGAAAAAAGATGCCTCTTAAAAATCTAACATTTTGTGACTTATGTTATTTTTGAAGCAATTCTGCCTCATTTGTATTGTATTTTTATTGATTTACTGTACATTGTTTAAACAAAAGATTTTGTGTAAAGTATGTTCTTTCTTCTTACTGATTGATTGTTATCCATTTTTTTGTTTTTATATATGCTAAATTTTAGGAGAACAGATTTTAAAAATCCATATTTATAATTTGTTCACTTAAAATCAAAATGCTAGACAGCCATGCTTGAATATTTGTGGGGAAAGGAAGGGTGTCATAATGCACTGAAATTAGTGTAGAATTATTGATTTAATTCTCTTTTTGATTGTGGCCAAGATGTTAGATGATACAAATGTGGATCAAATTGTGGAATGTTATTAAACATTTTATAATGCAAAGTCATATGCAGTCAATGAGTATTGACGTTAAGGGGTAACGCCAGGTCACAATCTAGTTTTACTGAAACTAGTGGAATTCAGCTAATGGAACTAAAGCTTGACTAAGTTTTTAGGATTCAACTCAACTAGCTAAAATTAGTGACCTCTCTCTCTTTCTCTCTTTTTTAAAATGGTAAAAATGGTTTTAAAGTGGTAAAAATGCTTAAAAGAATACAATTAATATATTTGGAAGAAACTTTATCAGCATTATGAATTTAAGTTAAGGATTCATATACATAATTTTGTAAGTGTCTTATTGCAAACTGGCTTGTAACTACATAAGCATATACTCCAGGTTTCTCAATTTGGCAAGGACAGTTCCAATTAGTCCTTTGTCCTCTCACCTTTTTAGCTGCTTGAAAAATGTCCCAGTTTCTCTTGTTTCTTCCCATTTTCCCTCTTTATCCTCAGCTTACTTCCTTTGGTGTAAACTGAGCCCCAGTTGCAAAAGTAGTTTGCACTCAATTCAGCAGGGAGAAAGGAAAAGGAGGGGATGTTATCTTGTTCTTCCTTGTAGACACAGGCAAAAACAAATTGCCACAATCTTTCCTAGCTTGTCTGTTCTTCCTGATTAGTAATTTTGGTCATTTTGACCACATTCTGATGTTGCTTGGCCACATGGATCCCTGTTTTCATATCTGAAATATTGGACTGCATGCACAAATGTGCAGAGGTAGCCTGGTAGAGTGGTTTGACAGCTGGACTAGACTCTGGAAGACCAGGGTTTAAATCCTCACTCAGTCATGAAAACCCACTGGGTGACCTTTGGCAAGTCACACGCTTTTAGCATTATAGGAAGGCAATGGCAAGCCCCTTCTGAGCAAATTTTGCAATGATAAGGTTGCCTTAGAGTCTCTGTAAGGTGGAAACAATTTGAAGGCACACAACAGCACCGCAAAGAAGTGCAAACAGAGCATTACATTTCTAACTTATACGCATAGCAAATATTAGGAAAGATAGATGAGCATGCTACATCAGACACCAATTTACAGCTCACCCTTCTGAATCCACAGAGGCCAACCTGCTGACCAACAGAAACAAAGAACAAGAATGTGGACACGTGTTCACACACAGCCAGACTTTTCCAGCTCATCTTTGAAGGAATGAACTCACTGAGGTCATGTCAACATGTAATATGCAAGTGAGTGTTCACTTGGGAATCCATTGTCTCTGTATTTTGTTGTTGACAATGCATTTACTTCTAAGTGGCTAAAGGATGGTGTTTGGAACTTACCGGTAGCTGAAAAGTGGTACAGAATGGCTTATAATGGCTGTGCTGAAACTTTAGGCCTCCTTAAACCATTGTTCAGAGAACAGAGTTTGAATTGTTGCAGGTTCCAGACTGTTTTAGAAGCTTCAGCTATAGAACAAGGTGACCAAAGAAGCCTATTTTGAAAGAAGTTTCAAAATCATTCTGCCTTTTCTATTGACAGGAGCCTACAAAGGATACTCCTTATCTAGGGTCTAATTTGGGAAAAGACCTTCTCATATATTTATCATCATCATCATAATGTTTATTTATAATGCCCTTTACACCAAAGGGTGGAACATCAACATACACAATCAGGGACAAAACAATAAAACAGAACATCACAACAATATATGAAATAAAATCCCCAACACTTACCAGTCGCTATCCATCTCAGCACC
The DNA here is from genome assembly GCA_948474755.1 of Ctenosaura bakeri. NCBI lineage: Eukaryota > Metazoa > Chordata > Lepidosauria > Squamata > Iguanidae > Ctenosaura > Ctenosaura bakeri. The sequence goes on from CAOLHI010003313.1 coordinate 118,446, forward strand.
TTAAGCACAAAATGGTGAGTCATAGAGGAAGGTTTCCAACCATTTATGAAAACGGGTGAAATCCTCCTCCAGCTGGAGATCCAGAGGAAGACTGTTCCACAAATGTGGAGCCAGATTTTGAAAGGCTTGCAGTCTTGACAGAACTGTATGCATTGGTGGAACAGACAATAAACCTTTGCCTGTAGATTACAAATTCCTGTAGAACTCAAATTCCTGGATAGAACATACCATGCAAGCTGAGCTGTGAGGTACTGAGGGAGGTTAGAACACAAATTTCTGGGCTTATGAGGACAGAACATCTTGGAGATGCATCAAAGATTTTAATACATGCTCTATAGCAGAACTCAAAGCAAAGGAATATGTGCAAGGGTAAATAATTGCCATCAAGGTCTTAATACAGTGTCTGGTTTAATCATTTATGAACATGTATTGCTTCTAATTTATGGGTCTAAACCTCAGATGAGACCAACATCAGAATTTAAACATTACCCACTTAAGTTAATCTTATCTTTGCAGTGTTTTCTGTCTTCCAGTTTTCTCTGCAGTTTTATCAACATGGGTTGGTTTATTTTGGTGGTGTCTGCACCACACTGTTATATAATGTTGTGCCACTTTAACAAGCATGATTTCATATAGGTAGTTCTCATTGACTTTTCTCATTTTGTCCCAAGACAAATGTTGTTGTTGTTGTTGTTGTGCCTTCAAGTTGTTTTTTATTTATGGTGACCATAAGGCAAACCTATCAGGGGGCTTTCTGGGACTGAGAGTGTGTGATATGCCCAAGGTCAGTCAGTGGGTTTACATGGCTGAATGAGGAATTGAATCCTGGTCTCTAGCGTGATAGTCCAGTGCTTAAACCACTACACCATCCCAAGACAAAAATATGACCCCATTAAACTAAAGGTCAACTCATGATACCTGTGTCTTTGGTGAAAAGTACTCCAGTCCTAAGTACTATGCCTTATCTGCTCTATCTCTGAAAGATTTCACTTGGTGAAACTCCAGCCCCCTGTTTGGGTGTTTGTTCTATGGGGCATCAACTCCTTTTCCCTGTTGCCTTTGGGCTTCTGTTACATCCTACACTTCACAATAGCAACAGATGTACCAGGACAGTAACAGACGTATCCAGGCAATCTTTTTTTAAATCGCAAGTAATGGGAAGAGGGTGCTTATGGGACTTCCTCTCTCATGATGTACCATCGTAACTTAGTTGACTTTGGGTACTCTGCACTTGACTTTTTAGATGGGTTATGCTATTTGCTGTTTTGTCTCAGGGGGCAAAATGTCTTGGGTCTCCTCTGCTCTTATGAGTTCCTTAATAGTGAGATGCTGAGTTAATACAGACTTGTTTTAAAAAGTCAAGCTGTTGTACAGGATCATGAAGACAACTAAAATGAGAAATATACACACATTAATATTCCTATAGGGGTTATACAGTAAGTTTGAAGTACAAGCCTTCATATATCGCAATCATATCCCTATTTTCCATAGTGGAAGTAAACATGTAAAGCATTGTGTACAGTATGTAAACTAGCTTTCTGGTTTTTATACTTGCTGCTGCTGCTACAAAAGAACAAAAATTTTATAAAGATGGTGAAAAAAATTATAGCATCTTATGAAAAAAAAAACTTGCATGGAAGATGTGGCTGGTAGCAAGTGTCCTTCCTTCCTTCCTTCCTTCCTTCCTTCCTTCCTTCCTTCCTTCCTTCCTTCCTTCCTTCCTTCCTTCCCTCTTTCTTCTCTTTCACTTATGTGATTTTTTAAAAAAATTGTGAGGATTTTTAAAAAATGGTGAGCCAGCTTGGTGTAGTGGTTTGAGCATTGGACTGCAACCCTGGACACCGGAGATTGATTCCACGCTCAGTCGTGGAAACCCAGTGGGTAACCTTGGGTATGTCACACACTCCCAGCTTCAGAAAATCCATGATAAGTTTTTTTTTATGGAGACCTTAAGTCAAAAATGATTTGAAGGCACACAACAGACACAACAACAACAACAGTTGGAAGGGGCCCCTAATATGTCCATTTACTGCTTAAGTTTTTCTGATAATGGCCTGTCCAATATGGCTACAGGGCTTAGGAACCCTTTCTCCTAGCACTGCTGTCCTCTGTACAAAGCTCCTGGAATACCAATTTCCAGTGAACAAAGGGGTACTCACTTCTGAGTAACTTGCATAAGATTACACTGCACATTTATCTACTATATACATTACTCAAAAGGTGACATAATCCGAGTGCATAGTCTTATGAGACTTCTGATTTCAGGTGATATCTCTGCGTATCTAATACCACTTTGGCAGAGCTATGAGAGTCATTTCTGCATGGCAGCATTAATGTAAGCAGTGATACATCTCAACCAATGTTTCATTCATTTCATTGAGACTAATACCTATTTGCCACATGAACATGCTGCCAAACGGTATCCCTTTTCTCTTGTTCTTAGTGGATATTTTTGATTCTCACTTTGCCTTTTCTAGGAAAGTTGCTAACTAAGGCCATTTCCACATGGGCTTAAAAACTGGTGCAGAGTGTCCTCCAGAGAGGATGTCTGCACCTGGGAGTGGACTGGGTCGGACTACTTTATGTAGTTCCACACCTCAGTCCGCTCCGGAATGCCCCAACGGAATGTCAACAGAGCAAATATAAGAGGGCTAGGTGTGAACAGTTTTCTCTCTTTGCCATGATAGTAACTTGGAGACTGAAAGAACATTTCATTTGGGGAAAAAGAATTCTTATTTGGGGGAGATAATGCCTTAATTTTGCCCTGTCCTCATTGCCATACTCCTGCATTCAGTATAGATCTTGCCAAAAAGCACATTCACATGCACTTTATGCAAAAAACAGCAATGTAGGCCATTTCTGCAGTAGACTGTTATAGTGCTTTTATATCACTTTCAACATCCTGAGGAATCCTGGGGTATACAGTTTAGGGAGGGGCTAAACTGTGGAAATGGCTATAATCCAGTGTGTGCAGAATCAATCCAAGGCATTTTGCTACCTGAGACAAAAGACAAAATGGCTACTTCACCTATGGAAAGCTAGCAGTTGAAGTTTCCTTCAACAATAACATAGCCAAAAATAACTAGCCAGAAGTAACTTGCCATTCTCTTTATGAAAATGAAAGTATAGCTATACTACATTTTGACTACAACTTAACAACGAACAATTTCACTCCTTTCCTGGTGTTACTGTAACTTTTTGGTTAAACTGATAGTTATAGGAACATGGCCTCACTAAACAATATAAGAAGAAGGTTCAAATGCTGGGTTGTGCTTGAAGCTGTTGTCTTATGCTCTGTTACGAGTGTTGAGATGGTGATCTGATGAGGTGGAGAGGAGAATAATGTTTTTTTTAAAAAAACTAAACTTTATATTTTTGTTACTTTTGAGAAATGGGAAAGCATGAACTACTTTAAAACTTCTAATTATCATTGTTTTGTGGGCTTGTGTTTTGTGGAAGTATAACTAACTGTTTTTTAAAAGTAAATTTTCAGTGTTGGGAATATTGTGAATGTGCAAATCCCATTATGTACAATGGTGTAGTAATATAAAATGGCAAAACCAAACTTTGCTTTTGGATTATGTTTTGAATATTTTCAAACTCTAGTTGGTTGAATCTGTGGATACAGAACCAGTGGATATGGAGGGCCAACTGTATATCCAAAGTCATGAATTCTTCAGCTACAACTCTTTATTGAGGAAATAGGGCACTACCTTTTCAGGAATGATACAATTTATTTCTCTTGTCATCTACACAGTAATGGAAGAAACAGATAAAGAAAACAAGAGGTTACTATGCATAGCTACATAAACACCAAGGAAATAATTTCATGCATTTGTTCTCTGGGCAGGAGAGAGTGATGTGGCTTCTAATCAGTACTTCATGCTCCTCATTTTCCAAGAGTCCATCAGGTTTTGTCACTGTAGGCCAAACAGAGCCAACATTCCTAGGAATAGCTCTGATGCTTACAGTTGGGACGTCTCTTTGGTGCTGCCAGGATTACCAGCTGCTACATTGAGCTATTCCAGTCTCATTCTGACTGCTAGAATAGTCAACCTGACATTTTACAAGGACTTGTTTAAAGAGTCCCAGATGAAGCAGTTCACCAAGCCACCTTTTTAGGTGTAAACAAATCAAGCCAACAAATCAGTTCATGTTTCCTTTTAGTTCTGTAATGGTGAGATCTGAAGGTCAAGAAGACAGTAAGGAGTAATTTCTATTGCACAGCAAATTAGTTTGAGGAGGCCCAAGAGGCTGGAACACCAGTTAAGTACTGATGGGACATTTGCATGTGAGAGGAAACTAATGGCTAATGGCCTGAGAGACTTGACATTTCCAAAGCCCATTATAAGAATTTGTGTGAAGGGTCCCAAATGAAACAATTTATCAAGGAAAGACCTCAGATTTCAAATGGCAGGACCCATTCTGCTGGTTTGGCCACAACACTGCCATTATCTGACTACAACGCTGCTGCCTGTCCTTCCAGTCCTGGCATCAGCACATGACATAAATAGCTAGGCCCTTAAGCTTCAGTAAGGTGGCCATGTGTCCTCTGAAAATGTGCTCTCTAGATGGCTGCCTGGTCTAAGGCTGTATCCACACTGTACCTCTTGATGCCACTTTAAGCAGTATCCTACAGATTTCTGGGATTTGTTTATATGCTGTGGCCCTATCCTGTAGAATCTTGGGATTTGTTGTGCCATGGAACACTTAGAATTATCTGTCAGAAAGCTCTAATGTTGCAATTTAGTGGAGTGTACTACAGAATTCTATGTACCTTGCCAAACTATGCAGGAAATGGAAAACGACAACAACAGAAGGAATGGGTAACAATACACCTTTCTCAGATTCAAATCTCTGTTCTGTAGGGAAGAGGACTGAGTGACCTTAGGATGATGATGATGATGATGATTACGACGACAATGGCCTTTTCCACATTTTATTTTTGAAACGGGGTGGCGTGTCCTCCAGCAAGGACATTTGCACTTGGGGGCGAACTGGGTCCAGACTACTTTATGTATGTCAGGACTTCAGCCCGCTCTGGAATGCCCAGAACTAATTCGCCATGCTATTGAAAGACCGATTAAAAGAGGACTTTCAATAGCCTGGCGCACCCCAGTCCATTGCTGTGCTAATGTGTAGATCTCCAGGCTCACGCCAGCGTGAGACTGCAGATCTTCCGGTGGTGGCCTTCCGGCTGGCGAGCTTCTCCGATTGGTGGAGAGCCTCCACCAACTGGAAGCCTCCATTTTCGTCCCCGGAGAGTGTGTAGTGCGGACGCGCGCTTCTCCAGATTAGCGTGGATCATCGGGGGGAGCGTGCCAGTCTGGTGAGTAATGGACTGCCTCGTTTTCCCCCCAAAGTGCGGAAAAACCCAGAGATGATGAAATTCATTTATACCCTGCCTTTATCTCAATAATGGGGATCAAGGCATCTTACAACATATTTAAAACAATACAAATAAAAAAGTTATACAAAAGCATTAATTAAAAAATAAATGCATAATTTAAAATGCAATTAAATAGTGTATAAAGTTTAAACATTAGACGTTAAAAATACTAAAATTAATCAAAAGACCATATACAAACCTTAAAGACAGCACCACATAGCATTAAAAGCCCTGTCCTAGTATGTCTGTAAAAGCCCGTTGGCATAAAAATGTTTCGACTTGTTGAGGGAAGATGAGCAAGGATGGGGCCATTTCGGTCCCTCAAGGGAGGGAGTTCCAAAGTCTGGGAGCAGCCACCAAGAAGGCCTTCTTCTTTTCCTCTACCAAATGAACCTGGAAAGGTGGTGGGACAGAGAAAGGCCTCTCTGGATGACCTCAGAGCAATAATGGGCTCATAGAGAGAGAAAATGTAAAAATATTATTTTATATTCTTCTCTGCCTCATAGGCATGCTGGTCTAAACCAGTGGTTCTTAACCTGCAGTCTAGGGACCCCTGGGGATCCACGGAGCCCTCACAGGGGGTCCACAAAAACCAACAGCTGTGGCATCAATAGGGACTTCCCCAAAGTCACCCAGTATCTGAGCAGGGATTTGAATCCTAGTCCCCAGAAGCCTTGAATAAACAAACAAACAAACAAATATTTGAATATTTAAATAAATATTTGACTATTTAAATCTAAATGTAAATATTTAAATCTTGAGTTAAATTGTGGGGTCTCTGGCAACAAATGATATTTACAGAGGGTCCCCAGTAAAGAAAAGGTTAAGAACCACTGGTCTAAGCTGCTTACTCCCAAGCCTCACCTTCAGGAAATAGCGGGATATAAATGCAGGAAAACTAAATAATTCAGATATCAATCCAAATGCTATCACTAGCACCAGCACCATCATTATCACCATCACCATCACTATTATATTTTTTTTAAAAAAAAGGGAATTACAGTACCAATGGAAGGGCTGTGTGTGTGTGTGTTAATGGGTAGCTGCACTTTGGCTAGCTTCCCTCCATTTCTGTTTGCAAACAGTAGCTTCACTGGAGTGGCACTAAAATGGGAAGAAAGGGGTGGGGTGGAGAAAACAAGCTGTAGAAAGAAAAGGGGAGCGTCCTTCTAATGTGTGTATAAAAAGAGACCTGTATTTCCAGACTATAATGCCCCTACCTGCCTATGCAAAACATTCTATTTTCAAACATTTCACAGAAGATCATTTTTCTTCATCAACTAATACCTTTCAACAACAACAAGAGCATCACATTTCTTCTACAATTTTGTTTTGGCTTTGGAATTTGCCCCAGCTCATGTGATCTTTGGGTTTAAGCCATGTTAGATTTGTAACAAGAGGGTCAGGCATTTCATACTTGGCTTTCAAAAAGAAAAAAAAAAAGAAAAGAAAGAAAAGGAAAAGGAGTGTGTGCATGCATACAGAATTGATCACCCTGGAATTTCTTCAAGAGTCCTAGCTGCTGACAGAGAGCACCTCAAAGAGAGCGAAGCTAGGAGAAGATGTCTCTCAGCTGGCTATTTTGTAGATAGATGCACCTTGCAGATCCACTTGCTTGTTTTGTCTTGAAGATGACCGAAAGCAAGCAAGCTGTTTTCTTTTATTGACAGTGTATGAGCATGTGCAGGGATTTAGTTGGGACGATGTTTCTCTTTCTCACATTTCTTTTGCATGTCATCAGTACAATCAGTTTGGTCAGTCTGTCACCTCAGGAACCCTGGAGGTGTCCTGTAGGATACCAGAAAGAAAATTTCTCTTGCAAAGGTGGGTGATTTTTTTTTTTTTTAAATTCAGATTGGGCAAGAGGCTTGACAATATTGATGTTTGAATCTACATGATTTTTAAAGTTTTGTTTTAAAAATTTGTTGAACTGTGTTCTTGCACCTTTATTTCTATGGTTGCTCTTTATGACTCAATGTCAATTTGGTTATTTTTTTTTAATTAATGCATTTGGAGTTGGGATGCTCTACTTTGGGAAGATTCTGGCAGAATAATAACAGGTGCCTGGAGATCTCTGCCAAGAAAGTTGTAAACAAAAAACAAAAGCAGAAATGAAAAATATCTGAATGAGGTTTTTGTAACAGCAGTTTAATTCTCACTACAAGTGAAACATTGAAGGGAAGTTAGGTTCCCATATGTCATCACCTGAAGTAACTACATGGGAATAATCACACTGTAGTAACTGCCACTTTCACTGTCCTTGCTTTCTTCTAAGGATCCTGGGAACTGTAGTTTGGAGCAGGTAATTATTGGTTAGAAGCACCTAGCCTTCTTGTGTAGAACTAAAATTCCCAGATATCTTTGGGAAGATGAAAAAACTGTTGAGTTAGTTAAATCTGTAATGCTCTGCACTTTAGGCTGGGAATAAATCCCATCCACCCAACAGAATGTCTGAAATGGCAAGTGTGATGAAACCAATGACAGCCCAAAAGCCACATGTTCCAGTTGCTTACCTGTCATTTAAAGGCCTCCATTCTCAGAAAGCCTACAGGTAAAGGTGCACAACCATTTGAATCATAAAGTAACTTTGCAACTGGAAAGGGAATTTGAATTGTATTCATTTGAAGGTAAAAGCTAGGATGAAACGTAAACTGATTCATTTCACTGTCTGCTATAATCGACAGCTGCGCTAATTTGAACAGTGGTGCCGACAGGTAATTTTGGGCCATGGACTTAATGGTTGTATGTTCCTCAGTTTAAGCAGTAATGTCTATGACTTTTAAGGTGGCGACTATGTGTATATCACCAAAAAAAAGAGGACAAAAGATTATCTCAATTTGCATAAAATTGCATTGCCTATTTTACATGGATAGATGCAAATCAGAAGTGATGTTTATAGTTTAATCAGAAATTGAATTCATCTCATCTGAATATGGAAAGCTGTGACCAATTGTTCTGTTGAGTCTGCTGTCCAGGTGCTAACCATGGACGAGCTTTTTCATCCCTGTTGAAGAGACTGTTGTGTTTCCCAATATAAGCCTGTCTGAGGGTCATAGGATCCTCAAGAGAGACTCTTTCTTACTCCCACACGGTCACAAGCTCATCTAGAGAGGACACAGCAGACAGCCTTCTTAGTGGCTGCTCCTAACCTTTAGAAATCTCTCCCATGGAAGGCTCAATTGTCTCTCTCTCTCTGTTCTCTTTCCGCTGGCTCATAAGACCTTTTTATTTATGAAGGCCTTTGGCTCTTGTTCTGGCAGAAGAGCCTTTTAATGGAGTGTGCTGTGGTCCCCCCCCATGTTTCCCATGTGTTTCTAATTGTTTTAAATTAACATCTTATTTGGATTGTTTGTTTAAAGATTTTTGTTTTGCATATTATTTCATCTACCTTTTGCTTAAAGTTATATTGTAAGTCCCATATTGGGTCCCATATTGGAAAAAAGGCAGGACATAAATTAAATAAATCAGAAATAAAATAAATAAACTTTAGTGTCCTTGATTCCTCCTCCCCAAGGTTCCTGTTCTTTAAATCAGATTTGGAGTAGATAGACCTTCAAGGGACACTTTCAAAAAAGAACTGCACTATGTCAGCTCTTCAAACAGAGGACTGTCCTTGATACAAGAAGATAACCATGGTCATTTCCACACTAGCCTGTTATAGTGCTATGATTTTACTTTCAATATCCTATGGAATTCTGGGTTTGCGATTTCAGGAGGGGCCGGCTGGCCCTTCCCAAAACTGCAAACGCTAGGCTTCCACAGAATGTTGAAAGTGGAATCATAGCGCTATTAACAAGCTAGTGTGGAAATGGCCCATGTGTTCACACTAATTGCTTCAGTTACTTGAAAATGTGGTAAAATAACACCTGCTGAATTGAGGGTGGGCATTCCTGATCATTCTACAGAGTGTCCCAGTGGATGTCTGTAGATGATAAGAATGCAATATGTTACAGAAGATAACTGTTGTTGTTGTTTTGTGCCTTCAAGTCATTTCTGACTTATGGTGACTCTATGGTGATCATGAGGTTCTCCTGGCAAGCTTTGTTCAGAGGGGGTTTGCCATTGCTTTACTCTTGGGCTGAGAGAATGTGCCTTGCCCAAGGTCATCCAGTGGGATTTGAACCTTGGTCCTCCAGAGTTCTAGTCCAGCATTCAGGTCACTACACCACTCTGTCTCACAGAGGATAATTCATAGGGATTAATGTTATTAGAGAGAACCAGCATGGTGTCGTGCTTTGAGCACTCTGGAGACAAGGGTTTGAATCCCTGCTCAGCCATGAAAACCCACTAAGTGAGCTTGAGCAAGTCACACTCCCTCAGTCTCAGAAGAAGGCAAAAGCCTTAGGGCTGCCATAAGTCTGAAATAGCAACAACAACAACAACGTTATTAAACCTCTGAATGCCTGAACATACTTATGCCTACCAGAACTAGACAAGCTTCAAGAAAATTCACAATCCAAAGAGACGAAGAAATACATTAAGGCAGCCTTTGCTTCACTTCACAATACAACAGTGTGGTCCCTGCCTCCCTGCCTTGAATGCTAATGCTTCACCTTCTATAACTGAGGCATTTCTGAGACCTTTCAGTAAATGAGGTTGCTTGTGTACATGGGCACCGAGGACAGACTGCTAGCATTTCAATGACATGATTCATCGTTTTTACTCATTCTCAAGACTGTCTCTGCTGGGATGGCATAAAGAGGCCTTTCAGCCCTAAGGAAAACCTCATTCTTCCTTTCAGTCCTGCCTGTCAGAACACTGTAGGCAGCCTTTGTGTTCCCTAAGAGGATTTATTTAATGTAGGGAAAGTTCTCACTGCAAAGAGGTTGTTGCCAGGATATCTAGAGCAGCTGCAGCAAGATGGCAGCTGCTTTTCACTTGGCATAAAGGTAAGCAGGTGATGAGTAAGACCTGTGAGACAAGGGCTATCTAGCAAACACAAAAGCCCAGAGGGGCTGAATGCCCAGTCTTAGATAAGGACAGTATAGACTATTGTACTGGATGAAAACCTAACCTCTAAGATCCGAACAAGAAATAGAACAGACAAGTACAACAGATTAATTGCAATGTAGTTTAGCTTTACTGAATAAGCTAACAAAAACCCACACTTCTCACAACCACTAAGAGAGTGAATGCACTTTTGGAAAGATGTTTTCTAGTCCAATCTCTATTTGCATAAAATTATGCCTTATTTATGATAAAAAATTCACACCCCTCTGATATGGATATAAACTGGGAGTTAAATAACACAAGAACAGAAGAAATTAAGAGACTCAAAAAGAACAGAAACCCTATACTGGCCTCCACTAAAATGTGTCACACAGTCAGAAATGTATTGGCATTCAAGCACACATTTTAAATTATTTCATTCAGCTATGTCATACAGATATACCTCTGTTAACAAAGTAGATGTGTTGCTGGGTGTTACTTCTTTGATATAAAATTTGGTAGCAGAGGCAGAAACAACATGGAAAATATAGGGATAGGTTCCTACATAGGTTCACATGTGTAAAAAAATTTGCACATGTGAAATGAAACAGCTATGTCAAGTAAGCCATGCCTAAGTAAAAACAAAATTTTTTTTTGCTTCTTGAGTCCACTTGAAAGATGATTTTTCTCTTTAACAGCCTCCATTTTTTTATGATTTCCTTTTTGGTGGCCAGACATATCGATCTATGCTTTTTAACATGCTGAGAGTGACTGGTGAGGTAAGCATAGCTGCTCACCACTTTTCCTCTCTTGTCTTGCTGTTGACGCATGCTCAGTAAGGAATTCTGTTGGTAGCTACTGTTTACCTTGTCTTTTGTAGGGAGACACATGGCATCTGCAATAGGATCAGCAAGAGCAGAATCCCATTCTTTCACAGCTGAAGCTTTATTGCAGTCATGCTGCTGTAACCTATTATCAAAAGTCTGTTTCTCCAGCCCTCCTTCATCATCCTCCCAATGCTGATTATTCTAAATAAACTTCTGGAAGACAGAGAACAAGGAGAAAAAAAACAGGACTTGGCAGGCATAAAAAGACTTTGAAAAAAAGAAGCTTTTTTGTCAGAGGCTTTGTTAACTGAGGCATGCCTGTACTGCAAAATAGTATCATTTATATCAGCTATATAATTTGACAAAATCCAACTTTATTTTTAGTGTGTGTAGGAATGTGAGAGTTGGACATATCTACCTTATTTGTATCCATCAAGTTTAATGGAATGGTGGATGATATCTATCTATCTATCTATCTATCTATCTATCTATCTATCTATCTATCTGTTTGTTTACACTGGCTCTAAGGGCTTTTCTACACTTTGAGGTGGAAATGGGGCAGTCCGTTACTCACCAGACTGGCACGTTCCCCCCGATGATCTACAACGGTCCGGAGCAGCGTGCGCCTGCGCTACATACGCTCCGGTGACGAAAATGCAGGCTTCCAATTGGCGGAGGCTCTCCACCAACCGGAGAAGCTCGCCAGCCGGAAGCCCGCCCCCGGAAGATCTGCAGACTCGCACTGGCGCGAGCCTGTAGATCTATACTTTACAGAATGACGGACTGGGGCGTACTGCGCTTTTGAAAGTCCTCTTTCAATCGGTTTTTCAATAGCTCGGGTGACCACCAGTTCTGGGCGTTCTGGAGCGGGCTGAAGTCCGGACAAACGGTAAGTAGTCTGAACTCAGTTCGCCCCCAAATGCGAACGTCCTCATGGGAGGACGCACCGCCCCATTTTAAAAACCAAGTGCGGAAAAGTCCTAAGGTAGTTTTTGTTGTCCCAGATTCCCCAGCTCTCCAGTGCTCCACACCAAGAAGAAATGGAAGGGGGAGGGATAAAATGGCCAGATGCTTCCTGAGAAGTCCTCAGTGGCCACATTGGACATTTTGTTCTGCTGAGCCTGTGCTCTGCTAGTGGTGTACATACACGGAAGGGTAGCATGGCCAATTTTGGTTTTGCCAAACCCTTGTCAGACAGCAGCACTTCACCAGCAGATGGACTACACTCCAGCAGTCATTTCTGGTTGCTCGCAGATTGTTTTTATTTCATGTTTGCTGTTTCAGCGTTCTTTATTCAAACAGTACTATAATTTCCTCCAAATGTCCTGATTTTGCACGGACAGTCCCAATTAATCCTCCATCGTCCAGTTTTATAGCTGTTTTTAAAGTGTTTCAGTTTCTTTCTTCTCCTACCACTGTACTCCTTTATTCTTACCTTACTTCAAATGCTGCAGATTGAATTCTAAGTGAAAAAGCAGTTCACACTAACTAAGTGGGAGGCGAGGAGAGGACGGGTGAATCTTGCTTTTCTCGGTAGACCCAGCCAATATCAAACTGCTTCAGCCCCTCTTAGTCTGAGTGTCTTCCTCATTAATAACTTCAGCACACTCTGGTGTTACTTGGGCACACGTGTCCTGGTTTTCATCTGTGAAATGTTGGAAGGTGTGGTGTGGAAGAGGAAATGTCAATAGGTGTTTGTTTATTTTATTTATTGCTTGTCATGTAATCAGGTACCAGGCAGCACTTGATGAAATTTCCTCTTCTACACAACTAGTGAAGGTACAAGAGCCCTCTCAAGTTTCCACTCTAACAAACCTAGCCCAAAGTTCTGGTGAAGGGGGTAGCAGCTAGAATGAAAAATGCCCACTTCTATTTTAAACTGAAGATCAGTTTCCACTACTTGCTTTCCATGCAGGGTGCTGTGGATGAGCAAATGTTATGCAATAATTAATACTATTTTTATTATAACAATTAAGATGAGCAAGCTATAGTTAAGTCAGCAATGTCAATATAAGATCGGTATGGAAATATATCTGGGCTTTGGCTTCTTGTTGTATGCTGACCTATAAACTATTATTTTTCAGATATTGATGAATGCCTAGAAGGTGGACTTGGCATCTGTGGTCAAAACTGTATAAATACCCCTGGATCTTATATCTGCTCCTGTATTCCAGGCTATACATTGGGCAATGACAAGAGGTCTTGTCATGTAAGCGGTAAGATTCATTTGTTCTGTTTAAAAGGCATTTCTGTATCATAAAGGATGTTCAGATGCAAGCCAGAGACCCCTTCCTCCTGTATGAATCTGTCTGAAATTTGTGTTTATCATTGAGGTGTTATATGTCTCACTTATAGAGAGGTTCTGTTTGAGGCAAGGGCGTGTTAGCCATGACAAGACAGCTGCACTCCAATTCCACTCGCAAGGAGACTGGGGTAGCCTCCTTTATATCAGATTTTAGAAGGCTGGTGAAAACATCTCTGTTCTCTTGAGCTTATAGTAGTTAATTGCATTTAACTTAATAGCTAATGGCAATGATTGTGATTTCATTTTTTTGTATCTTTTTATAATGGTCTTGCTTAGCTTTCTATAGATTTTGTATTTTATCCTTTTTATTTATATATCACTTCAAGTTCTCAGTTAGAGAAACGACAGTTCAGAAACATAGTAACTGAAGCATGGATAGGTATTACGTGGCCCTCCAGAAGTTATACAAGTGCAGCTCCCAGCATTCCTCACCATTGGTTAGGCATGATGGGAATTGCAGTCCAAGAACACCTGGAGGGTCACCTGATTTCCATCTCTGAAATCAAGAAAGGAAAGTCCCCATACACTGAAACAATGTATATATGGAGTATGATCTCATTGGCTGATTACATCACCTTATACAGGACTGCATCAAAACTATGTGGAGGCCTTCACAACTACACAGCATTTCCCTCAAAATGTGTTATTTTAATTGATTTTGTTGTTTTTATTCAAAGGTCTCTTATATTATAAAGTCTTAATCTGGAGGCGGCAGCAGTTTGATTTTGCCTGAGCATACTGGGAAGAGCAAGATCCCACCTTTCCCCCCTCTCTTCCTGTTAACTTGAACTACTTCTGCACTTTGAACTCTTTTGTAGCAACTGAAATAAACTGAGGACAAAAGTGGAATACAGAGGACTAACTCAGATTGCTCCTGCAAAATCAGCAGGAGGGTATGAGATGGCAAGTGACCTGGTATTGCCAGAGCCTTAGTACCTGAGGAGGGCCTTCTACCAGATCTAACTAGCTGCATCCTCTATGTACAACTTTACTTTCCCACCAAGTTACTGTTAAGTTAGCTTTTTGGATCAGGTAGGTGCCATGTATAAGTGGAAATAAGAAGGAAAAAATGCACATAGGTCATCAAGCACACATATGCTTTGCTGCTGCCATGGCCATTAGCCTGGAAGATAATGGAGTGTAAGAAGCTGCATATGTCTGCACCATTCTGGCCAGTTTGTGTACAGATGCTCACACTATGCTCCAGTCTTGCCTGTGGCTGTTAGACTCAGTGGTAACTGTGCTCCACAAAATGAGCTTAAGAGAGTTTCTGGCCAGTGGAGAAGGCTACTATGTTTCTTGCCAGGGAGCTAGCCATACCCAATTCTAAACAGATTTTAAAAGACCTTAGAAAAGTTCCATTTTTAAGTACAATTTCCATAATCCCTCAGCAAGTATGGACACCATTCAATGGAAACAAATCAGTGCCAGAACACCCATGGAGTTTAAAGGAGCTGTATTATAGCCCCATTACTTCCACCATGATTTAAAGAATGGCTTTTTTGGCAACAATTGTGAGAAACTGGTTGTTTAGGATTTCACTTACTGTGATGGGCACTGTGACACCACCTAGAATACTGACATTTTTCACAAATTCCTGCCTTTGTTTATTGCTTGCCTTTGGTATACATGATAGATCCCAATAACAATATCATAGAATCATAGAATCATAGAATAATAGAGTTGGAAGAGACCACAAGGGCTATCTAGTCCAACCCCCTGCTAAGCAGGAACACACATCAAAATACTCCCAACATCCAGCCTCTGTTTAAAAACCTCCAAAGAAGGAGACTCCACCACACTCCAAGGCAGCATATTCCACTGCCAAACAGCTCTGACTGTCATATAAGCTACAGAGACAAAGCACGTCTGGAAAACAATCAAGAAAGGAAAAGACTATATTGGAAGAAATGGAAAAACATACATTCAGACTTGTAGTCAACTTAATCAGTTTACTTCATCCAGACCACAGTTTGTTTGAGAACATAGAGAAATAAAGGTTCTGTCTCCACCTGCACATTCAGAGTGCTCCATTGTGGGTGCTCCATTGTGTTCAATTAATGGAAAGGTACTCAAAGCTCTGCCTTCTGATTCTTGCCAGCAGTCCCAGCTACACCTTTCAGAGTTAAGCAATGATTCTGTAGATTGGCCAGATGTAACGATACGTGATCTGCTGACATGCCAAGTCACTGAAAGAGGCTTGAAGCAAATGAAATGCTCAAAAATGCCAGATGGAGACCTACCAGTCAGTGACTTTCCAGGTGGTACAAAAGCAGGTACTGTTCCTCCAATTATTCTGTGCATTTTTTTGACTGCAGATTATTTGGCACAAGTGCCATGTCTACCTACTCAACTCAGAGAGGATTTAAAGCCTGGAAGCACTTCTCTGACAGTAGGTCCTTGCATTTTCATGAGCTTTCCAGCCATCAGCTGATCAACCACACCAGCTGGAAAGAGATGGAATCTAGTCTTGAAACACTGCCCTCATAACAACAGATATTATCAAATATCCATTGAAACATACATTTAGAAGAGCAGAGATGGTGTCAAATATTGCTATGACTGCTGGATGTAATTTACAACATGGCACCAAATCACACAAACTTTAGGAGATCCTCCAATAGAATGTTCACAGAATATAATGAAATAGGTTTTTATTTTTTATTTTCACAGTATGACTTGCTTTTGGGTGAACAACAGTATGCAAAAGAGGGACTCTGTGTTCTTTCTCTCTTATTACTTACTTACTTACTTAAATAATTTGTAGCCAGACCTACATGAGAAATCTCAGGGTAGTGTATGACATACTCTCCAACATTTCACAGAGGTAAACCGAGGCACGTATGGCCAAGCACCATCAAAGGTTGGTGAAGACAGCAAAGTTATTAAGTTTGTGGAAGAACAACAAACATGGACATGCTGCAACAGTTTGTGGAGTGAACTCTGTGAACTGAAAGTATTATCAGGGGAAATGTTGATTCTTAATTGTGGAAGGTCTTAAATACTTCACAATCTTCATACTAAACAATTGATCTTCTATGGTTGGAATATGCTCAAATGTTTTTTACTGAGATACAATGGGTTTAGTGGGCTGGTGAACCCAATTGTAATGTCCATTCATAAACAATTTCATAACACAAATTAATGTATTCATATGCTACTTTTATTTTTCCATATACTCATGCCTACAGCAAAGTTATGGGACAAGCAATAACTATCAACATTACAAAATTTATTTCATTACTAGAGCCATTGTGATTTTTTCTTGCTGTCTGGATGTGCATTAATCTTTCCAGCAGCAGACTGAAAATGACTTTTCTTGTTGCAGCTATTCAGACCTCTGAAGTCCTGTTAGAGTAGGCTAAGATAGTGAAAAATTCCATGTCTGAACAACTTGGTACAAAATGCATGTAAATGTTTGATCAACGGAGGAAGCAGTGGCGGGGGGATGCAAACAACATCAAGGTCAGATTCATAAGACAAAATCTACTTTGTTGCAGTGAACTTCATTTATCATTTCTGCAAAAACAAGTTAACAGTTTATCAGTATCTCACATTCTGTGAAAGCAGTCAAAAACAGAAGTTGCTTCTCAACAGCAATTCCTGTAACTGAATATTCCAAATGTCACATTGGATGGTCATGAACCAACACAGCCCATTCATTGTACATAAGTAGTGCCAGCCAGCCTACTACTGAAAATATTTACAAGGTAACACAAAAACAAACTAGTTTAATGGGAATCGGGTTGGATTAGGGCTGGTTCTACTGTTAGGCATGGTGAAGCTTCTGCCTCAGATGGCAGATGCTGGAGGAAGGCAGATGGATGCACCCAATTGCTAATCTCTGTAGGAGGGCAGAACTCTGCAGGCCTGCCATATCTTATCCTGTACTCATAAACTAATTGGCAGTGTTCAGGTTGAGTTGCGGACACTGTCACAGCACTAGTGTGGAAATAAAATTTATCTTCCAGTTCAGGCGGCTTCTGAAATGTAGAAAGGGTGAGGATGATGGGAATTGTAGGTCCAACATAGCTGGAGAGTGCCAGGTTGAGGAAGGCTGGAGTACAGGCTCTGGGCCCAACTGGTCTCTGCAGTTATAAGTTCCAACGAGTTCAACTGGAAGTGTGTAGATGTGTGCAGTCTAAAACATGATGACACCTATTACAAATGGAGCTTTGAACTGCAGACGACTCATTTAATTGAGAATAGAATTTGTAAAACCTTAAATTATTTCATTTTTATTTGATGTGTATAACATTTTCGTTACTTGAAGGAAATTGCTATATTTTATACATTTGAGTGAGATATCAGATGTGGAAATTAGAAAGGTATTCAAACTGAAATCCAAACCTCAGCAAGGTGTCCCATGTTGGGAGAAAGGCTGGGCATAAACTAAGCCAAACTGAAATAAAGCAAAATGCAAACAAAATAGTTTAATGCTGAAAAGAGCTCAATCTAAGAAATACTTTAATTTGCGAGTACAGGCATTTTCTCCCACTCTTTCTTATATCCTGTTTAGATCCTACTCCATTCCTCATTTTCAGCCAAGGCAATACTATCTTTAGTATTAATGCAGATGGGACCAATCACAAAAAACTGGTGGCTGATGCTGGTTTATCAGCATTAATAGATTACCATTATGGAGAAGAACATCTCTACTGGGTGGACACAGAAAAAGGTCTTCTCCAGAGAATATACCTGAATGGCTCAGATCAAGAGGTAATGGAACATTTATTTATTCAAGCCATTTAGTACATGATAAATGCTAAGATTTAATGGCAGTTTTGTCATCACCACTTCTTAGCCTATGGTCCTTGGAAGGGTATGCTAGAGGCCATAGAACAGGGTAGATCGGGAGAAGGAGAGAAAGGTCAATGAGTAGAAAAGAAGGCCAACCTCTGCAAGCCTTTTTTGCTGAAAACATGGAAACCTTCAGAGTGCTTTGATTCTTTAATGGTAGTAATGGAAGCAAAGGTGGGGGGGAGGACAAGCTGGAATAAACTGGAAAAAATTTTGGATCTACCATATCCATCTCTCTGGAACAAGCATGAGAAAAATGTCACCAACCCTGGAGCTGATATACTTATTTTTTCCTCCCATAAGGATCAATGGGAGAGAAAACCTGAAAAATGAATGATAGTGCTGTTGAAGGAAGGAGGAGATGCTGCTGTTTATAGTTGTGAAGAAGAGGTGGGGATAGGAAGTGGAAGAGATAGGGGGTGGAATAGATGAGAAGGAAGTAATCTCTTACCCCTGTAGGAATATCTTGTATTTATGTTATTAGAATACTGGTACTCTGGATTTTTTTTTTAGTCAGGTGAGAAGGAAAAAAAATACCCCTACTCTCATATTTATTGTTTCACGAAATTCATTCCAAGATAGTATGGGATGTGGAAAAAATCACTAGATAGTTACAGATGTCCCTAAACTTGGATTCTATGCATGTTGGCCTGCATAAGTCATAATGGAGTACCCAAGTGTGGTATGCCTACTTCCCTCTAATAAAGAGGGAGAAGAACAACTGCTAACTGGCTTTCTTGAAGAAGGAGGAAGTAGAACAGTTTACATCATGAGTTGTCACTTAGAAAAAGTAAAGGGGCAACCAGATGTTGAAGCCCGCCTGGCTTTGTGTCCGTCAACATACTTATTCCTACCTCGTCCACTTGTTACATGTGCTGATCCCTTTTGGTCCCAACACTCTCTATCCTTTGGTGTGAACTTTGCAAGGCTTGGGATTAGGTAGTTCTTCTACCTCTAAGTCTTTCTCACCCTCCCAACTTATGAAAATTTTTTAAAAAATGTACAAAACATTCAACTTGCACTTGTAGGCTACCTACTTCTACAATTAACAGGCTCTCCCTTCTTGTATTACTGAATTCAGTGTTTTTGCATAAAGATGGATCTCTTTCAGGTAATTCTTTAATTTTAACTAAAGTAAATGAGTTATAATATCGTGAGTGGAGTTGATTTTTTTTCTTTTTAGAATAATGACTCCCTCTGCCACTTCCCTTTTTCTTCTGCTACTGCTTTTTTTTTTGATACAGATAATTCGCTGTATAGAAAAAGATATTTCTGGACTTGCAGTAAACTGGATAAACCAAAACATTTATTTAGCTCATTACCAAGAGGCCACCATTGAGGCAATCAACCTGGATGGAAACTACTCTCAAATCCTTGTGAAAGACGAACATCATCCCACAAGTCTTGCTGTTGATCCAAGCAAAAGGTAATTCAGGATTGGCTTTAAGACTTGCAGTAACAATCTTGCAGTGAAAAGACCAGTATACTAAATACAATTTGGTTTAGAGTAGTGTTTCTCATAGTGGTGATCCATCGACCAGTTCCAGTCTGTGGGCCATTGGCTGCTGGTCCATAGAGAGTTTCCAGGGGGGCAAACAGTTGTAGCCCATGGGAACAAACACAATACCAGTCCCTGGGACATTAGGAAAAAAAAGTTGCTGGTCCGCCACCATCAGTCAGTCTTTGAAGCACTGGTTTAGAAAATCCTCTCTGATTTGAAAGATTATGAACAAGGCTGACCCAAGAGACTCTGCTGCCTGAGGTGAAGATCAAGACTCCTACCTTTCCCCTTTTCTTTTTTACCTGACATAAAGAGTGGGAATTATGTTGCCCTCCAGATGTTGTACAGCTGCCACTCTCAGCAACACAGTTTCCAGAGGTGTCAGCATTCAACAACATGTGAAGGGCCACACAATTTCCACCTTTCCTTTAAATTTGGAAACTACAGTTGAAACTAAGATTGAAAACTAATTTTTTTTGTCCAAGTAGGTACTACAAATATAGAGATATAAAAATAAAGAAAAGCATTGAATAAGAGGGCAGTTGGCAGTGAAAATCTCTACTGCTTTATTGCCCTTGAGAGAATTTTCAATAACAGTAATGACATAACTGATTTTATCAACAGGATTCTATTTTGGTCTTCTGAAGGAGCTTTTGGCAGCATCTATAGAGCATTTCTAAATGGAAAGGAGATGTGGAGAGTTCTGAGGAGCACTAGTAAAATCAGAAGCATCTCACTGGATTTTCTTGATCAGAAGATCTTCTGGATTCAGTATGATGATGGGGATGATGAAATTTCACATATCAGAGCCTGTGGCTATGATGGGAGTTCTGTTCATTTGCACAAACAAATCATACGGTAAGTTTATGTGTATAATATGTCCAATTGGCAAGAAAACTGTCCCGATCCAAGTAGGGTCCGTAAGTGTTTGAAGCTGGCCCTCTGTATAGATATCTCTAAGCTATAGTAGAGTAACAGGGATGTAATTCTTCATTAAACTTCTTTTCAAAGACAGCAGTGAGTAATTTCAGCAATTATCTTCCCATTTTGATACAGTCTTTGGAAGCCAGTTTTTGAAGGCTATTCATAATTTAGGACTTATTCCATGCATGGTAGATTTGTGCATGGTAGATTTGGATGGAAACCAGCATCTTATGCATAGAAAACAACATTTTCAGTGCAGTTATACTATTTCCTGTGTAGGAAATGCTGTTTTCTGCACTGAAAATGCTGTTTCTATGCAAATCTACCATGTGCAAATTTTACACAGAATATATCCTCAGTTACAGAATTTTCTGTGTTGAACATAGCATTTTCTCCACAGGAAATAATACTTTAATACAGAAATATTATTTTCCATGCAGAAAATGCTGTCTTCCGTGCAAAACAACCATTTGTGAATTTTGTGCAGAATAAGTCCTGAATTGTGAAGATTCTCATCAGTTCAGGATTCTTGTCTTCAAGATTTCTCAACAGTTGAAAAACAGGGTTTTAAGCCATTTTTCTTTCCATCCCTGCTTCCATATTATTAGGGTGGTTAATCTATTCTGTAATCCCAAAAACCTTAACCTGAATTTTAAAGTTTAGATTAATGCAGATTTACCACTGTAGTCAATGGAGGTTCATTCCCCTGTTAGTCAGGAAGCAGCTGACTGACATTCCCATCCTCTTCCATGAGTGATCTCCATTGCAACAGGCAGAAGTGGGGTTCCAATTACAATTTCCCCTTGTGATTGGGATTGCCATGTGAGGAAGGTAATGGGAATGTCAGTAGCTGATTCATGAATAATAAGGGAACAGACTCCCATTGATTGCAGCAGCTGCTTCTTGTTCAGTGGAAGTTGGAGACTTTTACTATCCTTACATGTCCCCTCATCTAGGGACTATTTAGAGATAGTGAATACGACACATTTAGGAATGTGTAACTCCAGCTTATACATTTGTAACTTCCCAACAAGAATCTGGCCACAGTTAATGAAAGCTCCAGACCCAGTATCCCACACCTTGCATGCAGAGGATTGGAATAATTTGTTTAACTAATATACGTGTTCAAAAAAGTAGTGCTTGGACAATAGTGCAGATCATCTGATCAGAATGAGTTGTAGAACTTTAGAAGACTGTGTGCCTTTTGGTTGGCCTAATGAAGGTCTCATCAAAATGTGTGCTTTGGATTTTTCTTTATGATCAACACAACAGCATGGATATCTGAAGGACCATATTTCTTTTTATGATGCTGTCTGAGCTTTAAGATCTTCAGGGAAGGCCCTTGTTTCAGTACCATAACCCACCCAAGTCACATATGCTGCAAACAAGGGGGAGGGTCTTCATGGTGGTTGCTCCCAGACATTGAAACTCCCTCCTACAGGGAGGCTGGGGTGGCTCCCTCCTTGCTATTCTTCTGCTGGCAAGAGAGTTTTCTATTCCAACAGGCTTTTAAGAATTGGCTGCAACAGGCCTTTAAATCATGTGCTATCTGATTGATTTTTATTTTCCCTTTTAAATAGACTCTAAAATGGTTTAAATTCTATAGAATCTTTGATTGCATTATAATTTAACTTTTTAAAGTAATTTTTTCTTATTTTTCATGTTTTTTAAATCTCCATTTATTTTTACTATTTTGCAAACAGCTTTGAGCTGCAATATTGGGGAAAAGCCATGATGTAAATAAATAATAGTAATAGGTATAGTAATATTCTGCTTTTTTGGACCTGGAGAAAGTTAGTTGAATTTGAATTGCACTGAACAAGCAACAAGAAATGTTATTTGCGCAACTCAAGGATGGGTTTTGTGTGGACTTTCAGCATTCCTCACTATTGTTCACACCAGCTAGGGCTTTTGGGAGTTACACTTGCAAGAATCCCATTCCTACCCTGATGTAACTTCAGTTCCATTGATTTCATCTGAATGTTCATATAACCCTGGATTGTAGCTGATCTTGTTGGATTGTTGATGAGCCTTCTTTTTTACTAGACCATGAAACTCAATGAAGGATGCTGCCATTTGTTTTATTTCTCCACAGAAACCAAGTCTATGACATATTTCTCTTTGCTGACCATATATATTATTCTGACTCAACTGGTACTATCCGGAGGGTCAATAAATACACAGGAAAAGATGTAGTTGCAATTAACCTACAGCCAACAGTTTCCCAGCCTGCAGAGATACTGGTTGTACATCCATTAAAACAGGCCAGCATAAGGATGGATTCTAAAACACCTGGTAATTCTTAATGCAATGCCACTGATCATTCATCTTTCTAAAAGTTTAAACTCCATATATTTTGCATAATTTTTCAGTTTAGCCATCTCAGATTCTCCTGTACCAGTCTGTTCTGCTCCTTCTAATTTCTGATGACATTTTTCAGTGAATCTTTTCAAATACCTTTACAAAGCTGAAGCTGAATTTTCTGATTTATTATATCTCTTGACATTTTTTCCAGTCATTCTCTTTATGAAATTTATTAGCTCAGTATGCTCACCAGGTAGATCTGAAGTATGCACTATCAATCTCACATTGACAGCATCTACTTTCTCCGTATTCTTCTTGTGAATGGAACAGTTTCAAATACTCAACTTCTGGTGGAATGGCAAATTCTAGACAATTTGGCTGGGTGGATGGTTATCAGGAGTAGGAATAGATTTCCCACTATTCACTGCAGCCTCCTTGTGCTTTTGGCTTCCAATTGGTTTTGGAAGGCTAGGAAAACCTCTGAGCCTGTTTTCTGAATGATATGGAGGACTACAGTGCCACAAAAAGATAATTTAATGGCAATTATCTATGGAACATAGGATTTAGCTCTTGTTCTGGTGTTCAAAGCCACGAGCACCCTCATTTCACCTCACACAATCCTTCAGAGTATTATTTGTGTTCTGCTTTTCAATAACATGAGAGAAGTGAGTACACTCTTTCCCCATATGAACATTCACTGGATCTTATTCTCAGGTATGCACGTCTGGCCAAGATTGTCACTTTCATTGTTCTTTGAACATATTCCAGAATAATCAACCACTGAAAAGTAATGTCTAGAAATAGCTTAGTACATTTGATTATGTCAAGATATGTGATTTTTCTCCCAAATCTTTCCCTTTTTAAACCATCAGTAACATTCAGTTCCTTATATATAAAAAGATATGCTATTGAGGATCAATCCAGGCTTAATTGCACCATGATCCTTCTATTTCATATTTTTTCCCTTTTCATTTCATATTTGATTCCTTTTACCCCCAGGCAATTTATTTAAATATTTAAGTAATATTTTTATTTCCCCCCCTCAGTTTCCCACAATTTACATCCAAAACAGCTTATGTAAAATGAGTTCTTGGAATGTGACTTTTAAAATGAAATGAGTATAATGACATGAAAGCCATCCACAGTTAAGCAGTGGTAGGATGATTCTCTCAAAACCAGAGCATCATGGTCCTACTTCTCAGTTACAGGGGTGGGTGGGACAGGTTTCAGCATCTCCTTATATACATTCCTTTTGAAAATAACTTCCCAAACACTGCACAAAACACGAAGGCCCTTTTTGCACAGCATTTTCCATGTGAAAGAGGGCCTGGAGAGTTGCATGATTGTGAGGAGCGATCCACACGATGCACTCACAATCGTGTGATGCTCCAGGGGCCAGCAGGTGCTGATCACACACCTTTTCATTTTTGGCTAGAAGCCGAAAATGGTGCTCAATCGTGCATTGCTCCTGGGCCCTGTGCGCACTTACTTGGCGTGCAGAGCCTCCAGAGCCACACCGGTTGCGCTTCCTGCCCCAGCACAACCTGGGAAACTCCCAGGCTACGCTGCAGAAGGAAGAGGTGGGGCTCTCATGTGAGCAGGCAGCTCGTGTGGAGCTGAAGGACCCCGAACGCAAGAGCCTCTCGCCAGAGGCTGCTTGTGCGATTCCCGCACCCCAGTGCTAGAAGATGGTAAGGTGCAGAAAGGGCCCGAGAAAACTGCCTCAAAGTGGTAAGATGTAAGAGCACAGTTAAAACATTGATAGTTAAAACAGCAGTGAGGAAGAAAATTGGAATACCATCAAAGACATGTGGCTTGAAGAATGTGTGTTCTTTTAAAACATGGCCTTCACTTTGCCACCCCATTTTTTTTTTTTGAAAAAACACACCTTTAAAGATTCAGTTAGAAGTTGTGGTGAGCGGTTTGGTAAGCAGTCTGCTTCCAATAAATTGTAACCTCCTGTCTGTCAGATGACAGCTGATTTTGGTATTACTCCATGCTGCCAAGGATTTTTTTTAAATCTCACACATGCAGCAGCATGTGTGTGTAATCCTTGACTATTACCTATTTAAAAGCATTTTTTAAAATCATAATTATACTGAAAAGCTCAGTGTTTCTTCCATATATAGATGCCCATTTCTCTGTGCACACTCCACTCTGTTTTGGCCTCTAATGCATTGATATTACACAACCTTTATAAACAGCTAAAATATACTAAGCCTGACACCCCTATGCCTGTAGTATCATTGCTCTATCTTCAGCTGGAAATATGTACTTCTAACAGCTTGACCTTGGAAATGAAGCCCTGCTAATGAGTCCTGTGGGGTCAGAGACACATGTAGGCAGGTGCTGAGATGCTAATTCATTGCTGATAGAGGAAGCTAAGAAATTAGCTGACCTAAACTTGTAAATCATTGCCTAACTTCACCCCAGTTGGTGCTCTAGGAGAGGAGAGAATTTAGTGTGCATGGCAGTGTGGTTTACTGAACAATCAGCACTGAAAACAATATGATTCATAATAAAAGCTGGCAGCAGAATGGCAAGAAGCTTTCAGGGAAAGTGTTCCTCAACCTGAGGGTACTATTTGATTGTACTTTGTTGTTGTTGTTGTTGTTATGTGCCTTCAAGTCATTTCTGGCAACTCTAAGGCAAACCTGAGAGCCAGCATGCTGTAGTGGTTTGAGCACTGGACTATGACCCTGGAGACCAGGGTTTGATTCCTGCTCATATGCTCTCAGCCCCAGGTTTGTCATAGAGTTGCCATAAGTCAGAAATGACCTGAAGACACACAACAACAAGGCAAACCTATCATTAAGTTTTCATGCAAAGATTTGTTCAGAGCAGGTTTGCTCTTACCTTCCTCTGAGGCTGTGACTTGTCCAAGGTCTCCCAGTGGGTCTCCATGGCTGAGGTGGGATTTGACCTCTGATCTCCCAGAGTCTTTTTGTTCAATACTCAAACCATTACACCACACTGGCATTTACATTTGCTGTTCTTAAATAGTAATTCTTATTGACTCACACCCAGATTTCCTCATCTTTCCCTCTTCTGCCACATAAAGCTGTGACAATGAGGGATCATTTTCACTTTTTTCCCTTCACCATTAATTAGCTTTTAAAATATGTGATTCATAGACTCCTTTCATTTTCCTGCTGCACAGCTAGACTGAGGCACAGGAATATGAAGTTCTTGCAATATAGGTCTCCCCGCCCCTCTTTCTCAGAAATGGGTTCTTATTAAACATTGAGGGGGTGGAAAGGAGCTTAAGTTGCCCAATTCAGATGAACTCTTTGGACTTTGCATGTGCATTACTTAGCTTATCCAGCCCAAGAACCTGGATTGAGGGAAGGCTAATTAGCCTAAAGTACAAATGAGATTTATAAGGGGATCTTGCAACAAGGGAAACCTGGGAATGAAATCATGTAAGCTTTAATTAGATACCCTGTAGAGGCCAAGTCAATGTAGGTGCCAGAGGTTAAAGATGCACAATCTAACATTGTTTTAAAAAGGAAATTAGAGGTGACATGATTTCCACCTACAATGCAGAAACTGTTTCACTGCTTGAAAAGGTCAAATTTGGGTTATTAGTT
The DNA here is from genome assembly GCA_948474755.1 of Ctenosaura bakeri. Lineage (NCBI taxonomy): Eukaryota > Metazoa > Chordata > Lepidosauria > Squamata > Iguanidae > Ctenosaura > Ctenosaura bakeri. The sequence continues at coordinate 145,015 of CAOLHI010003313.1, forward strand.
ACATGCTCTTTTCTTTCCACTGGATTAGTTCTATGTTTGCATTGGGTCAAACCAGGATGCCTCCCACTGTTTTACCTGCCATCTCCTCTGAATGCTCTCTTAGCTTTGCCCAGATTGTTTTACGACAACGCAAAGCATGACATGGTTGGAGAACCAATGTAATATACTTTTGCAATGTTGGTATATAAATTGCTCAACTCTGTGATGTAATCAGTAGTGTTGTGGTAATTTCTGAAGTGCAGGCTCAGCATAATAAATGCTACAGACAAGCAGAGTCCAAATATGCAGGCAGCTATGTGATAAAAGGAAACTTGTAGCTGGGTAGGAACTGTTGTATCACATACCTGGTCATTGTACAATGGAAATTACCCTGAGAAGTTCTCAGTAGTGGTATAGTGGTAGCTTCTGAAGCACAGACACTCATTTTGGCAGTCCACGCAGCATCCTTCCAAAGAAAAGTGTAAAAACGCAACTATGTGTATTGACCCATATTAACAAAGTAATTCTAGCAATATTCATCTTCACTGGGAATGGCTCTTTTATAAATCTAATGGATCTTAATTGCTTATTCAAGACTGAAGACCCCAAGAAAAAAAAGCAGTCGAGACTGTTCTCTTCCGACAGGCCTTCCCAGACTAGTACTCCACCGCCTCCCACCAACTGTCTTGCTGTTCTTTTAATAGATTGTGGTTAATTGTTAATTGTTGTGTGTTTTAAGGGGTTGGTTTTAGATGGGTTGGTGGGTGGGAAGGATTGGGTATTTTTTAAAATGTTTTTTAATGTAATTAATGTATTATTGTTGTTCGCCACCTCGATCCATGGGGAGAGGCGGGATAGAAATAAATTTTGTTATTATTATTATTAAGATATTTTGAAGAACAAGAGAATGTTCACAACAATATAATGCTGTTGAGAATGAATTTTCTCCCCTCTGCCATCAACAAATGTGAAGAGTGCAAAGGCCCCTCCCTAACCTGCAAACCCCAGGATTCCATAGGATGTTGAAAGTGGAATAATCACACTATAACAGGCTACTGCAGAAATGGCCCTGTCATCAACAATCTTGCTAATATCTTCCAAACTCAGGGCCATATTTGCCTTGAGTATATCCACCTGCAATATGGTGTTCCTCTTTTCCTACTGCTTTCCACTTTATCATCTTTTCTAAAGAGTCCTATTGTTTCATGGGATGTCTGAAGCATGATACCTTCTGTTTAGTCATTTGGGATTCTAGGGGGAGTTTAGACTGGGTCTGCTCTTGAACACATCTATTTGTCTTGTTGGCAGTCCATGGTTTCTTTAGTTCTGTCTTCCAGCCTCACAATTCAAATGAGTTGATTCTTTTGCTGTCAGCTTTCTTCACCATCCAGCTTTCACAACCAATATGTAGAAATTAGAAATACTATGGCACAGACAATCCAGATATTTAATGACATCTTTATGCTTGAGGATCTAGTTCCATTACAGTGGCCCTTCCAATTTCTTTATTACAGTCTCCATTTTGATTTATGACTGAGGGAAGGTATGGAAAATGACTGTTTTGATATGGTCATCATCCACTCATGATTTACATCAGTTTAATCATCTGTTGGCATTATTTTTATTTGTTTTAATGTTCAGTTCTAACCCTGATTTAGCACCGTCTTCCTTGACTTTTCTCAACAGTCATTCCTAGTCTGCTATTTTCTGCTAGTAATATGGTGTCCTCTATATAACATGAATTACTGATGTTCCTTTTCTCAATTTTTATGCCTCCTTCCTCAAGTGCCAGTCTTACTTTCTGTATGATATGTTCTTCATATAAATTAAACAGATAGAGTAATAAAATGCAGTCTTGTCTCACCCTCTTGTCATTGGGAAAACATTCTATTTCTTCATTTTTATGTCCTGACAGTGGCCTCTTGTCCAGAGTAGAGCTCATGCAGTGGGACAATCAAATGCTGTGAGGCACACATTTTTTTTAGACATAACCATAATTTCTCATGATCTACACAATGAAGACTTCATATAATCAGTAAAGTACAAGCTGATTTTCTTTTGAAATTATTTGCTATGCTTCATGAGCTAACATATATTTGCCATATGGTCCCTAATACTTCTTCCTTTTTGGAATCCAGCTTGGACATCTGGCATTTCTTATTCCATGTGTACTTAAAGTCTTCATTGTAAAATCTTGAGTATCATTTTGCTTGCATGGGAGATTAATTCAATGGTCTAATTATTACTACAGTCTCTGGTATACCCTTTCTCAGAGATTGGAATGTAAATAGAGTGTTTCCAATCTATGAGCCGTTGTTTTGTGTTTCATATTTATTGGCAGATTTTCCTTTCTTTTCTTTTTTCTTATCTTTAGAATGGATGGATTCTGTCTGTTTCTTGAAACAGCTTTATTGGCATGCTATCTGTTCCTGGTGTTTTATTTCTTTTGAGTGAACATGAGAGCACTTTCCTTCAGCCATATACTATATATTAAGTCATATACTGTATAGAATTAATGTTTACAAAAACATATAGCTAGTGCATTGCTATTTACAAATGTGTATTTGTAAATTACTGCTATACATTATTGTTATGGCCAAGATCCTATACACTTACAGCACAGAATAAATATATACCATCATAGCTATACTGGATCCCAAAGCTGTGCAAGTCAATGATGCATGAGATCAGCTCATCCATTTTACAACAATGCATAGGATTAGCTCCTCACCCAACAAGTCAAAAGTGTGTGTGAGAGTTTTGTGTGTGTACTTGCAAAAGGATTGTTTACATAAAGGATTGTACTTATCCAGCTTCTGAGAATGCACAGCTGCTTGCACAGCTATTCTTATGCTAGCCTACTACCCCAACAGGATTCCTGCCTTTATGTCTACGTGTTGTGTCTATACATAAATACATCTACATGGATTTATAAAGCAGGAATGGGTAACCTGTAACCCAAGTGATGCATTACAAAATATTTTTGCAATGTGGACTCTGTTGTGGTAATTGAAGGAAGCCAGGGACGAAGGGGAAAGTGGGAGGAGAGAGAGCAACTGGGACATTTTAAAAGCAGTGGGATGATAAAATATTTATCTGAATTGTCCCTGACAAATTGGGACAATTGAAGCTTGTGGAATCAGGAGAAATGGTTGTGGGGGGAGTGGAACTGCTGCCTGAGGAAATTGTCTTATTTTATCTAATGATAGGGCTGGTCCTGACCCTAGACTGCTAGTAGATGAAAACTGTTTGCAGTTTTCTCTGTTTGTCTAGCATGCTGGACTGGAGTGAACTGTTCCACTTCCACTTCCATTGGGCTTGGGTGATATTTTTTGTTGATTGTGCTGCAGAGACAATATAGAAAACATTATTGGTTTGAGCAGTGGACTACATCTGTGGACACCAGGCTTTGAATACACCCTCAGCAAGTCACACACTCTCAGCTCAAGGTTTGCAAAGGCAAACCCACTCTGAACAAATCTTGCCAAGAAAATTGCATGATGGTTTTGCCTTAGAGTGCCATAAATTAGAAACAACTTGAAGACACATAGCACCAGCAACTACTGCCTCAAACTGTGTGTAATTGTTCCTAATCATACTGCAAAATGGCCATAAGTGGACTGAACTTAATTAGGTTTGCCACAAAGCTTGACTGTGGCTGAAAAAAATGCACCAAGGCACACCAGAATGCATTAGTGCATGAATACTTATAAAGAAGTAGATTTAGAACTGCATTATGTGTGCTTAAATGAGAGCTGAGCACATTTTGAGTTACTTTTTAACCTAAAGTAATCCTCTTTTCCAGTTGAGAGGCCTTGTCTTTTAAACAGAAGAAACTGCAAGACAAGCATCTGTAAGCAAGATTCCAAGACCAGTCAGTGCAAATGTATGAGTGGATTTACTTTAAGTAAAAACAGGGAATCTTGTAAAGGTAATGAAAGAGAACTTCTTTTTAAATAATTACATTCTATTGGAGAATAATGTATGTTTGTTGAATGCATGTTTGTATTCCATACTGAGAGAATGGTTGGATATACATAAAACAAAATACAAATAATTCCTCCTCACTGTCTAAAGAAAGCATAAACCAAATGCACAGATGTATAAAAATAAATGTTAAAAATCACAAAAAGAGTTTTGTGGTACCTTAATGATAAATTCTTATCATGGCACATGTTTGTATGGATTACAGCAGGCTGTAGTCCATTTAAGCATATATGGACCAGGGACAAATTACTTTGTTTTACTACAACTTCCAGAATTCGTCAAGCAGCACAACTGGAAGGACATCCTAGCTGGTGAAATCTGGAGCTTGTAGACCAAGAAAGAAAATAGTTTTCCAAGTGAAGAGTTGCCACACTAAAATGTGTTAGTCTTTAAGGTCTCAGCTTTGCTCAGATCTTGCAGATTCAAGGATCTGCCTTCCTTGATTGAGTCTATCCATCTGTAAAGCAGTCCTCCTGTTCGTTTACTGCCTTCTACCTTTCCAAGCATTATTGTCTTTTCTAGTGAGTCATGTCTTACCATGATATGGCCAAAGTACAACCACCTCACTTTAGTTATCTTTGCTTCTCCAGAGAGTATGAGGAATTTGCTCTAGGACCCATTTATTTGTCTTTTTAGCAGTCTAAGCCATCTGTAGTATCTGTAGAACTCTTCTCCAGCACCACATTTTGAATGAGTTGATTTTAACTGTAGGTAAATAAATAAGTATGCTCTTATTTATCTTCTGATTTTTGTTTTTATGTTGCAGGATGTCTCTGTAGTTGTTGGGGAAATTGAAAAAATATTTGAATATTGAGAGTCTTTGGTAATGAGACTCTCAATCAGCAGAGTATTTTAGTAATTGCACAAAAACAGAAGTTGAACAGATCACCAGTCCCACTTCTGTATCTCCACCCCAAACACACTTAATCTAGCTCAAAATAAACACAAAAACAGTTTGGTTAAAAAAAGAAAAGAGTTTACTCACAAAATCTTGTACATAGTCTATACAGGTTCAATTCTTGAAGAAGGTAGGAAGAAAATTAAGCACTCACATGCTTGCTGAAAATAATCCTTGTTAGGAAATCTCAGAGCATGCTTTCAGGACAAAAGGCGAAGGCAAAAAGGGGGAGTACCGGTAAATGGCAAGAGAACCTTTTAAAAACAAAGAATGCGTACGTGCTTGAGGAAGAGGTGTTAACCAACAAACAGGAAGTTCTCTCTAGGCTATCTCTCTATGCTTACAATAGACATGCAAACAAACTAGCCAGTTAATTAGGCATGCAAAGGTTGCCACTCCCAACAGTAGTAGCCAATAACATAGCTCTTTTCTCTTAATGAGGACTCCCAAACATGATTATATTATAATGAAGTAATTGCTGATACTATTTTTTTTTCTGGTGGTTTTCTTTTTGTCAAGAATATTAAATATATCGAAACTGTTTTTTCCCCTTCTATCAGATGTCAACGAATGTGCATTATGGAACCATGGTTGTACTTTAGGCTGTGTCAATATCCCAGGATCCTATTATTGTACATGTCCAAGAAATTTTGTTCTACTATCCGATAGGAAAACTTGCTATGGTAGGTAACAGTCTGATGAAAATACTTTGTTTCTGCTTCTTAACATCCTCTTCTATATACACAGAAGTTGTCTTGCATTAACTAACTCCGTTGATCACTTTCTCAATAAATTTCTTAAGAATATTATTTAGATGGAAGAGTTTACTATGTACATCAGAACAGGGATGTGTAAGGACTCAACCTTCCAAAAAAACCTGGGATGAGAGGGCTGAGATCCTTTGAAATGGTCAAGCAAAACTGGAGCACCATCACTCCTATGTAGTTGAAATCATTCAGGAGTTATCAATCAGAACGTACTAAATATATATATTTTGTCCTCTGTTGCTTTCATGGTACTCAGATTGTTAGCAGCTTCAGTGGTATGACGATGATGATGGCAATGACATTTTAGTACAACATATTCTGTGTTTTCATTGTTTTGCAAAAACCTACCTGCAAGTAGTCAAAATTAATAATAACTTCCTTAGCCAGTATTGAGCCCCTTCCACTTTAATAATAGTTCTGGGGTCCCTGGAGGTTGCTGCCTTTTTGAGCTGCTGAACTTCTATTAATATGGTGTAGTTCATTAGGTAATAAGGTTGGCTCAGAAGCCTATTCTGAATATTGAGTTAGAATATGTAACAGAATTCTCCACCCCCCCCCACATTTCACAGATTCAGGGGACCTTTGTTGATTTATCTCTTCAGTTTTGTAGTTGCTGTGCACTTTAAAGTTGATTCTGACTTACGGGGGACACTAAGGTGAACCCACCACAGCATATTCTTGGCAAGGTTTGTTCAAAGGGGGTTTGCTATTGCCTTCCTCTGAGGTTGTGAGAGTGTGACTTGCCCAAGGTCACCCAGTGGGTTTCCATGACCAAGAGAGGATTCGAACCCTTGTCTCCAGAGTTGCAGCCCAGTGTTCAGACCACTACACCACAAATTGTAGCCTTTCCTCCTTGTAAGAGGGAAGTTCAGTTGAATTCTGTCAAACCTATTTCTGGCTGTGCAGTTTTTATTTGGGCTGATATTAAGCAAGAAATATAGTAGTCTGAATCCATATCAGGGCCCTGTGGGCTTACCTGTAAATAAGTAAAAACTTTAATGCAGGTGCATGGGACTAAAAGTTCATCAAGTTACAGACCTCTAGCTACAGTGCAATTTGCTATTAAAAGAGTGCGTTTGGCTATAAGCTGGAACTCATCAGTGGTTTTGCTCTTCCTGGCAATGTACAATGCAAACATGAAACGAATGAACTGGACATGAAGCATAGAACAAAAAGGGAGCTATTTCATTTGTTTCACCAGTTCTGTTGATTCTCCTTTGTGGGCTGTGAAACAGGTTTTAGTGTTATTATAAAGTTTAGATTTCAGTCCTTTAAACATCTATTAGAGAATAAATTCTACTACTTCTGAGTGAGGGGTTGCATAATCAAGGCTGTTGATTTAGGTGAAGAATATTCCCTTACTGTTGTTGTATATTGGTAAACCCAACACTTTTCATGGATTCCAGGAAACAGCTGTGGGCAACCCCAGATTTGTTCCAGTCTTATTGTCCATTTCAGCAGCTGTCTCCATATGCCAATTTGGTACTGGAAGGAAAGAAACAGCAGAAGAGCATACCATATAATATAGAAAGAACAAATCCTGAAAAAGTTATGTAGTTCAAAATTTTTCCCAAACTTTAAGCAGGAGAGTACGCATATTTCTCCTACCTGACTGCTGAATATCTCCTACCTGACTGCTGAAAAGAAATGGGCAAATACAGTTTTGGTTATATTGGCCCCATGGGATAAGAAGTGACTAATGGCCAATGACCAGGAATGTTGGGACTTATAACCCAGAAGATCTGCAGGACACTAGGTTGCTGAAGGGTGTTCTAAGCTAGTGTTACTTAAATTTGTGGTCAATAGAGTTGTGATAATTCATGAGCCAGCAGCTGCCAGTCCCTTAGAGAGTTTCCAAGGGGAAAAGAAAGAAGCAACTGTAGTGTACAGGAATAAGTGTAGTGCCAGTCTCTGGCACACTACCAAAATATTTGCTGGTCTCCCACATCAGATAGCTTAAGAAGCATTGTTCTTAACTATTCATATCTTTTCACCACACTGTGAGTTTTATTTTTACCGTATAGGAGGAAATGAATTCAGGCTTCTCCTGCTTATCTGACAGGCTAGGGACTCAAGTACAGTCAGAAAACAGAACTGGTTGAAAAGCAGAACCCATCTACTATACTGTAAGGAGCATGAAGGACTTATGGAGAATCACTTGGAACTGATCACACATATGTTATTTCCAAAATCTCTCAGCTGGTTTAGTGCCTTTCCTTCCCTAAGCTCACTTTGCAAATAGTGTGTGCATATGAGCAGTGCTAAGCAAGCCTCCATAGGCAAGAAGAACTGATGAAAGAGCAGAACCCCCATCAAATTAGTAGAACTTGTCTTTAACTTTGAAGCATCAAAAGAGTGAGTTATCAGATAATGGGCCATCAAAAATGAGGGTTTCCTGTATGGAACTATGTCAAACAATGAGTAGATTGCATCAGGGGTGTGTTTGAGGAATCCATAGCATTCGTGCATTCAGTAAGCATCATAAAGCAGGATGGCTGCAAAATCCCTCAGTTAGATCTATCGTTTGGATTATAGCACAGTTCTGTTTCTACTTTTACTATCATCATCACTGATTTTCAAAGTACTGTTAAAAAAAGAAAAACATGTTTGAGTAGAGATCATTGTACCAAAACCTACATGGTCATTATTGAGAGAAAAACTTCTCTGAGTTGTTTGCATTGGCACAGAAGCAAATGCAGACACAACAGTTTGCACAAGCACATCTTCACACAGAGTGAAAATCTATGGCCTCTGTTTTTGGATTTCTTGTTTCTGCTATTGAATTCCCTACACAGCCTTTTCTTTCTTTTAAATTTACTATAGAACTAATTCCCTGTACAAGCAATTACATTCAGTGCAGTCATGGTTGTGGCCAGACACCTGAGGGTCCTGTATGTTTTTGTCCTGAGGGATCAATTCTCCAAGCAGATGGAAGAACATGTTCAGGTGAGTAAAATTTTTTGTGTTGTCTCTGAAAATGTTGCTACTGAAGTCTCTTTAAAATCAATGGGGCTTGTAGTTTTTGTTGCGTGCCTTCAAGTTGTTTCTGACTTATGGCAACCCTAAGATGAACTTATCATAGGGTTTTCTTAGGCTGAGAGTGTGTGATCCACCCAAGGTCTTCCAGTGGCTGAGCAGGGAATTGAACCTTGGTCTCCACAGTAGTAGTTCAATGCTCAAATTACTACTCCATGCTGGTTCTTTCAATGGGGCTTACTTCTCTGTAAATACTTACATGGTTGTACATAAATCTTGATCCACCGAATTGCTATAATTACGATTAATATACCACCTTTTCTAAAAAGCTCAAAGTGCTCTCCCACTTTCACTTTTGTCATCACACAACCTGATGAGGTTGATTAGGCTGAGAAATAGTGTTCATAGTTCATAGGTCAATAGTCACAGTCCAGTTTAGGAAGGGGCACTTAGAATTCTTAGCCAGAGAGTTTTAGTGCCTCACAAACCACCCCATAGAGTTCCACAGGATGTTGTCATAGAAGTTAAAGTAGAATATAGCATTCTTATTGTGTAGTATGAAAGAACTCTAGGCTGAAGCTCCCAGGACCCTCTTGGAGACTTCATGGACTTCAAAAAGGCTAAACAAATTTGAAAACAACATAAAGACACAACACAGAAGAGGCCGGAAGTCTACATGTGGTTCTGAAAAAAACCACAGGCTATTTTGTGGGTGTTAAACAGAAAAAGGGAATGTGTAATTGACATAAAAGGTGATCAAAATACATGATTACACAACAATGCAAAAGACCTTTGCATACTACACAGTTGTAATACTATGATTCCACTTTAATTGCCGTTGCTGCATCCTATGGAATCCAGGGATTTGTGGTTTGGTGAGGCAATAGTGCTTTCTGGCACAGGATTCTAAGTGCCTCTCCCTAAGCTGCAAATTTCCAAGATTTCATTGGATGGAACCATGACACTTAAAATGGATCCATAGCACTATAATTGTATAGTGTGAAAAGGCACCGAGAGGCTTCCAGGAGAGCTAATTTGCCCTCCTTTTTTTTTTTTTTTGTTGAGAAGAAGGGACTCTAAGACAGTCTGGTCAGGGGATAGGAGGTCAGAAAAACAGCTTTGGAGGTGGGTGGCATACATCTCCAAGATTGTGTTTTGCCCACTCCAGTGTATGTCCTGAATAGGGAGTAGGTTTTGGTTTCCTGTTCTCACAGTCCTTAACCATTAGAGGTTCAATTAAGTAAAGAAATTTGTTTAACCCTCAACTTAGGGATAATAGGTTTAAATAAGAATGAAAGTTATGTAACAAAACAAATTTTAAAAGCTGCTCATGCAGCTTTAGTTTTATTTGCTGAATGAGTTTTATTTGTTAAAATAAAACTATATAAAACTATATAAAAGAAGCTATATTATTTGACTTTCTTAGGGAAAGAAGGTTAAAGTATAGCGGACATTATAGTACATAATCATGGAGTGATAACTGGAAAGTGGTGATTGAAAAAGTAAAAGAAAAATCGGGGTATGAAGATGTGATAAATTTGATTAAGGTTATATGTCATATCTCTGAAAAAACATTTTGATACAAATGAAGTCTAGATCCTCTGTCAGGCATTGGGAGTGGGACAGGTTGGATAGGTTGAAAAAGCAATTGTTGTTATTTTTCCCCCCTTGTAGTAACATTGTAATATAGTATATATTAATACTAAGCATGTGACTCATAAAAAAATGAAAAAACAAACAAACCCCAATTTCCTACCATTAGCTATGTTTGATGGGGCTAATGGGAGCTATAAACAAAACAACAGGTATGCTATATGCAAATACTCTTTGGAATATGTAGAGAAAGTCTGCTTTATCTTGGATAAATACCCTGACTGAAGTTGACTTGAACAATACTTAGCTGCTAAAAGGAATTTTATTATTGGTAAGTGCCTTTGGGTTGATTCTAGGATATGGTGATCCTATCCTAAGGTTTTCTTGGCAATATTCATTCAGAGTGAGAGGGTGTAACTTAGCCGATGAAACCAGATGGGTTTCTATGACTGAGCAGGAATTCAAAATCTAGTCTACTGGCATCCTCCAGTGCTCCAACCACTATACCACACTGGATCTCCACTAAAAGGAATAAGAAGCACTTAAACAAGAAGAAGATCTAACTCTAAGCAAGTATGATAGATTTTTTATTGGTTGTTATTTGCTGTCAAATCACTTTCAACTTATGGTGATCCTCTGAGTGAGAGATCTCCAAGAGCCCCTGGACATCAACTGCTCTGTTCAAGTCTTGCAAACTCATGACTGTGGCTTCCTTGATTGAATCAATCCGTCTGTAGTGCAGTTTTCGTCTGTTCCTACTGCCTTCCATGTTATGTGCATGTGTCTTCAAGTTGTCTATTGATTTATGACAACCCCATGAATTTCATAGGGTTTTCTTAGGCAACAAATACTCAGAAGTGGTTTTGCCAGTTTCTTCCTCTGAAATACAGCCCACAGCACCTGGTAATCATTGGCAGTCTCCCATCCAAGTACTAACCAGGGCTGACCCTCCTTAGCTTCCAAGATGAGATGAGATCTGGTGCCTGTAGGGTATTTACCAGGCACTATGGTCTTTTCTAGTGAGTCGTGTTTAGTCATCTTTGCTTCTAGTATGATAGACAGGCCTTAGATGAACAGTAACTCAATTATCTGGCAGGGATTAATGCCACCCAGTCTGCTCCAGGATTCATTATTGTCATACCTCAACTCCATTTGGGGACAGATTGCATTGGGAGTGGCTAGAGAAAAACATTTCCACTGTTAATCATGTGATATGGCTTTCAAAAGAGAAGTTGCAATAAAACAGAAAGCACTCACTTGACAAGTTTTAGGATCATTGGGCTTCACCGCTTCATTATCCAAAGCCATTTCATATTGCAGTGTGAAAATGACTTTCATTTGATATGTCATTAAATGAGGTTCAGTTGCTTAATATCTACTGGAATTCATTACTTTTTCCCTACATAGATTCTTCCATGTACCCTGAATAGACTTTTTTTTAAGTACTCTGTTCTTCCCAGTGTGTGTATTTTGGTGTATGTGAGCAAGAGTATTGGGATGAAGCTATTTTTCCCCAAGTTGTTGTTATTATACAAAAACATCTACATGAGACTTTTCACACTACACAGTTATAATGCCTTGATTCCACTTCAGCTGCAATGGAAAAATCCTATGGAATAATGGGATTTGCGGTGTATGGCACAGGATTTAGAGTTCTTATTCAGAAAGCTGTAGTGCCTCATCAACCTGCAAATCCCAAGATTCCTTATTCTGACATTCTGGGACTTGTAGCTCAACAAAGTAACATTTGGATTCTGTGTAATGTCAGTCTAATTTTAATGTACATTTAGTTTTAGTATCCAGATTTTTTTTTTAAAAAAGGGAAATCTTTTGTTTTAAAGGTTGCACAGCTGATAATGGTGGTTGTAGCCAGATCTGTACTTCTTTGAGTCCAACAACATGGGAATGTGATTGTTTTCCTGGTTATATCCTCATGGAAGACAAGAAACATTGCACTGCGACAGGTAAGTCAAATGATCTTTGCCTGTAATACAAACATACATAATGTAAAAGCTCTTGAAACACAGGGTCAAATTTGGTGAAAACCAGTTTTGCTCAACAAAATAACAAAGTATACTGAATCAAGCAGCGTACACAGTGGATTAACTGACAGCTACACTGTTACTCCAAAACATGGGTGAGTCAGGGGTTCACCTGCAATGCCAATACCTCCATGCAACAGTGGGGAATTCTTAGCTCAAAATTAAGACACCTTTGAGAGGTGGGTGGACTAATATTTTAAACCAATGCTTACCAGTGCTTCTGTAGGGAAGAACCAGCCAGAGATCCAAAGGTAAGCTTAATTGTGTTTTACTGGGAGAATTAATCACATGCACACAATCCAGTGATGCCACCACACAAAGCTAACTGAAGGAAAGGGAGGAAAGTTTTGGATAGTGAGATTTCAGGGCATAGTGGGTGATGAGCAGAGATCCAATTCAATAACAAAGTCACAAGTTGCCCATTATGATGGGAATAAAGAAGATAAGACAGAATGCCATATGTCTAAAGTGCTATTTTCTCTAGAAGAAGCCCTCTGTTCTCCTCTAAAAGGAGAGTAATACTCCCTCTGAAATATCTTACTACTAAGGGAACCTCGTGTGTGTACAACAATATTTACCATTCTTTCTATCTTTCTCTCTCTAAATTCAGTTGGTGTAACACTCAGCATATATCACATTTACTAATAAACCATCAATATTCCTTTTTTTTGTCACATATTAAAATTTTCTTGTTGCAATTACTTTGGTTGGGATAATTGGCAGTTAAAAATCTGAAATGGGGAATAAATGCTAATCTGCCACTTTCTATTGAAAGTTTCTTATCTACAGACTATTCATGGGAACAGAAGAGTTAATATGCTCTGAAATTTGTCCCAAACAGGATCCAAGTCATTTCTGTTGTTTGCAAATAGCCAAGACATTCGCCGCATTGGTTTTGACGGAACAGATTACTCAAGTATACTCAGTTGGCAGATGGGAGTAGTCTTAGCTCTGGACTATGATCCTGTTGAAAATAAGGTGAGGCATTTAAAAAAAAGAGAGAGGATTTTGAAGTGTCACAAGGACACAAGGCTTTTGCTGCTTTGCATTTTAACCTCTTAGTTGCTGATGTGTTGTAGTATGGATGAACTCCAGTGCTTTTGCTGAAGCCTTTGCAGATTGTTGTTTTCTGGTTCCTAGAACTTTGACCTTATAGCAGTGGTTACATAGAATTATTTCTCCTATTGGAAGGAGAGACCTAAGCCAAAATAACTTTCAGTCCCATGGTCCTCCAACCCTGAGCAGGGTGAGGCACTCATTTGCTACTCTGACAGAAAAATGTTGTGCTCTGTCCTTTTGATGTTGATAAGAGCTAGTGCCATCTCTTAAGACAGAAAAATGTATTTCTCTTCAAAAATGTGAATGATAATAGCCATATATGTATATCCTTCAATGTTTCACAGATAAAAACTGGGATGTATTTGACTAAGCAACATCCAAGGTAGTTATTAGTTATTAACTAATTATTAATGAGGAAGAACAGACATGCTAGGACAGTCTGCCGTAGTTTGCTTTTGCTTAAGCCTCCTGGGAAGCAAAGATTCTACCCTCTTCTATCCTATTGATGAGTTAATTGAGTACAAAGATTCTACCCTCTTCTATCCTTTTGATGAGTTAATTGAGTACAAACTACTTCTGTATTTTTCTTTCATAGCAAGTGAAGGGGGACAAGGGGGAAAGTGGGAGGAGAGAGAGAAACTGGGACATTTTAAAAGCCTCTGAATAAGTGGGGCAACTGAAAAATAATCTGGACTGTCTCTGTCAAATTGGGACAGTTGGAGGGTAGGTATCCCCTCTAAATTTCCCTTTCTGAATTATGGCATTCAGAAATGCTTGTCTCTCCCATTATCCGCTTCATTTAACAACATTCAAAAGTCAAAACAAGGCCCAGTATTACAGCCTGACTTGTTTTAGGGCTTATGTTTTGTATTATGGGTTGGCTGGCTGAAAGGGAAATGCAGGATATTGAGGATACGGTATATAGGGCAGCTTGGATTTATGTGCTAAGCATGCTGAGGTTGCAGGAGTCATTCTGGTTGAAGGATAAGTGCCTGTTTATTTGATCCATAATCATGGACTCCGATTTTGTAAATAACAGTGCTACTTTTTCCCCCTGAAAGGAAATTTCATTGCTAAAGCTAAAGCCACAAGATAAAGAAATCCGAACCACAAATAACAGGTACAATAATCAGCTATAAACCTTCTATTTTCTCATTACAGATTTATTTTGCTCACACAGCCTTGAAGTGGATAGAGAGAACTAATCTGGATGGCACAGATCGTGAAAAAGTTATCCGCGAAGCAACCCAGAGACCTGAAGGGCTTGCTGTGGACTGGATTAACCGCAAATTGTATTGGACTGACCCTGGGTATGCCTTTGTCTCAGATATTATGGGACACCTAATGCCAGTGTAAGGCATGGTGAAGAATGAGGGACTGACTGAAATGTTGTTCTGAAATGCCCATATGCTTTTCAGTGCTTAAGGGAAGTCACAATGCAAGGATTTAGCACCAAAAAATGAAACAAAGCAACAGTTGTCCAGTGTTGAAGGGTCAGGTAGACTTTTGGCTGAATGCTATGTTAGATAGATATGGTTGTGTAAGTTGATGCTTACACTCAATACTGGAACTGTTAGTTTTTGGGGAGACAGTGGAAAAAAGTGCAATTGATGGTTTTCTTCTCATATGATGTCTTTGTTTTTCCCTTAAATCTTTAGGTTTCCAGTTCTAGGAAACTATAAATAATTTTTGAGCAATATGAGGACAGTGACAAAAAAATTAAAAAACAAACATTTCTATTCTTGAGATAGGGCCCTTTCATACTACATAGTTATAGTGCTATGATTCCATTTTAACTGCCATGCTTCCATCCTATATCGTGAAGTTTGTAGTTTAGGGAGGGTGTTACTGCAGTCCAGGCCTGCCCGGAGATAGCACTCGATATCACTTTGATATCAAACAATTCGGCTTTCCTCTGCCACCCCGCTCCACGTGTCTGTGAGGCCTCCAGACAAGCACGTAAACAGGCACGGCTGATAATTGCTGGACATTCCATTCTCCACTCAGGCAGGCCAGATACAGCCGGTTCGTCGCTTCAGGGGTCTCTCTGGCAAACACTTCATTGCATATGCGCGATACTAACAAAGGCTCCCTGCCCCGAGCAGGCAACCTGACAAAGCTGTACTAAGCACTCCGCATTTGTATACTGGCTACACTATTGCTAATTCAGCTCTAAGTCAATCATGCTAAAACCTGACCTTTCCAAGGCTTTGTCCTGCTCCTAAAACGTGTTCTCACCGAGTAAGGTATGGCCTGCAGTCACGATTCACCCTATAAAACCCCCTGATTCTGAGACCTTCCTCGGATCGCTCCGGACTTCCAGACTGCCTTGCTGCCGCTTTGTCTGGCGAGCCTTCCCCTCAGTTCCAGTAACTGAGACTGCTCAACCCCGAATTGCTCGGACTGCTCCGTCGCACCGAGTTTCTTCACTGCACCCCCCCCCAACTTCGCTCTCAAGGTCCAGGACTACGAGACAGGTGTCGTATCACCCCCTTTCCTCTAAAAATCCCTATTTCAAATCAATCTCTGATTCTTTAGTTAGCTGTGTGACTGTGGTATCTTTAATATTTGTCTGTACTTAATAAACATCAATTTTATTATTTTAACCCATCTGGCTGCTTGACTGACCTGACCCCATAGATGCTGGGTTGCAAGATCCTTCTAAGTTACCCTGCCTCTTGCTAGCTTTAGTGAGTGCTCCAGCTAATTTTCCCCAAAGTTGTGTTGTTGTTTGGTTATTTAGGTGTCCCTCCCAGGACCCCCAGAGATCAGGGTAACAAGGGGTATTAGAATTCTCTTCTAGAGATCTCTGGTGCCTCACCAAACTGCAAACCCCATGATTTCATAGGTTGCAGCCACTATACTTAAAGTCAAATTATATGACCTTTCCACATCTTACCGTCTTCTGGTGCTGGGGTGTGGGGATTGCTTGAGCAGCCTCTGGCGAGAGACTCTCGCATCCGGGGTCCTTCAGCTCCGCACAAGCTGCCTGCTCACGCAAGAGCCCTGCGTCTTCCTTCCACAGTGCAGCCTGGGAGTTTCCCAGGCTGCACTGGGGCAGGAAGTGCAACCGGCGTGGCTCTGGAAGCTCCACACGCCAGGTAAGTGTGCCTGGGGCCTGGGAGCAATGCGCGATTGCACACCATTTTTGGCTTCTAGCTGAAAATGAAAAGGTATGTGATCAGCACCTGCCGGCCCCTGGAGCATTGCATGATTGTGACTGCATCATGCAGATTGCTCCTTATAATCGTGCGATGCTCCAGGCCCTCTTTTGCATGGAAAATGCCATGCAAAAAGGGCCATAGTGCTATATTTTTGTGTAGTGTGAAAGGGCACACTGTCCAGAGAAACAATAGCAAATCTTGTTATTTGCATACAGTTATAGCACTATAGTTGGCCCTCCACATTCTCGGTTGTAGGATAATGCAAAAGTGAAAAAACTGCAAATATCAAAATGTGTGTCGAGGGGAGGGAAGCTAAGGCATGCTGAGGGGAATGAGCACCTAAGTTTCAAACCAGGTCAGAGAAAGAAGAAGGAACAGGGTGTGCTGGCATGGTGACCCTATACTTCCTCTGTTTCACCCATATCCTTCCTTGGGTGTTGGGAAGCACTGGGAGAGGCCTTGTGGTGTTGAGAAATCGGGTTGTGAGCCATACTTAGCTGGCCAGTAGTGGTTGGAGGAGGAGGAGGAGGAGGAGGACTGCTAGAGATGGGTTTTTCAAGGGCTGCACAGCCTGATCAGAGCTGCTGAGAGGGAAAGTTCTCCTGGAAAAAAAGTGCCTGACGTGGGGGGAGATTTTGGAGATAAATAATCAAATCTGTGAAAGTTAGACCGACAAATGTGGAGGGCTGACTATTTGTTTATGTGATGCCTTTGAAAGATGCACACAGTGCTTTGAATGAAAGTATCTTAATTAAGCAAGTATCTTTTCAACAATGTATTCAAGTAAGCTAGTAACATTATCTTCATACTAAGGATGGAGAAGAGACTGGCTTGCTTAACAGGAATCCTAAGGATGTTTGCTCCTTAGTCCCACTGATTTACTGGGACTTCCTCTTAGGTCAGGATATATAGAAATGCAGTCTAAGCCAATCAGTGACTTTTTGGAGCGATGCAGATTGATTGTGAGATCTTAACCATGATGACTAAATTAGTAGCTTTTGCTCTTTATGTCACATCCACAGCTTAGAAAAGTTCTTTCTTTGTATTAGAACTCCCAGAGCCCTCCATTCTGTTACTGGTTGATTCTAGAAACTGTAGTCTAAAGTAGTAATTTTTGTAGGTCTGAATCCTGAGGGCACTGCACAATAATATGCTATAATTCACACTCTACAGTTATAGCAGTATTACTCTACTTTTACTGCCATGGTCCCACCCCCCTAAACTGCCAGTCCTAGCATTCTGTGGGACAGAACTATTGAAGTTAAAGTAGAATAATAGTCCTTTACTTATTATTATTTATTTTTTATTTGTATCCCGCCTCTCCATATGGATCGAGGCGACGAACAACTTCCAAATAGCATGTATTTCAATACATTTCTATACATGCCCCCAACAAGCTGGGTACTCATTTTACCGACCTGCGAAAGGATGGAAGGCTGTCAACCTTGGAGCCCGGCAGGATCGAACTCACAACATTGTGGCTTGCAGTACTGACATTTAACCACTGCGCCACCAGGGCTCCTTATGTAGTATGAAAGGGCCCTAAGACGCTGTATTACAGCTACTGTTACTGTTCATTATTTATATAACTAACAAAAGGTTTGGTGCATAGCAGAACAGAAAAACTCTTACTCACCTAGCTTACAACCCCAAGAAGGAAAGGTCAGGAACTGAGTTGCAAGTAATACTGAGATGGAGTAAAACAGGTGGAAATGGAGCAGGTAAAGTGAATTGTGTGTAGCTGCAGTCTATGCATGGATTTTGCTGGAGTAAAACTACTGTAGTAATTGTAGTTACAGCCTAAATTTGTCTTTTGATGGAATATATCTACTATAGTAACAAATCCATCTTAATGTGTCTACATATTTCAGGAAGTCCTGCATTGAAAGCAGCAACCTCAATGGCATGCAGAGGAAAATAGTTATTCAGGAAGACATGTCTCACCCTCGAGGAATTGCTGTTCATCCTTTCATTGAGTAAGATATCCAGTATGCTTTGAAACTGACAATAGGTGGGGCAGAGTAGTCCACTTCAATTTGGTGCCTGCCTGATGTATTGCACTACAGCTCCTAGGCTGCTGAACCCTGGTGCAGACACTCCTAGAAATAATGAGTGCAAAACTGTTGCTTTGATTTGTGTTTTGATATGCCTACTGTATGCTGCAGTAGTTTGAGTGTTGGACTGTCACCCTGGAGAATGGGGTTCAGTTCCTTGCTCAACCATGGAAACCCACTGGATGACCTTGGGCACATCGGTCTCAGCCCCAGAAAATCCCATGATATGTTTGCCTTAGGGTCGCCATAAGTTGGAAACAACTCAAAGACACACAACAGCAACAATGCCTATTGTATACTGTAGGGATGGACAACTATGGCAGGCCCAGCAGCCAATTTTCTGCCCCTTAGATTGTCCAATGGCCACACTGCCAAAGAACAAAAACAAAACAAAAACAGGACAAGTGGCCAAATTCTGCTTCTAGTTCTAGAAAAATGGCTTTATTTTAATGTTAAATGGTGCTGGGAGAGATTGCCTATGGTGGATGGGTGATTCTGGGAGCTGTAGTTTGAAAAAGTAACTTTTCTAAATTCTGACGTTCCTAACTTATGGGCTAAGCTCTGTTGTGTCTATGGTTTCTATGCTCTTTTTTTATATTAAAAAGTAAAAATAATTTTTTAAAAATAGAGTTAAATCTACACAGTAATTTCTTTCTGTTTTCCTTCTGTGAAGGCAAATATTTTGGACTGACCTAGGGATCAATCCAAGGATTGAAAGGTCTTCCTTGCAAGGCTCCAATCGTCTTATTATAGCAAAATCAAACTTGCTTTGGCCCAGTGGAATAACTATCGACTATTTTGCTGACAAGTTGTATTGGTGTGACGCAAGAAAGTCTGTGATTGAAATTGCAAATCTGGATGGTTCTAAACGGCAAATACTCACGCAGAATGATGTAGGTGAGGCTTTGGGACTGATGATTTTCTAAACATTTCAACTATCAATCAAGGCCAATATTTGGGTTATTAAATGCTTTGTGGAATCTGTTGACATTGGTGTAAGTTTAAAAAGAAGTACAGTATATTCTTAACCCATTCCTAGGAAATCTGTATATCAAACAGCATCTCAGGGTCCCAAATATGCTGCTGTAATTATATGGCACAAGTTATGTGAATCCAAAGCCTTTTTTCTGAGTAAAAACACATCTATTGAATCTCATTATGCTGCTGTCAGGATCCAGGTTGGGGAAAGAAATGCCCAGGTCGTCTTTTGGTGATGTTTGATTGCCTGACCCCAACAACACTGTCTGTGCTAGAAGTCTACTCTGCAGGTCACGTGACAGCATTGGTTAGCTCTTTGAGATAGATTAGGATTTAGGAAGCAGACCGAGGAGAGACAGTTCCCATCTGAACCCACACTAGGGTTTGTGTACAAGCCCTCCATATGGCTCTGCATTATGCTGGCCTGGAGTTTGCTCAAAGATTAGAGAGAACTCCATTAGCATGGAGTTCTGAAGCTTGGGAGAAACCACCAGAAAGGCTCTGAAGTTCTCACTGTACTTTAGATATTGGCAAATTAAAGTATGTGCTTAGACAAAGATTGCAAAAGACATTAAATGCTGCTAGCATTTTTATTCTTGGATTGTTATTGCTTGGTTGATGACTTCACTCTGGGTTGTGAATTGCTTTGAGCAAACTGTGTGAAGTGGAACATAGGTTTCTGAATATATATGTACCTAACTAAGCTGAGAATATGCAAAGTGAAAAATAATAAAACCTGATGGCTCTTGTGGTCTCTTCTAGCTCTGTGATTCTATGGAAGGAGACAAAGTATTCTTTTAAAAAAAATAATAATCACAAACTCATTGACTCTTATTAACAAGACTGTATATGGTGAATGGTGATAAAGAAATGTGATAGAATGAACAGTTGAACAGGTACAGTTGCAGTTCAACAGTTACCATATGGTACTCCCCTGTAGGTCTCATTATGAACTACATGGCCATATATAGCTCAGGTCCAAGTCTAGACTGTATTTCCATATATGAGCCTGCTCAGGCCAATCCCACCACTGTTTGGTAGGGATGTTACAGAGTCCTTCTTGGTGGTTGCCCCTAGACTTTGGAATTCTTTTATCAGAGAGACCAGAACAGCTTTGTCCCTCCTGTCCTTCTGTTGAGAGGTGAAAGCCTTTTTTTATTCAGACAAGCTTTTAAAATGGAAAGTTTTAAAAGAATGGTCTAGGAGGTGCTCCATTGTTTTAAACTAAACTGTTTTTAACTGCTTTTTATCTCTTTAATTGCATTTTATTCTTTTAACTGGAGGTTTGAATTGTTTTAATACTGTGAATAAGTTCATTCTGGTTTAATGTTCACTTTTTGTGTGCTTTCAATTGCATTATTCTTTTCACTGGTAAGTCGCTTTGAATTCCAATTTTGAGAGAAAGGTGGGATACTAATCCTAATCCTAATAATGGCAATAATAATAAATCCCATACATGATATTAATATGAAGTTGGAGGCTCCTCTACAAATTAATAAAAAAAAAGGGTGCTGAGTTTATTCAGTGAATCTCACTTCCCAGGTTCATTTTTGCATACTGGTTGATGTAAAAAGGAGAAAGGAGGGGGAAAGGGAAAAAAAATATCTATCTATCTATCATCGTCTTTAAGATTGATTTATATTTTAGCATGAGCTTTTCTGGATGTTAAACCACATCTTCAGATGCACTCTGAAACTTAGTTGTCTTAACAAAAGGGATGTATTTCTTCTTCTCTTGACAGTTTTGTTCCCTTTTTCCAAGGAGGCAGACTGGGAAATGTAATTTTCTCAGACTATAACACCAGAAACCCCCAGCCAACATGATCACTTGCTATCCTGATTCTTTAGCAGACTCTGGAAGCTCTGCCCCTGCTCTGAAATAATTTTACTAAGCTTTGCCAGGAGGCAGGTGTCACAGGAGCTACAAAAAGGCTAACATTTCCAAATTTTGTAAAGAGGTATGAAAAAAGCTGAACAGATGACATGTTCTGACAGGGGATAAAATGTTCATGAAACACCTCACTTCCTGTGCATTTTACTTCATCACTGCCATTAAGTGTATCATTTAAATGAAGATTCTTATCACAGTGCTACTGCCATCTAGTGTCATTCTTGCTAGTGATGGCCAGTGAATGATGACATATTCTAACAAGGGCAGTGTTCAAAGATGTAGCTGTCTAGTCTAGATCGGTATGCAAAGGGATCTTGTAGCACCTTTGAGACTGAAAGAGAAAAAAAGATGCTTCTAGGCCTAGTTATGATGGAATTAATGCCTTCAGAATTTTTTTTTTTTTCCCCAAATACCCTATAGTGGGCTTGGGGAGCATTCCGACCATGTTTTCAGTTAAATAACAGGAAGTGAGTGGATTCTGGTTAACTTCCCCCCCCCAAAAAAACCAGGCCTCTCTCTGGCCAAAAATGGCCAAGACAATCTGAAAACATAGTGAAAATGCTCCCCATGCCCCCCCAGAGGGCATTTGTAGGCAAAGATTTTTTATTATTATTATTTTGGCTTGAGTGTATAGCCCTGCAAGATCTCCTGGGGAGGAGGGCTAATGCAGAGTTTCAGCACTTTGGAAAGCTGCTTTAAATGTCAGACTAACACTTGGTATGGAATCAGTGCCCCACTGACATGAAAAAATGACCAGCCACCATTCAATATATGATGACATGAAGAATAAATGTTTATGTTCACATATTCACTGACAACTACGTATGCCAGTGGGTTTGTAAACAGCAGGCATATGTATTTTTTAGGTCATCCATTTGGCATCACAGTGTTTGAGAATTACATTTGGTTCTCCGAGTGGACTAGACCTTCATTATTGAGAATGGACAAGAGGACTGGCCGAGACAGGGTACGCCTGGGAGGCAGCATGCTGAGGCCCTCGTCACTGACTGTTATTCATCCTCTAGCGAAACCAGGTATATTTCAAGGGTTATATACTGCAGTCTTTTTCTCGTGAAATCCAGTTCAGTACCTGCTTGGTAGATTGGCTGAAGATGTCAGTTGTAGAAGGGCTGGCCAGACAGTATTTGGTGAACGCTTTAATTCAAGGAGGAGGAAACTTTAGCCCTCTAGGTATTTTGATGTTTATTTCTAGGATGTAAAATACAAAACATCTGGGGGACTGAAGATTTCCTATACCCGTTCAAAATACTTAAAATAACACCCTACAAAGGAAAGGATTAGAAATTATCCCAGCTCAATGGCAGTTGAAGACAGCATTCAACTTTTTCTTCAAAAAATGTCTGAAAATCATGACTCATTGGCCATTTCCGCACAGGGTGAGGAAATCGCCCCGCGCCGCTACTTACCGGATCTTCTGGCTCCCTGGTCCAGTCCAGGCTGCTCCGGAGCAGGGCGTGATCGTCGATCTGCTCTGCTCTGGCATCCAAAATGGCAGCTTCCAGTTGGTCGTGGGTCTCGACCAACCGCTGAAGCTCGCCAGTCTAAAGCCCACCCTCCGCAGATTGCAGGCTCGCATTGGTGCGAGCCTGCGAATCTGCACAAGGGAGCAGGCATGCAGTGGCGTGCTCCGTGCTTTTGAAAGACCGGAAAAATCAGGTCTTTCAAAAGCACGCTGGAGGACCACTTGGGGTCGTTCCAGAGCAGACTGAGGTGCAGATCTACAGTAAGTAGTCCGCTCCAAGGTGCAGACGTCCTCCATGGAGGACGCATTGCACCGTTTTTATTACCCTGTGTGGAAATCGGCTCAGAGAGGGTTTCTCCTGACCCAGATATGTATAGTCTGAGATATATAATTCTTTGCAATTCTTATTTGTCTAAGATGTTCCAGAAATAGGCAATTATGCATTTGATTTTTGTTTCAAATCAGAAACTCAATATGTTACTGTGACATTTGTTCAGTGCTAGTCAGAGCTTTGGACAGTTACTTTTTGAGGATTCCATCCCTCCAAAAGATGTACAGGTATATCTCAGTTAAAGAAGCTTCTTTTTACAAAGTCTTTTTGTGCTTCCTAGACCCCTCTTTTTCTCCTTGTCCTCTATCTATCTGGAAGTTTTCTTAGCAGCATCAACACTGGGAGGATGGTGAAGGAGGGCCGCAGAAACACACTCTTTCTGTGTTGGGTGTGTAGCAACATGTCTATAGAAAGCTGTGCAATAATGTTTGAGATGGGAAAGAATGGATTCTACTGTAGCTTATCCTACTGCAACTATATGTACCTGCTTATAACAGGCAGGTAAAACGGTAGTTGCCTTCAGAATTCCTTACTGAGCATGTGTGAATAGCAAAATGGAAACACTAGGAAAAGCAGATAAACTTGCCTTACCAGCTGCCACTGATACATAAGAAGAATGGAAGCTAGTGAAAGTAAGGGGAAAAAAATCATTGTTGGGTGCATTTTGGAAGAAGCCTACAAGAGGTTTATAGAAGGCTCAAAATTTTTGATTATTATGCAAGGCTTACCTGACTTGATTGTTTCATTTCACATGTGCAGATTGTTGTTCTTGAATAAAAAGTTTGCCAAAACATGTTGAACTGCCTTTTTTTTTTTTTTTTGGTGGTGTAAGGATATATCCCTTTTCTTTCCATGTTATTTTTGCCTCTGGTGTCAAATTTTCTGTTAAAAATGTAATGCTCAGGAATACAACTACTCTTTAAACTGAGGTATGCCTGTATTTTTAGGTTTTGGAACAGTGGCTAAATCTTGTTAGAAATGATAGAGTTCAGCAGCCTGGCTTGTTCAATCGTTCCTTATTGTTACAGACCATGTGTTCATGTCAAAGAAAAGAGTTCCAGCTAACAACATGCCCATGCTGGGTACATTCTTTCAGTATCCTCTGGGTAACAGTGCATATAGAGATAGCATCGGAGATGATCGACAGATGAAACAGGAACTGACTGCAGAAATCGTGGTGTCTGGTAAAGACTGCTGTTTCCTATTTCCTATTGGCACAGGAAGTGGGGAATGAAACAATCTGGACTGGGCAGAGGGCACACCCTCCATCTGTCCTGATTTAGTGTGGACAATCCTGGTTAATCCTTTCTTGTGCCACTTTCTTAGCTATTCTTAAAGTCCTAGTTTCTCTCTCTTATTCCCACTTTCACCTTTCATCCTCTGCTGACTTCCATTGCTGCTGCAATAACTACAACAGCAGCAACAACAATGTGTCCTGCTGGGTATATTTTGCCCACTCTGCTGTAGATAATATTGACCTAGATGAATCAGTGACCTGGGATGGGAATATACCCTAGTTGACATGGAGTCTAATAGAACTGTACAGGGGCCCTTACACTTTAGTGAGGATTCAGGGTGCAAAAACCTTACAAAAGTGGAAAAAACAAGAATAACTCCCCTCATGATCCTCCTCTCATTCCCTTGCCTTTTGTGTACCAGAGTCAGAGGCAAGGGAATTGGAGGGGAAGCTCCAGAGAGGAAAAGGAAGATACCAGTATGTATGTGCCTCCCCCGCATTCCCTTGCCTTTTGCCTCTGCATGCATTCTTCTGCTGGAGCCAATTACTTGGGAATGGGAGGGGGAGTTCCAGAGGGGAAAAAGCGCACACTTCCCCATTTCCTTGCCTTTTGTCCGGGTACTTGCCTTCTCTGTGCCCAGCAAAACACAAGAGAATGGAAGGAGGAGAATTGAAGGGAAGGCACATGAATGTCTTGCAAATGATCAAATTCAAGAAGGTCAAACTGATAAAAATGGAAGGAAGACTGTAGTTTGAAATGCTGGTTCTATCAAATCGGCCCCAAACAATTAGCTATTCTGAATGCCTGAACCATGAAGAATTACAGTTGTACCTTTTGTTTTCATCTTTTGTCACAGACCAGGACCAGTGCACATGGTTGGGATGTGACATCAATGCCCAGTGCATTTCAAACAAAGATGGTGCTACTTGTCAATGCCAGACGGGGTTCATCACAGAAGGCCAATTGTGCTATGGTAATTTTAATATTGCAGTCCAAGGTCACAGAATAACACTTATTATACAATTATTGATATGCCAGAATAATCTCATACATTTGTAGTGGATAAAGTTTAAAAACTAGGCTATACTAAGTTTAACCATGACCCTATTTTTGGTTTTTCTAAGAAAATTATTGAGCCCATACTTTGCCAAGTTTTCAAAAGAATATAGTTTAACAACTTTTGCTTTTCATCCTAGAGAGAAGTAACTAGTGGGGTACCACAGGATTCTGTCCTGGAGCCAGTGCTATTCAACATCTTCATCAATGACTTGGATGAAGGGTAGAGGGCATGCTGATCAAATTTACAGATAACGCCAAATTGGGAGGGGTTACTAATATGCCAGAGGACAGGATCAAAATTCAAAATGACCTTGGAAAGCTGGGCCAAAGCTAACAAAATGAATTTCAACAGAGAGAAATGTAAGGTCCTACATTTAGGCAGAAAAAATGGAATGCACAAATATAGGATGGGGGACACATGGCTAGACAGCAGTACATGTGAAAGGGATCTTGGAGTCTTGATAGACCGCAAGCTGAACATGAGTCAGCAGTGTGATGCAGCAGCCAAGAAAGCTAATGCAATTCTTGGTTGCATCAATAGGAGTATGGTGTCTAGATTGAGGGAGGTAATGGTACCACTCTATTCTGCATTGGTTAGACCTCATTTGGAATACTGTGTCCAGTTCTGGACACCTCAATTCAAGAAAGATATCGACAAGCTGAAGCATGTCCAGAGGAGGGCAATCAAAATGGTGAAGGGTCTGGAAGCTGTGCCCTATGAGGAGTGGCTTAGGGAGCTGGGTATGTTTAGTCCGCAGAAGAGAAGGTTAAGAGGTGACATGATAGGCATGAAGGGATGTCATGTCGAGGAGAGAGCGGGTTTGTTTTCCGCTGCTCCAGAGACTAGGACAAGGAGCAACGGATTCAAGCTGCAGGAAATGAGATTCCACCTGAACCTCAGGAGGAACTTCTTGATGGTCAGAGCTGTCCGGCAGTGGAATATGCTGCCTCTGAGTGTGGTGGAGTCTCCTTCTTTGGAGGTTTTTAAGCAGAGGCTGGATGGCCATCTGTTGGGAATGCTTTGATGAGTGTTCCTGCATAGCAGGGGGTTGGACTCAATGACCCCATGGGGTCTTCCAACTCTATGATTCTATAACTGAGGAGCAGCCACCATAAATGAAGGCTGCTGTATCTTAGAATTTACTGGAGGATGTAGCAGAACAAGTGATTTTTAAGGGGCAGCAACCGAAGCTTAGGGAACTCAAATTTGTATTTATTCTCTTTATTGTGCAAAATTTTCTTCTTGAAGTTCTTTTGAAAACTCATTGAGGGTCACTGTGTAATGCGTCTGCCACAAAGAACTGGGATTTAAAACACATGGAAATACACAAAATTGTATGCTGATTTAATTTCATACAGGCTTGTAAAATAAAGCACAAAGTTTTTTTTCACTTGAGATAGAGAATACAGGTTTTTTTTAAAATAGAAAAGAGAAATAACAGCAATATGAATAACAAAACTGTCTGTTGTTATCAATATTTAAATTTGGTGAAGACCAAATTTCCACTTAACCCCCACCCCCATGGCAGGTGACTTCCACGTAAGGGATGATAAATCTTCCCAAGGTTTTAGTCTAAACTGTAAAAGAGATATCCAGTTTGGTGAACCCTGTTCCTCAATAGATTCATTATTTTGGATGATTCCTTCACAGTTTGGATTAAAAGCTAGAACAGGTTCACTGCTCCACTAACATGGAACCTACCAGCTGCCATTGCTTAAACCATAGTTGTTAGACCAAAGGTAAATAAAGTCTCACTATTCCTCCTCCTGCAAGACTATGATGTTGCATGGCCTCCCCAGAAGCCAAGTAGCCTTGTTAATTATGTTAATTATGAGAAGACTTAAAGAATGTTAAAAAGAAATTGCTGTGCCACAATGTTCTTTTGTTTCCTCTCATCTTTGTATCTTCTCCTGGTCTTGATACTGTTTGTCTTGTAGATCTTGATGAGTGTTCTCTTAATGTGGACCAGTGCAACCAGAGCTTGTCAAGATGCATCAATACTGAAGGTGGCTACTTTTGTGAATGCCTTGTGGGATATACAACAGAAGATGGCCTTCATTGTTCTGGTGAGAGCTACTGTCTGAGGGAAGTTATGGACTTGCTACTAAAACCTTGCATTTGAGATAATTTGTCCATATGATGAAGAAAGATTCATGGCCCATTTCTGCATGATGGGGGGGAAATTACAAAGAGTGATGCATCTTTTTCAGTTGGATATTAAAACTGCTTTCTAGTTCTTTCTCTCTTGTTGGCCTACTGTGAAGATCTCTGTTAGAGTCTTCAGGTAATTATAGGAAAAGTAAGGAACTAATATTTGCTTGCTGGGTTTTTACACTTATATCCTCCCCTTCATCCATCATGGAAATCATCTAGATTTCAGGTGGCCTCCCATCTAGGAAATGACGAAAGCAGAGGTGGGGAAAATGCAGCCCCTGAGCCCCCGAGCCCTGTTTTGTGGTCTCTGTGCTCTGCAAGGAACCCCCCACAAGCACCACTATTTTTTTAAAAATGGGTGATTTTCAGCCTCCAAAACACCACAAAAAGGTCAAAACTCACATAAAAGTCATCAGGTTTTCTCCCCCAACTATTCCTGACCCCCTCCACCACAAAAAAAATGCTGAAAATGAAACAGGAAGTGATGTCAACACACTTCCAGTGTTGACATGGTGGCACAATATGCCTACTGCAAGGTATGTGTGAAAATGGCTTGCACCTATGGCAAAGCTGCTTACCCCTTTGTTGGCTGTAACTGACTGACCACAGCAAAATTCTACATCATGTGCCCTTAGACCATGCTGTGAGGCTTATATATCCATTGTCAATTTCCAGCCTTAGGCAGTGTTAACAGTGCCAGAAGTTGCAGAGAATAAAGGGGAATATTTATTGGTACCTCTACATCAAGGGTGAACAATCTTTGGTGCTTTGATATTTGGGTCTTCAACTCCCACAGTCCCTTACCAATGGCTATGCTGAGTGTGCCTAGTGGGAGCTATAGCCCGAAACATCCAGAGGGTCAAAGATTTCCCACTCCGCCTTGAATCTGAAGAGCTATTGGCTCTGGAGACTACAGTGATATACAAATCTATAACCATTATGAGAGAGAGGCCTTGCAAGGATGCTAGAAGATACCTCTCAAACTACAGGTAAATATGAAGATTCAAAAAAATCTGAATTAATATGTTGATTATTATGGCCTAACTAGCCTATGTGGCCTTATAAACTAGTGTTAAACTTCTTCTGAAGGACGATTGGCATTCATTATTCTTTTATTTTAGCTACTTCTTATACCATGTAATATGCAACATCGACAATTCATCAATATGCAAAGCCTCCAGTTGTCAGTAGATGTTTTCTTCTCCTTTTGTTTGACAGCGCTAATGGGCATGTGTGTGTTAAAGAGAAAGAAATAGATGATCCAGTAGAGATTTATTGGAAATCATTATCATGTTTATAAATGAAAGGAAATATTGAGTCAGCCATAATACTCATCAAATAATTTTATGTTAGTTTAATAGTCATGAGATTCAGACAGCTGACATTTACATTCTGAGTAAATTTAAAGCTATGTTCATAATCTGATTCACTGATCCCCATAGCTATAACTTAGATCTGACATTAAATCATCAGCATGGTGTATCTGATACAGCATTGCAGTAAATAACAGGTACAAGGACTGGTAGTTTTAGTAGTTTGCCATCTTATTTCTCTTTGGGTGATTCGTGTAGGATTGGACTATATTAACACACTTCATGTGGAGTTTTCAGCCTATAGCTATTGCAGAACAGAGCCTGGAAAGATATTTTTAGGAGTAATTATTTACAGATAGTTCTGAGACAACTTAAGAATAAGTAACCATTGTATATTACATACCCTCCAATATTTCACAGATGAAAACCTGGACACTTATGGCCAATCAACTTCAGACCATGGGCAAGATGCAAAAAAAAAAAAAATATTAATGAAGAAGAATATACAAATTAGGATTGGCTGGAGCTGTTTGCTTTTGTCTGAGCCTACTGGGAAGGACAAAATTCTGCCCCCTCCCCTGCCTCCCCACCCTGCTGAGTAAATTGAATGCAAATTACTTTTTTACTTTGAATTCAGCTTGCAGCAACTGAAGTAAATTGAGAAGAAAGGTGGAAAGTGGGCAGAGGAGAGAGAAACTGGGATATTTTAAAAACAGCTGAAAAAGTGGGACAACAGAGGATTAATTGGGACTGCCCATATCCAACTGGTTGAACTGGAGAATATGTAGTCATACTTTAAAATGAATCCATTTTCTACTTCCAAAAGGAATTAAAGCAGTTGGTTTGGCTTGCTCTGTCAGCTCCTGGCCTGTGGCCACCTCACTCGCCTCATTGGCACCTCAGCACAGAGGCAATAGGGTGAGCCAGCATTTGAACTATGGGGTATTTCTTCTCACCCATTTGGTGAAATCACAGACTCTTCACTATAAAAGTAACTTTAAAGAAATATAGTTGTGCTGGAGTCAAGCTATCTCTTGTTAAGTTATAGTCCTGTTGTCATCTATTGATGCTTCCCATTGAAGAAAAGACGGACAAATCACAAGAAACTATAAGCTTGTAATGTTTTAATGCAGAATGTGGCAGTGATGCTTCTTAACAGAGTATCTCATTTTCAGGTTCAACCTCTTTGCGTAAAGCTTTGTTGCAGCATATTAGCTACTGGCCAAGCTCAAGGTGTTATTTTTTGGTTTTTGCTCCTTCCACCACTGCCGCCTGCGCTGGCGGCAGCAGGTGCGGGGTGGGCAATCGCCAGTTCCCATGCTCCTTCTGCCACCCATGCAAGTGCTATCTGAGCTGGTGGCAGAAGGTATGGGGTGGGACTATTGCTCATTCCCCACACTCCTTCTGCCATCGGCCCAGGGCGTGCCCAGACAGGCAGCGGTGGTGGCAGAAGGTGCTGTTGGAGGGATGCAGGAGAGAGCCAGCGAGGAAAGAGTTTCTCCACTTGGTTTTCTCCTTACCCTCATCCTGCACCTCCCAATCGTGCAAGTGTGAGCAAGAAGAAAGCCAAATGGGGAAACTTTTTCCCCACTTGGCTCTCTCCTGCCCACCCACCCATGTGATTGTGATTGTGTGGCTGGGGGCGAGGAGAAAGCCAAGAGGGGAAAGAGTTTCCCCACTTGACTCTCTCCTGCTCCCTCCTCACCTGTGCAATCGCGATCGCGCAGGTTGGGCAGGAGAAAGCCAAAGCTTTCTCTGCTTGGCTCTCTCCTGTGCCCCCCATCTGTGCAATTGGGATCGTGAGAGTGGGAGTGAGGAGAAAGCCAAGCTGGGAAACTCTTTTCCCGCCCTTCTTTCCTGCACCCCTCATCCGCACAACCACAATTGTGCAGTTGGGGGCCTTGGTTATTTGCATTTTTCCCACGTTCATGACGGTTCTTTTTCCCTATCCCCCTTGAAAGTGAAGGGCTACTGTACTTCATTGCCAATAAATACATGAAAATGTGGGAATTGCATCATCCATCTCCCACATCATTTCTAATTTGACGTTAGGCTCATTGGCAAATGTTTCATGACATCACACCTGTCAGAATAAAGCCAGGAGGTTTATTACCTAAATATTATCATGTATATGTCTGGCTTGTCAAAAATGAATTTTTCAAAAAAAACCCTGTATTTCAGAAGCTGCCACACCTCCTCCCACTCCAAGCAGTGATAAGACCACATTATCTGAACAGGATAGTCCTGTTGGCTGCCCATCATCGTATTGTCTCAATGAGGGAGTCTGTGTTTATTTTTCAGCACTCCAAGATTTTGCATGCAAGTAAGTACAGAACTCTTTCATGTTTCCATGTATTCCAGTGAACAGTTCTTTGGCAGGGAATATGAATATTTTAGTTGTAGCCCAGTGAGACAACATATAGGTCAAACAGTACTGCTAACCATGTGCACGACATATTCAACAATAGTGTTTATCTGAAGCCTTATCCAGGAGTTCAAAGCAGGGCCAGCACAAAATCTTTTGGAGCTTGAAGCAAATGACAGGATGGCCGCCTCTGCCCAGTTACTCACTCTACTGGCAGTTTCAGCATTAGCGGTGGGATTGTACTTCCCAGCAACTGAGGCAGCAGCATTAGAGCAAGGATGGGCAACTTATGGCCAAAGCTCCCCCAGACTTATGGCCAAAGCTCCCTTGGACCACACATCCCCACAGTAACCCCAAATAACTCAATTTTCCTCAGCAGTTGTTCTCAAAAGGGTGACAGAAAGCACCATCCCATTTTGTCACTATTTTGAGAGGAACTGCAGAGGAAAATGGAGGTATTGGGGGGCTGTATAGGATTCTGGACTGGTTGCAGAGGTGGGAT
This sequence comes from Ctenosaura bakeri, assembly GCA_948474755.1. Lineage (NCBI taxonomy): Eukaryota > Metazoa > Chordata > Lepidosauria > Squamata > Iguanidae > Ctenosaura > Ctenosaura bakeri. The sequence continues at coordinate 176,848 of CAOLHI010003313.1, forward strand.
GGAAGTAATTTTCATGTATTTTAAGGATGGCTTTGTTTATGGTTTGGGGAGAAAATTTGCCTGAAAATTGTCTTTCTTTTCTCCCTCCCCCACACATTTACTTTTCTTGCATTTGTTGTTGTTCTGTGCCTTCAAGTCATTCCCCACTTTTAGTGAACCTACAGTAATCCTATCATGGGGGTTTCTTGGCAAAATTTAGTCAGAAGGGGTTTGTTACTGCCTTCCTCTGAGTCTGAGAGAGTTTGACTTGCCCAAGACGACCCACTGGGTTTCCATGGCCAAGTGAAGGTTCAAACCCTGGTCTTCGGAGTCATAGTCCAACACTCAAAATATTATACCACACTGGCTCATGCTTGTAATATCAAGGGTTGTGTTAGTTGTAGTCACTGTTTTCAAAATTCTGCACTAGATGGCAGTGTTTTACCATTCATCATCAAAGGTGCAGCTGCTAAATTCCATAACAAAATCAGGAGAAAATATTTGTTTCCCCTCGGTTCCCAGTTACAATATTTTTCATGTAGATGTACTTGAATATTTTACAGCTTGCTTTGAAACATAAAGTCTCAATGCAGAATTGTTAATGTGGCTCATGTATGTTGTGTCACTATTACAGATCAGAATATACATCTGTTTAACTGAAAACATGCATTTTTTCTTCTTTAGTGATACAAAACATACTTCAAAGTAGGGATAAATCTTCAGGGGATGCTAGTTTTGGATAAAAGTTGTGGTGGTTCCACACAATATGGTGGATCAGATCCATATTTTGTCACGTACAACTGGGTTGGAGGAAACAGACTTTCCAACCTTCTTCTCATGGCAGCTTCTCCACTTCTGAACCCAGGTTATGAAGAAGATGAGAAGCAGTACTTCGAAATCTACTTTTAAGAATATTGAATATAGTGATATGCTGAAGCCATCTTTGAAAGAGCAGCTGTAGGATGATGACAGGATCTCTGAACACCATCTTAACTATCTTTCAGCATACCATTATATTCTTTTATCTTAAAAATAAGTTTTCAAGTGTTGCTTGGGGACCTAGCTAAATTGGAGAAAAATACAAAGGAAGGAACTCCATTTGATTTCCAGGTTTTCTCCTGTCTCTTTGCAACCAGGGCTGCACCTATCATTAAGTAGGGCAAGGCAACTGGTTGTACATGTTATGAAAGTGCAGGGAATTGTTAGTTATTTAACTCATTATTTTATCTCAATGGTCAGGGGTGTGAAAATGTGGTTTTGGAGGTTATTTTTGTATCAGGTGTCTAAATACCTTGGTTGGCTGTGGATGCTGTGCAAGGTGAGGCTATTTTGCTTCTTTGCTTTAGGCAATGTTGGACAACTTTGCTTGCATCTCAGTTTATCCTATTCAGCAGAATGCCCCCACCCTCTGTTTAGTATTTTTATAAATCTGGTATGAAGCATAGGGTGGAGAAACCCAATGAAACTTATTGTTGCCTATCCATCCACAGTCTGTGTATGCTTTTGGTTCCACCTGCACAGTGTAGTTCAAAGTCAAACTGGCTACGGTGAACACTTTACACAACAAGAGGAGAGAGGCTGATAAACACAAATTGTTATCATTTTTCAAGAGGTGGTAAACTTTTGTAATCCTTCAGCTCCTTGGGGTTGTGGGGATGAGGAGTTCCCAAACTGTGGGTTGTATACATCCCCAGAATCCTCTTTTCTTTCTTTCTTTCTTTCTTTCTTTCTTTCTTTCTTTCTTTCTTTCTTTCTTTTTTTTTGGTGCCACAGCCTCCATTGAATCAGCCACTGCTGCAAACTGCAAGCCACATGCCAAAATGGTAGTCTCTTCAGTAAACCACACAACTTGTAAAAAGTATATTTACAAAGCATGATAGAAGCCTATAAGAGATGCTCTGTTTTGTCACCTACCTGTGTCCTAGAGCTGTTTCAGTTTCATGGCAGCTACACCAAGGACTGCAGCTTTGATATTGACCACTGTAGCAGAAGAAGGCTGCTCTTCTCCCCTTTAGCCTTCCCACCTGAAGGAATTGTCCACCCCTTCATTAACAGTAACAGTGAAACTCTGATAGATTTTTAATGAACTTAAGGTGATACGAATACAACCTTTCCACCACTTGGTGAAATTGTATCACTGTGAACTCAAAGCACTGTGGTGATATTTGTTGCTCTCTTTATTGGTGATTGTTTACGCTCATTGGACAGGTGTGAAAAAGGCTATTTGGGAGAGCGCTGCCAGTTCAGTGACCTGGAGTGGTGGAAACAGCAGCATGTGATGCAAATGAAGAAACAGAACATTGCCACTGCTGCTTGCTTGGCTGTGTTAGTTCTTCTCCTCCTCCTTGGAGTTGTTACTGTCTACTGCTACAGGTATGGCCACCAGGAAAGTGTCGCTTTACAGCAAAGGTAGGAATTGTGCATCCCTTCAGTTGTTGGAGTGTTTTTTCTAGCATTCTTCACCAGCGGTTATGTTGACTAGGGCTACACAGACTTTTAGTCCAACAACATCTGGAGCATGGATGTGATGCAAACTCATCAATATGTGCATTCTCAGTGAAAGAAAAAAGATGCCTCAGAACATGAGACACTTTGCTGAGGAAAGGCTAGCCATGACATTCTTCATGCTTCAGGGCTTCCTTGGGAAAAGTCATTTATGCAGGAAAAACATTTGAGGGCAACTCCCCATACATTTTGTGCAAAAAGTACTGATTCCTGCACAAAGATATTGTGTTTTTGCAACACAAAACACATCCAGGAAAAACATGTGGTTTTTCCTGTATAGGAATTCATATGTTTATGTAAATTGTATGATTTTATGCAAATTGTGTAAATTTTACTCATGTCTTGTAAACACAGAGATTCCTGCATAGAAAAAAAATGCATGCAATTTCCCTGAATATATTTCCTGTGCTAAAAGCTACCATCATCATCATCATCATCTGAAGAAATTGATGACTTTGTGCAAAATATATATTTTGTGTGCAGCAAAACTATGGCCCTTTTCGCACGGGCTTTCTCTCGCGAAATAGCCCCGTGAGCCTCGCGGGAGTGGGAGCGTCGCTCCGCATGACGCACTCCCACTTCTGTGGCGCTCATGGGGCTGAAGCGGCGTGAGCGCGGATTTTTTTATTTTCGCCTTGAAGCGAAAATAAACGGCGCTCACGCAAGGCTCCCGGTGGCGTCCCGCACTTACCGGAGTGCGGAGCGCCGTCGCAGGCGGGCCTGTTGTGCTTCCTCCCCACTTCCGCCCCCCACGGCGCCTACAGCTCCCGGGGGGCGCTGCGGAAGCTGGGGGCATGGCTGAAGAGTGCCTGTCGTGCAAGAAGACTCCACATGCAGTAAGGAGGCGGGGGGAAGCGGCGGCGTTTCGGGAGAGGGTTCTCGCGTGAGCTGCCCTCCTCCGTTGCGCAAGCGCCGGCGCTGCGAAAAGGGCCTATGTGTACTCTTCATTAGACGAATGAATTTTCCCCAACAAAGTCCTAAAGTAAGATTAGTGGCTGAAAATTGCTGAGATAATGTTATTTTGCATGCAGGAAGAAAAAGGCAAAGATTTACACCCCTAAGGGTGACATTATCCCCATCCATTTTAATTTACGTTAGCTGTTCAATTCTGTATGCAATCACTTTTTCTGTTTATTTCAGGTTGCTAACATATTGCACATACCTCAGCTTTCTCTGTATTTTAGACTCTGTGGAACTGACATCTCTTCTCTTACACTTTTAAAGTGGCATGTACATTGATAGTCCTAAGTTTAAGAACCAGATTTTAATGATGGTGAAAATATTTTCATAGGCTAGTGTATACATTACTTGAACCATCTGGCCTCTTAAAAATTTCTTGGCAAAACATTCCAGGAATGTGAATGAATTTAAACTTTGGGATGGTGAATCCAAACAGTTGTTGTTTGGGATGTCCCAGCACAGCCTAGGTAAAAAATCTAAAGGAAAGGAAGCAGAAAGGAGAATGAGATAAGAAACATTGCAGATGAATAAAAAGAGTTTTATTCCATTATTCTGTTTTTCATTCCACTGTTTATCTTCTTGGACCCACTTAGATCCTCTTCTCTCTAGGTTGTCTGTAAATGTTAACCAGCAGTCAAAGTAGCAACTTTCCATTTCTTTATAGAAGCTGGACTGTGGATGTTCAGGGATTAAAAACTTGACTCCTTGGGCAGTCAGGATATTTGTCAACATGGCAAAAACTGTTTATTCACTGCGAGAGAATTTTAACCACATAAATCCTATAGGAGAGTCTGATGGCAAAGGAGTTCCTTTTTCTTTATTCTGCCATTTTTTTTAAAGCTGTACATCTTAAGTGAGCTTTTTCTGAGGATTCAGTAGAAACTCCATTGCACAACTTACCATATTAAAAAAAAAAGAAAAAGACAAAAGTACTTTAGGGTCCATTTCCCAGACTCTGCCCAGGCAACAGATATTTATGCCTTTTCTTTCAAGTGCTGCCAAAATTTCTTAGATGACACACCCACCTTTAAGAAGCACATCCACCACTTCTGCCAAAACACTGGCTTGATGCTCTTAGAAACAGCCTGATGCATGCACATGGGAAAAGGTTTTCAAACCAGATGCTACATTAGAGACTCATGGAGGTTCATACCAAGTTGCCCGTTATTTCATCCTAATGTAGAGTATGCGCAGAATTTAGATGAAGTCCTTGGAAATGCTGATTTTGTGCTGTGGTCTAGTCTGTAGTAGAAGCTGATTCACAGTTTGGAAAAGTGGTTTTTTTTTGTTTTGGTTTTTTTTTTACTATGAGTCCTTAATGGCCTATGCTGGCTGGGGGATTCTGGGAACTGTAGAATAAAACACAGCTTTTGAAAGCTCTGTGCATATTGTAATTTGTCCTATTCCCTCTTTCTCTATTTTTTTTAAAGCCTATATTTTAATCGAGTTTTTAAAATATGAATACAAAGACAGGAGGAAAGAAGAAAACAAGAGGAGAAGGTAGAAAGTGGGAGTGGATACAGACATAGGATATGAATGTGGGTTAAGCATATAGTTAATAAAAACCGACCACATGTGCAAAAACACATTTTGTTGAAATCTGTGAAATTCACATTTGTGATTAAACAAGTATCTTCTGGTCATTGAATGATGGCTGGTTAATATTCATCTTACCAACCTTGGAGTATGCATCTTCTAGCCAGAGCAAATCCTGCAGGATCTATCCATGCTAACTATCAATTAAGTTCCAAGTTGTAGGAATATAATTTGCACAAGCTTCTACAAAATGGCCCTGAGTTTGCAAGATCTGAGCAAGGCTGTTGATAACAAGGTAACTTGGAGATCTTTTATTCATAGAGTTGCCATAAATTGCAATTTACTTGATAAGAATTGACAACAACAATATGCCTACAAATATCAAATAATTTTTCTAATATTAATATGTTGCCATACCTCCAACCAAAAGGGAGTGACTGCTGGGTGCCTTTCAAATCATATGCCACAAGGGAGTTCAGTTTGTCCTATTCTCAACATTTCTCAAGAAAGCTTATATATGTGGATCAAGTATGTGAGATAGAGCATCCTAAACTTGATTGGTCAACTTACACTAAAACTGTTGTTTTAAGATTACTGAAAATATAGCCCACTTTTGTAATTTGGGCACCTTGATTCATGCATTCCCACTTCCATGTAACTTTTCTACAACCTGTTCCCACTTAAATAGAAAAATAAGAAGCCATTGTTTTGTCATGATTTACTTTCCTCCTTTGCCAAATGGTTTTGATCAATATAACTGTTTATCTTGAAAGCAAGTTTTCAATTACATGCTCGACTGGGTTTGTACTACAGCTATTAGTAGCCTAACTAGATCAAAATGAAACCACTGATCTAAATCCCCCTTTAACTGGACCCCAGAAACCAATATTTGGATTGGGATTGCTATTTCATTTTTACTCATACTGTGCTGTATTTTAAGACATATTGATTAAGTTTTGCAAGCAGGTCACAGTTGAAGTCCTTCCCTTCATCCATAAAACATAAACTCATATTGCCTGTTAATGTGAGGCTTGCAGGGGGAAAAGGTGCTGCTGTGACAAGACTTTTTAAGGACCTCATGCATGCATTCACACACCCATACAGAGACAGGTTTCCAGTAATACTCTCCTGTTTAGAAAATTTAAAAAGTGCAACAAAATGTTGCAGCACAGAACACGCCACTTCCTGGATACTCCATTCCAAGGCTTGTCTCATTTTTCCATGCATCCCCAATATTAGGGCCCTTTTCTCATCTGGAGGGAATCGCATCCCCTGTGCTTCCCTCCGCACCAGCTCCATGCTGGATGGAAGGAACCACAATAACTCTACCCCTTCCTTCTGTAGCACAGCCGGGTACTTTCCCAGGTTGCGCTGGGGGAGGAAGCATGATGGCTGTGCTTCCTGATGTTCCACACACAAGGCAAGTGTGGAAGGCTACACAGGAGGGATGAGCAATCATGCATCATTTTTGGCAGAGCTGAAAGTGATATACTGTGCGATTGCTGTGTGATTGCTACAGGAGCGACACACAATCGCGAGGACCTCATGTGGAGCCATCCTCGCAGTCCCACATGGCTCCCATGGCCATTTTGCATGGGAAATGGTGTGCGAAAAGGGCCTAAGTAAGGAATCCATGTGTACGGAGGCTACTGAGTCTGCACTGAAATGTTTTATGGGTTTTGTACCTTAGCAGCTAGCTATCCCTTTTGGGTAGACAGCGCTGTTTTGGTTACTTAAATATACAGATGTAAGGGATCAGTTAATAATTTGTACTTATTTACCTACTGGCTTTATTTAGAACACTGTAGGTTTTGGAAGGGTAAAGATTTTTACCAATATGGTTGATACATCCATATGATCTATATCTTTATCCTGTATCTACCATCCAATAATACTATATTGTAATGTATTTTTAATGGCCAAAGTTCTTCATTGACATAGAATCATAGAAACATAGAGTTGGAAGAAACCACAATGGCCATCAAGTCCAACCCTCTGCCATGCAGGAACAAACAATCGAAGCACCCCCAATTAATGTTGTAATTTTTATAAACTGAAGGAAGCTGACTAATCTAAATGAAAATGACATGGTCTCAGCGCAAAGAAAACCTGCCATGCATAAGTCCCATAGAAATCAAGGAGGATAACGTTAGTTGAGACTAAAGTGACCAACTGGATTCAACAGGACTTAAGCCGTTGATGACATTTGTTTGGATTAGAACTACCAGTACTTTGATTTAGTTTAGGTAGGACACTTTCAGCTTCAGCCCACAGGGAGAGACTATTAATCTTCCCCAACCCCACGTGAAGTGAAAAAGTTTGAAGTTTAATTACTGTAGCTGCATAAGGCAGGTCTCTGCCTATGAACTCTTATTCAGGGGAAAGACTGGCCCACAGTGATTGCTGTAGTCAGCCACATATGTAATTAGCTGTAAGTGGGAGTTTAAGCATGACATTTTTGAAAAACAGCAGTTTTGTAAGACTTTAGGATAATAGCATCCAACTTTTCTTTCAGCCCTGGGTCACCTGTTCCTGGGAAAGCTTTTCAAAAATCTCTTGGCAGCAGGTTTACTGATAATTCAATATGTTAGGGCAGGAGATGAACTACTCCGGGAACCTAGGCCACATTACCTCCCACAAGAGACTTTGGAGGGCTGAAACTCTACCACTGTATCCCCTGCCTAGAAAATCAATTTTTTAAATTCTAAATTCCCCCTGGGGGACATGGGGCACTTTTGGCATGTGTTAGGGCTCCCCTGGGGCTTTTTAGACCCAACTGGAACACATCTTCTGACATTTCACAGAAGAAAACCAAGAAAAGTGTGGCCAAGCAGGATCAGAGTATGGTCAAAATGGCAAAACTTTTTAATGAGGAAGAACACACTAACAAGGAGAGGCTGCAGCAATTTGCTTTTGCCAGATCCTCCTGGGAAAGGCAAGATTCCACCCCTCCTCTTTTCTCTTCCCACTGAGTTGAGTGCAACTTGTTTTTTGCACTTTGAATTCAGTTTGCACCAATTGAAATAAGATGAGGATCATGAGGGAAAGTCAGAGGAGGCAAGAGAAACTGGGGCATAAATAAAATAGATAAATTTTAAAAGCCACTGAAAAAAATCAGACAACAGAGAATTAAGACTGTCCTACCAAATAGGAATAGTTGGAGAGTATGTTGGAAGAAACAGGAAGTAATTTTCTCTTCATTTCCTGATTTAGCAAAAGGCCTCTCTTGGGTCAACAGTGGCAAAACTTTGCAAAAGAGTGGCAGAACTTTGCAAAAGTGCTCCTCCTGCCCACAACAGTGCATTTAGGGCACGTTTTCATTTTTATTCTTTTCCCATTGGATTTCCAGGGGCCCTGAGGGTCACAAAAATTGCCCTGGGTTGCACTTTGCTGTGTTAGGGTAATCAGATTTCCAAAAGAAAAAAAAAGGTGGAAGATGATGACTATTTGGGAAATTAGTAGCTACTCTTTTTTAATGGAAAATTATGTACTGAATTCCAAAATGTGGATTACTAAATTTATACTCCATGATTAGCAACCATGTTGGAAAATGGCTGCAGTTTCCAGAAGTAGTTATGTCTATAACTTCAGATCATCAAGAGAGGTTCTTTTTCAGGTACCTGAGCATATTGTGTGTCAAGACTGGAGAGAGCCTTCCCAATTATGAGCCCCTTGCTTTTGTGTGCTTTCCTCGTGTTGGTGTTGCTGACATCATACTGAAATTGGTTTGGCACCAGCTGAAAACCTTTTTGTTTACTCATATATTTCAGTTAGCTGATTCTGTCTGTTTTATTGCATTTGCTATCTTAACATTTTTATTATGGCCATTTCCACACGGAGTATTTAAAACGGTGCAGTGCATCCTCCACGGAGGATGTCTGCACCTTGGAGCAGACTGGGTTCGGACTACTTACCGTAGATCCACACCTCAGTCTGCTCTGGAATGACCCAAGTGGTCCTCCAGCGTGCTTTTGAAAGACCTGATTTTTCCAGTCTTTCAAAAACACAGAGCGCACCACTGTGAGCCTGTGATCTGCCGAGGGTGGGCTTTAGGCTGGCGAGTTTCACCGGTTGGTCAAGACCCACGACCAACTGGAAGCCACCATTTTGGACACCGGAGCAGTGCAGATCGACGATCATGCACTGCTTCTCCTCACCGTGGACCGGACTGGACCGCCAGAAGATCCGGCAAGTAGTGGTGCAGGGCGATTCCCTTGCTCCGTGCGGAATGGCCTATAATTATGTGGTTTTGGCTTTTTATTACTTAAATTATAGTTGTTTATTATTCTGGTTTCCATTAGGAAAAGCAGAGGTTTAAAAATGATTTTAATATGTATGTATGCACATTTTTATAAAACGGAAAGGT